>OZ038507.1:4624720-4669720 GCA_964036315.1 Acanthosepion esculentum | reverse complement strand
AAACATTGTCATAGAATAGACTGAGGCAAAATGTAGCCTTCTGCTTAGTTCTCGGATTCAGGAAAAAGTTAGGGGAGCTGAAGCCCCCGCCCCCTATAGCATTTTGGATGGTGTTGTAAAATGCTCCGAATAAAACTTTTTAATTCATAATATCGATCACAAACTAAACTGTGTTGGCGTATATAAGAAATTGTCGGTTAAAAAGTGTCTTACAAATTATTTATTTCTACAAATTATTAATAAATTTAATAAATTAGTTACTATATAAATTAAATATCGGCAACGTTTGCTAAATTAAATATAGGAATTTAAATGTTTGGCCCACCCGCTAAACAAGATTTTAGCCAAAATTTCGAACACGCTGAAAACTATTATAAAATTTAATAAAAAATAAAAAATAATTTAATAAAAACATACTGTGGTCTTTCCTCTTTAAGTCTTAATTAAAAAAAAAAACATTTTGACGATAAAACTTTGTTTTTATTAGGTTTGGGGACTTTTTCATCATGATATGTTTTTTTGTTTTTTTTAGAAAATGTTAGATACCTAATTTTATATTTTAAAAAAGTTATTACTTTCTTAATTAAAAATTTTACCTATTTAAAATGAATTTTTCCCCTGACGTTTTATTCCCTACAAACTGAAGTTATGCGTGATTTTTTTTTTTTTACCCCGACAACCTGTTGGACACCCCTGTGTACAGACTTCACGTACTAAATTCAAAGATCAAATACAGAAAACATGCACACACCTGAATATCCCATCCGTTCAGCCGGATATCAAATAAAACATTAACAAAGCCAGGCTAAGCTTTGAGCGGCTGATGACAAGGGTCAATTGCTAAGCAACAGGCAAGTTGTTTGTTGTTCACATCAGGAGCAGCCATGATAAAAATATTGCCAACCCAACCAGGTCGACAGTCTGCCCAATCCACAGTAAACATAAAATGTTTGAAATCTATCTATTTAACATGACTTAACGAAGACGGACGACTCAGTCCTAGGCCAATGTGGTATCTGACCAGTAATGTTATGTGTAAATTTGGGTTTAGAATACATTCCCATCCACCCCAGACTTGAACAAAGTACAAATCTTTCTTCGCTTGTCGTGTTCAGCAGTCGCTTCGGCCCAGGTAGCAACGGTAGCTTTTACTTTTAAATTAATTGCAAGGAAATAGAGTGTATTAAATCAAGAATTCAATATGTCGTATAAAAAAGTAGTTACAAAACTAAATACGCCCTCTTTGTGTGTGTGTGTAAAATGTTTGAATGAAAAATTCAATCAAACACGCTTTAAATTCAACCGACAGTTTTACTTTTGTCTGTTTCATTTTTTTTTAATTATAATTTTCCAATATTTACGAATACATTGTCGCACATTTGTATTCAATTCATCAAATTATAGAGAAACTACCCAATGTGTATGCTTTTTGTTTTTTAATCGTATTTACCCCAAGCAAGGTAGTAAAGCCACTAAGACACAAGGGGATTACTGGCTGTGAAAGAATTAGAAAACAGAAACATTATTAAGGAGCGAGAACAAAAGAATAATAATTAAGAAGACAGTAGATAACGATTGACATTGCATTTACATTTTTGAAGATCAAAATTGGCTGGAAAATATGGAGCCGGAAGAGAGTTACACAAGTGAGAAGAGAGACTGTCAGCATAGAACTTACGGATACATCTAGCCAATTTAACTGTAAAATGATGAGACCTTGTTGCTAATCTAGTAACACACTTAAATAAATTTATAAAGTCTAGGTACCGTAGCGAAGAGATCATCCAAACAATTACCATGAAAGTATTTATATTGTGGAGTTACCCCTCTTACTTTCCTAAAAAACCCGTCGCTAGAGGACGATCCTTAAGCCTATGAATAGGAAGTAACATTCTCAGTCATCCTCTTCATCCGTTATTTTTCTCTAGCTTTCAAATGTAGTCGCACGTACATAAGAACGCTTTCCGTGGTCCTCTGAACTCTCTCACACGCATGCATATATACATGTGTCTATCACACAGACTTGTTGCACTTACTTCTACGCAAACACCTTCACTAGTTTCTATGTTTAATAATTTCATATTCATTGTTTTATCAAACACAACGATCTTCTATTGTCTATGTATACCCTTGTTTCGTTAATACATATTTATAGTTTGTTTATATATGTAGTTTTGTTGTTAAACATTTTATTACCGGGACTCACATTCTGAGTCCGCTATTTTTGTTGTGGGATAAATATACCAGGACATAAATGTTTTCCAACTAAACACTCGACCAGCACTTCCGCAACAATAGAAAAGGCACATGGAAACAACCTTACGACGGTGGGAAAGTGACTGAAGCCGAGACGCTAGGACCAATAATATTGCTTCATTTTTTTTAGATTTTATCAAGAATCTCTAAATATATAGCAAGAGCACCGGACTATACGTGGCAGCAATATTCTAAGCAAGGGCGAATAGTAGACTTTTAAATATGTAAGATAGATTCTTAGCAGCTGACCTAGCAATGGATTCAATGTAGTCTTTCCACTTCATGTCAGCCGAGAATGTTAACACGAGAAATGAGTCACTCTCCAGTAGGTTAGCATCAGCCATACCGATGGAAGGCAGACGGTCGAATGGATTTGAACATCATCTATGTTCGAATCCATTCGACCATCTGTGGTCATTATCAGGAACATTAATCTTGTTACAATATCATAGCGCGAACGTTTTTAGCTTCATCTTAGCATTTCTTTTGGAACAATACAATTCAAATAGAAACATGATCTTGAGATAGTTTCTCAACACATTTTATCCGGATATGCGACAACTTCATAAGCTGGACAAAAAGAAGATTAATCAGAGAAACATCGTTGATTGAATCATATTTCTAAAGAGGTAATGCATTCGCCTTTAATCCGACATTTTTATTAATTCAAAGTTTCGTATTTGAAATAGACACCCGGTTTTTATTTATTAAACAGTGTATTAATGTCTCTCGGCCTGTGCGTTCGAAAAATGCATAGACGGTAATACACACTGTTTAATAAATAAAAAATGGGGCGTCTATTTCAAAAACGAAATATCCATAATAACATAAGAAAATTTTGGAATCATCTGGTTTACTTTAAAATAAACATTCACAGTTGTTTGCTCTTGAAGAACTGGGATTTTTATTGAACCCTACGATCAACAGTTGTTTAAGTAAGTTTTAATTTATCTTTTAAAGTTTACTTAAAATGTTTAAACAATTACATTTTTAGTTAACCCTTCCCCGCCAATTATTGGGAAAACGTTTCATTTTCAGACGAATTTTTTTATTTGTTTTTTTAATATAGTAACTAAGAAACTGGAGCACTTTGAAGTACCAGAGCGGTGACTAACGTCTCTACCTGACGTATGAGTTGACAATTGGACTCGTTTCAAGCCCACAAGGACATAAAAAGAATCAAGATCGACGTATAAATACGTCTGTAGTTGTTTTTTAAACGTTATGTTTTGGATGTGCTTATTCGTTCGTGACCTGAAAAAGACAATTTCGATAAAAAAAAAACTTAAAAAAACGTATATACACGTCTACGCCGGGGAAGTGATTAACTTTATTTGCAGCATTAAACTTATAAATAATCCTTTCCCAAATTTCTGCGTTCACAAACAAAACCTAAGGATTGTTGAAAAGTCCACGGTATAGCCACGAAGAGATAACTTTTTTAAAAAGTTAGTATTTGGTCATATTTTGAATAGGGGGTTGGACTGATAATTTTCCAGCACCCCCATAGGAGTTTCTTTTCTATCATTTGTCTGTTTGTTTGTCTCGATGAATAAACGTCATGCACTTAAGGCAATTTGGGGGTCACGTCTCGTGTCCAGTAACCCAGTAGGGATGATAGACACCACATATACTGCAGTCATAGCAGCGGTGGTGTGTCTAAGGAATAGCCTGACAGAACCCATCTCTTTCTAGGCTGGTTTTGAATTAAGATTTTTCCTTCTCTTAGATCGGTTGTCATCTCAAGCCAAGAGTGCTCAGTCTGTCCGGTTATGTGACATCAAGATGGATTAGCAGACTTGAAATTAGTTTAAGGAAAGATTAGACATAGGTAAATAAAGACATAAGGTACACTAAGTTAGACGGAGGGAAAACTTAATGGAAGAGTATCATCCTTGACTTACAACAAGAAAATAAGAAAAGGGTGATATGAGGGGATGTGTGGGTTATCAATGCGGAAAGTAAAATCGGCGAACCTAGTTCAAATTCGGGCGCATCCGCTTTGTTAACTTTCGTCTTTGAATACGTCTCTTCCCCATCAGCTAGGGATTAAATAGCAAGGTAAACTGGTCTGTCTAGTCTTAGGCTGCAGCTAGTCTAAAGGAAGGAAAACTCCTACTTCGAAACCGTGGAGGAGGCAACGGTAAACCACTCCAATCTCTTTCCAATTACGTTATTACAATTCACAGATAATAATAATAATAATAATAATAATAATAACAACAATAATAATAATAATAATGTGGCACATTGGAACATCAACAATGTCCCCGTTGTAGTTGGAGCCCTCGGATTGGTTGGAAAAGATTCCAGTAGGCTAATTGAAGGGATTCCTGGAAGCCCATGTCTTAAAGAAATACAAAAAATTGTTCTCACGAGTACAGCCCACACCTTACAAAGGGCTTTGCCTATGTAATTTTTTTTTTCAGTGGAAAATGTCATGATGCCATTTCTAACCTTAGGTCCTTGGGCGGGACACGGAAAGAAATGAGTACACATCAGAAATCAAAGGAAATAAAATAAAGATAATAATAATAATAATTGGCAGGTCAAGGTGTTGCATGGCAAATACCTAAAAGGATCGAAGCAAGCAGATGTGGACCAACAGAAAACACATCAGTAGCTGAGGAGCACCGGGCTAAAAGCTGAGACAGAAAGCCTAATTATTGCAGCTCAGGGCCAAAACCTCGCAACCAGATCTTACCATTGTCACATAATCAAGGATGGAATTAACCCGAAATGCAGGATCTGTGGAAAATATGATGAAACTGTCGACCATATTATCTCAGGATCTCCAGAATGAGCAAAAAATGAATATAGCCACAGACATAACAAGGTAGCGATATATGTGCACTGGAAGATATGCAAAAAGCACAAAATCGAAACCACTGAGAGATGGTATGACCACCAAGCAGACACAGTTACCCAAAATAACGATGTAACTAACACCTGCGCCATGCCAATTCAAACTGACAGGGAAATAAAAACCAACAGAGTTAATATCATAAAAGACAAGAAATTCAGGAAGTGTATGCTTATTGACATAGCAGTACCATCTGAGAGAATGAAAATTATCGAGAAATTGTTCAAATACAAGGATCTGGCGATCGAGATTAACAGGATGTGGAGAATGAAGACTGAGACTGTACCAATAGTAATCGGAGATCTGGGCCTCGTGAGAAAAGGAATGGACAATTTTACTAACAGTGTCACCGGTAATATCAGCATATACGTTGTCCTGCCAAGAAGATCGCCCTACTAGGAACATCCCATATACTAAGAAAAGAGCTATCAATTAAATGACAAGTCTCCTATAGGTCCTAAAGACCATCGTTTGGACCCGGATCTACAGGATACAAAGCTGGAAACATAACATACACAAATGATAATAATAATAACAACAGCACAAAAAAATCTCTGTGGAGAACCGTGATCGCCTACGTTCGAAAGTGATACGACATTAAAAATATTTTAATAAAATATGTAATATTTTAATTTACTTAATACATTTTAATAAAGCAAACGTAATCTTTAATTTATAGTAATCAAATAAGTAATATTTTTGCATCCTCTGTTCGTGAGGGGGTGAGTGCTCGTTATTTTCACGCTTGGTTGATAATTGTTTGGAATTCACATATTCTGCCTATATGCTTGCTATTGTCGCTCTTTCTGGAAAGAGCAATCATTCCGATGGTCTGATGGTTACCACAGATACACTACCTCTTTACCTGTTGAGTCCATTTATCATGGACCACTGGCTCTGATTTTTTACCATTTCAGCTTAGACATACATACATACATACATACATGTTGGATTCCAACTTGTTAAACGAGTATGACCATTGCTGACAAGTCTGATCGACAGTTTTAGTTTTCATAAGAACGACAATGGATCTTGAAGCCAGCATGTGACGTGTAATGCTTATTGTAGATGCGGTAAAAATAATTAAGTTACTTAGTACGGGGTCTGGCATGTTTTGTAAATTCTGTTGCTGGTGGGTTTTCATGTGACGAGTGAGACTGGGGCGATTTATGTAGGACTTCTGATACACTCACATGTTATTCCCATAGATAGATAGATAGATAGATAGATATTGAACTTCTGGCGGAGATTGAACTCCTGTGAACAAAGAACAGGATCATGCCACTTTTACTCAACTACTTATCGACAGACGGGTTATTCAGCTTAGATGAACATAGGATGGAAAGTTTCCTCGAACAAACGAAAACAAAAAAATCTCAGAAGAAAGGTGATATTCGTATCGTAGCAATGCCGAGATGGAAAATTAATCAGAGGCGAAGTAATAAAAGCAATAAGGTTGATTTGTAATGCCTTTTTGCCTTTGTTCTGCTATGGACATTAACACACGTTGTATATGCGTGTGTTAATGTTCATAGTAAATGAATTAAACAGAAAGAAGACATTGTTTGTCTTGTCTGCATTTTTAATATATGTGTTTCAAGCAAATGGGCCTAATGATTTCTTCTTCAGGAGAAAAACAACAGTTACCTACGAAGACCTACTCAATCTCTTAGTTATGAAGATGAAAAAAATGCGAGTTGAGGGTTTTGAAGAGAAGGGGCTTCTCTGCCAAGAATAAAGCCCCTATTAAATTGGTAGTCAGTCAAGCACCTTTTCGTCAGTGTTGGTTCCTTGTTTTGAATGACTAATTAAATCTACAAATTATGCTTCAACAGTACCTTTTTTTCTTCAGCTAAATATAAAAAAATCTATGTAAGAAAAGAAAAAAAAAACTCCAACATAGAATTACCGCTAAAGGCGAGGTACACTGACGTATTCAATTAATGGGGTTCATATCAAACCATCCGTACGGTGGCCGACCGAACAATATTAAGTCTTTGTCGGGGCTTCTTTGGTCTTTTTCGTGTCTAGGTCTGGGTTGGGTAGTAATTGTTTAATTTCATTTTTTTTCTTCTTTTTCCTTATCTTCGTGTAGACATGAAAGAATAGAGGAAAGAAACGAAGAAAAGTATTGTTTGGCGAGCACGTAACAAACGTATATAGTTCAATTTTACATGTTTTTTTAATCAATTCACCCAAAGCAAGGTGATAATGCCACTAAGATACAAGGGCTACAGGAAGTGAAAGAGAATGAAAAGACTTTAAGGAACCGTAAACCTAACCCTAAACAGAAGATAAAGGTTAAACATCTACTCCTGTTCAAAAGACCGGAGAGGAGTGTGAACCGGACGATAGGCGAACCTATTGTGCGTGCATGTGTGTATGCAAGAACTGCTCCCCGACTTCCAAACTGAGGTTTGTGTAGTATCTATTCCCTATTTAGCCGTGTTCCCGTTTTTCAGTGCGATATGACAAAACATGAAGCCTATTTGGCCTAGGAGGTTCCAAGTTAGCGGCAGCACCTCTATCTGAAAAGAGGGAGAGTCAGATTATTTTGGTGCCCAAGAGACACAAGGAAACTGGGTCATTTTTATCCTTGTCCACATGTATGTGCGTGGACATTCCACATCAAATTGACCACAGGCCACACCCTACTCTCATGGGAAGACAAGTAAATATTGGTTTCATGGAAATGTGCGAACAAACACAGATTTACATATGTTAATCAAATGTGTTGATGTTACTGTGACGAACATAAGATCTGTTAGCAGTGTCTGTATATTAGTAAGTAAGTGTGTTTGTAAGCGTCAAAGCTGACAGAGTCTGGACTGTATTCATACATATGTAAGATTTATTTGCTGTCACACAATAATATCAATATCAGTCTATGGTTACTGTTGAATTCTGGAAACTGTATACCTAGCCGATATGGCACATGACCTAAGGACGCATTTTATATTGGAGCATTAGAAATTATTATTTGGTTCTTTTATCGGTCATACTGTCGCAGACATCATTACGTGCCTTTACACATCTCAGTGTGCATCTTTATGGTACTGTGTGTTAGCATAACGGATCTGGTAAACAAAGTTAAAATTTCAGCTATGACTGCTTATTTTCCATTAACACTAATATCCTAAAGAAAAGCATGGATCCACAGTTCCCTGTATTTTATATTGCACTAAATGGAGGTCTTAAGTAATCTGACAATTATCGGCATGGAAAACGGAATCATAAAACAGCATTCAAATTTCACTTTGAGGTAATTAATGTTCACTTACCACTAATGCCCTTGTGAAAGGCATGAATCTACAGATCCCTGTATTCTATACATGTACTAAATGATGGTTTAAGGTAGTGTAACAAATGATAGCATGAAAAAAAAGAACGTTAAAAGATTCTTTAAGATATAAGGTGTACAATGAAAAAAAACCCACTACATCCAGTGCACTGGTATTATAAATAAGAGATGAGTACAATTAGCGTAAAATTTTATTTATTAATTAGAAAAGTAATAATGAAATAGCTTCAATGAAACTTCCCTACAGCTGTGAAAGAAAAAACTAAATTCGAAAATTTAAATCTACTTTATTGGAAAATTCATAAATTTTGTGGCTGTATTCATTCGTTACAGAACTGAAACTCTAAAGCTTATTTCATATACACATCTTCTAAAGTCTATCTATGACTCCACTAGATTATTATTAGTATTATATGTCAGAGTGTATCAAAAGTATTTTCGTTTTTTCACAGAACTTTATTCCCAAGCTTAATTCAGGTACACATCTAAAGACTATTGATAACTCTATTAGATCGTTATTATTATTAATATTCTTATCATCATCATATAATAATTGTGCTTGTCCCTCCTTTCGTTAGTTTCTTTGTTCGCACGACCGTTACGTCCTGTCAATACCTAAAAAATAATAGACTATTCCGTTTTGATCGTGTGGAAAGACAAAATACATATTAGAGACGCTACTTGGTTTCAGTGAGAAAAAAAGGAAGAAAGGAAGACAGAAGTGTTTAACCTTTCCTGTTAAAACCCCATAAATAATGGACTATTCCGTTTTGGTCGCATGAGATGGTAAAAGACATCAAAGACGTTACATGGTTTCTGTCAGAAAATGAAAGAAAGAAGGGAATATAGAAGTATTTATCGGCTGTTTCAGTGAAACGGAAAAAGTTGTCAATTTCAAATCTTTTCATTTGTATCTCTTAACTTCAAATAATGACCAGCATTCATATTTATGATTGTTATTGCAATATTTTGTTAAAGTTAAGATAATTAATGATGAGATTCAGAAATTTCTACGGATATTTTATTGTCGTAGGAATCGCCCTGAGGTTATTCAAACATTAGCCGAAGAATTAAGATTCATTAGAAATTTCAAATAGGAATACCATGGAATTTTCACGGGTTAGCATTATTATTAGGGTGTAGCAAATATATTTTCATATTTTACAAACCTTAAACAGTATATTATTAATAATAATATTAATAATAGTATATGCCATGAGCAATTCTATTCAGTTGCACCTTTCATTTACGATGTTAAATAGCTAAATAAATGTCTTATGATTCTAGAAATTTTAAGGCATTATTTTGAAAATGATTTCAAAATCAGTGAATTTGTAGAATTCAGAAAATGGAAAGATATTAATATCTGAACAAGTACACAAAACTGGATAAAACATTTTAAGGGTGATAACATGTCCCTAAAATGAATAACCATCAATTATCAACAATGAGGTTTTAAAATGCAAGGTAGAAAAGAACCAGACAGTTAGCATTGGAAAAATTCCAGATGAGCTTGGAAAGGTACTATGCATAGAGCAACATGTAAGCTTAAAAAATAAGCTCTCAAGAGGTTCTCCATTGATTAACAAATGAAAAAAATTTTTGATAGACCCAAATCTCTGCTAAACATTTAGATCAGTAATAGAAGCAGGAACTTTAGCTGCTGCAGGTGGTGTGACCTGAGAAAGGATCAAGGCAGGGAGACTTTAAGAGCATTTATCATTGGTCTGAGACAGTTTATTACAGGTAAAACAATGCACTCTCTGTGTTCAGCTGACAGGGGAGAATAAATTAAATACAATCCTTTACATAATGCTGCCTAACAAATCCTATATATCTACAAAAAAAACAAAAACAATATTTAAAATGCACACACACTTGGCAAGAAATGTCTTGCACAGAAATTTAAAATGCTTCAGCATTTTGTTTTTACTCTATTTTTTCTTGTCAAGATCTGTCTTAACTATGCCAAATACTCTTTGTGATATTACTCAAATAGGGATTGACATTAACTTTTTTCAACTAAAAAAAGAGATGTTAAATTACATGATTACCCATGATCCTCTTTGTAGAAGAGTCATGGGTAATTTATTAATAATGACCTTAAGAGGTCAATAATTAACATTGCTGAAACTTGTGAAAAATTTCCCTTATTATCAAGATATTTAATTTTCTCTGATTGTAGGTCTGCTATTAAAAGTCATTTGTCTTGTTTCCTTTCAGACCTTTACTACAGGATTTTAAAAAACTATGTGTGTGTGTCTGTGGGAGAGGGTGTTGATCGGGCATGCTAAATAATTAATGTACAGTTCACCTGCTGTCACCCAAAAGAAAAAAAAAACCTTTTAATCAAAAATATGTTATTGTCATTGTGAGAGAATTTTCTATCCAGAGTGTCGCAGATGTCATAGTTGTAGTTGTATATCAAATAATAATTAGGCATTAATTTTAATTGTTTGTATTTAATTTTTGAGAACATCAGTAGTAAAGAATGAATCATCATCTATTTCTACTTCCTGAGTAAGGAAGAGGGAAAGAGGTTTGAATTATTCCCAGAATTCCAAGTTGGCAACCATTTTGAATTTTTATACAAGACATCAGAAGTAAAAGTCTGTTCAAACCCAAGAGGATTTGAATATTAATAATATCCATATGGGTTATACAGAACAAGTACGATTTTAAATTGATGCTCAGACAGCAACAAGATAGATCTTTTGTTCACCATTATAAAGAGTAACACATTCTTTCATACCAATTTCTTCATCTTAAAGACTGTACCCTCTGGCCTTCTTTCTATCTGAATTTCGAAGACAAGCTATACTTACTATTATACATTGATTCTTCTGGACCAGTTTCCTTGTCTTTTTTCTCTTTATTGCAATGTTTCAGATGCTGTACCCTCTGGCCATCTTCCTATCTGAATTTCTAAGACAAGGTGTTCTTACTATTATACATTGATTCTTCTGGACCAGTTTCCTTGTCTTTTTTCTCTTTATCGCAATGTTTCAGATGCTGTACCCTCTGGCCTTCTTCCCATTTGAATTTTTCTATTTGAATTTTTGCAACAAAATGTTCTTATTACTCACTATACATTGATTTTTGGGATCAGTTTCTTCATCATTAAATTGTCTTATTTGATCCATATGAATCATATTGCTTTATTTCTTTACCAAGGAAATTTTAAACTCTTAATTATTTCTCAAAATGCAGGTCTTCTCCACTGAGATGCTGTGTATTTCTGCACTTTGGTGGAACCAAATAAATTTTACTAGTTTTCTTTTATTATTCCCAAGAATATTTCCTTTAGGGCACTTGTGTGTGTGGATTTTTTTTTTAATTTCAGTTTTTCTACAGAACTGCACCCTTCCCAAGAAATAATCTTTTACAATTATTTTAAAATTTTTCTTTTTACTATTGCTTAAGCTCTCAAGATCATGAATATAAAAAAAATGTTCTTTTAAATTTTAAAAAGGGGGTTCAGTTTGCTATGCAAATTCATTGTAAATTGATCTTCCTATACAAAAAATAAATAAATAAATAAAAGTAAGTAAGGGAAAGAAGAAGAAAGAGGAGGAGGAGTGGGGCCAATATCTGCACTGGAAAATATGCAACTTTTACGGAAAGGAAACTGCAAGAAACTGGAGCATGGCCCTGACCCAGTTACAGAGATAGGACCTGTAACAATTTTATGGGACTTTACAATGCACACAGACAGAACAATCAAAGCTAATCGCCCAGGCATCATGTTCAAAGACTACAAGAACAGAATGTGATTTCTTATTGAAATGGCAGTTCCTGCAGATTGTAATGTATTTTTTGAAGATCTTCAAAAAAAACTATCAAAATACAAGGATCTTGAAGTGTAAATCTCAAAAATGTGGCACATAAGGACATCAATAACTCCAGTTGTAATTGGAGCCCTTGGATGATTGGAAAAGATTCCAATAGACTCATTGAAGGGATGTCTGGTAACCCATGTCTTAAAGAAATACAAAAAATTCTATTCCTAAGTACAGCTCACACATTACAAAGAGCTTTATCTATGTAAAATGTCTATATTTCTCAGATGAGGTATTGTAATTATTTACACTATTTACATTGTTTGGATTTTTGCCTTCATCTTTGTTGCACTATTCAATGTCTTGGCTGTTGTACGCTCCAGCCTTCTTAAGGTGTTTTGAAGTCTTAACTGAACTCTTTATTTCATCCACTGGGGAAGATTGTGTCATGCCTCTTTCAGATGTCTCGGTTATCTCCCTTTATTTCAACTATCCAAGTTTTTGTTCAACATTGCAATACTCCAGGTATTGAACAACTCTTTGGGTCAATTCACTTGATCCAACCAACACTTAACTACTGGGTCATGTGTCCTTGAGGTCATCAGTGTATGAATTTTGGGGACTTATAAACTTAATATCTCAGTAACCGTTTTTTACCAGAGCTTATATTGCAATTTTTGTTGTTATTATTGCTTTTCTCTAGCACTCCATATTACTGGTTGCCATATTGTATTTATTTCTGTGCTTGGCCGGCTTAGAAGATTTTTGTGGCCTAGTCTATGTGCTGATTCCTTAAGTTTTCACAAAGACGAGGACAACAGTCCAAACACAACAGTCCAAACAATGTAAATAGTGTAAGATGTTTGTGGTCATTGTTCTTTTTTTACAAGAATGATCAGTGGAAACTGTCATGAAACCATATCTGACCTTAGATTTCTGGTAGGTACCCAAAAGGGAATGTGCATACAACAAAAATCAAAGATAATATTAATAATCATAATAATAGTAATTAATGAAGGAAAAATGTAAAAAAGAATATGCTTTAAATTCATATTTCATGTCAGTTTTCAAATTATTTGAAATTTTGTATGTAAGCATTATTTTTATAGGACACAGGAATAAGAATCTGCTTTAAATAATATGAATATTAACATTTTTTATTTTAACTTAAAATCATTTGAGATTCTGTAAGAATCTGCTTTATCACATGGTATGAGCACACACACACACACACACACACACACATATATATATATTTTTTTTTTTTTTTTAATCAGTATCACTCCATGCAAGGTAGTAAAACCATGAAGACACAAGTGGTTACAGGGTCTAGAAGAATTAGGAATGGAAACATTAACAATGTGCAGGAAGAGAAAAGAATAATCAGGAGGGAAGTAGACAGCAATTGACATTGCATTTAAACATTTGCAGATTAAAGTTGGTTGGAAAGCCTGGAGCCGGAAGGGAGTTCCACAACCGAGAAGTGTGAGAAAAAATGTTAGTATAGAATTTATGGCTATGTCTAGCCAACTCAACTGTAAATTGATGCGATCTTGATGCCAGTCTAGAACTGCAATTAAATTCAAAATGTTTAGATACCATAGTGAAGAGATCAGCCGAACAATTACCATGAAAATATTAATAGTAAAGAGAGGCAACCTTATGGCAGTGGGAAAGTGAATGAAGCCAAACCGACAGATCAGGACCAATAATATTGCTGATTCTTCTTTAGATTTTATCAAGGAGCTCAGCTTCTTCACAACAACTGCTACTTTTGAAAAACAGATTCCTGCATAGATGCTTCCCCAAACACTACAATATCAACCTCTTCAAGTCCAGGGACAATTATTATCTGTCCCCCTTATCTTCATAATCTTCACTCCCTACTTCTTCCTTTTAGGTTCATGACACTCACCTAATTTAGTAACCCTCTACCTTGAGTGGATCTTGAGCATTAATAAAAAAAATAAATAATAATTTTTGTCTTGTTTTAGGAGATGTTAAATTAGAATTTCAGCTTCAAAAAATTATATTTTTATCTGAAGCCATTTTTTTCAGTATCCCACAAATTGCCTTCCAGGGACTTGATACCCTTTGACCTGTCACACTCAATAATGTGATAGTGCAACAGATTGTAAAAGACATAGAGAACTAAATAAAGTTTCATTGATTGGTTTTCCTTTTCATTTTCTGAAGCCGTGTCGATAGAGAAAATAAAATCAGTGAAATCCCAACTGAGGTAGTTTGTGTTCACATAAATGCATTTGGAGAAGGCATGAACTCACCAAAAAAGGAAATTTAATCAAAGAAGATCATCATAAATGATCATGATCAAAAGGAAATTTATTCAATAACACAATGTGATTAAATTAAGACATAAGTCATGAATTAATGGCCGATTACTCGTTTTCCAAACGTCTGCCAATACATTACAATCCTAACCAAATATATGTGCTTTTAGATACACACACACACACACACACACACACACACACACACACACACACACACACACACACATATAATATAATGTGTCCTGTAACCCAATAGGGGCAACACATGTACTGCAGCCATAGCAACACTGGTGTGTCTTGGTCAAGATAGCCCAACTCCCTCTAGGTTGGTTTGGTTTGAATCCAGAGTTTTCCTTTTCCTAAATTGGTTGCCAACCAAGGCAATAGAGACAAGTCTGTCCTGCTATTTACCCATAACTGGGGTGGGGGGAGATGGATTCATAATTTTGTAAAGGATATTTGCACGTAAGTGACTTGACTGGAATTCAAACTTGGCCCTCTGAGTTCTTTTTTGAGTCCCTCTCCATTATACCATCATGCATATATATATACATAAATATATATATATATATATAAAGTCACTTGAATGCACAGGCCAGTGAATATAGTTTTACACTGTTTCAAAAACTAAAAACAGATATCTAGTCAAATACATTTATCCACTGGATATAATTTTTAAAGGACTCATTTCACACAGAAAGAAATGTCAATGAGCACCCCAATAGTTGGCAATGAGTTCCGCCAACAACAATAGGATTAAGACAAATATAAAATTTGTCACTTAGCTGATTCATGTTATATTCAGTACCCTAACTCAAGAGTTTTGTAGACAAACCTTTTTGTAATTATTCAGTTCACTCCTCAGAAGCTATCAGCAATTGTCTATATATATATATATATATATATATATATATATATATATATATATATAACGCCACATGCATTGTGCTTTTTCTTGATTATATATACAGGTCAGTGGTGCATTGTGTGTAGTCTATTGCACTGTCTATTCTAGTCTTATTTAGTAGTTTGTTTTGGTCTGGGAAGGTAATTACAGCTATTTTTTCCTCCAAGCAGAATTTGCAGTTTTTGGATTGATTGCTAAAACTACTAAATAAGCGATCAGAACTCATCTCAAAATACAGATACAAAAACAAATTTTTACTATGTTACTTAAAAATCAGAAAACTGAAAAGAATAAATAAAAATAAGCAAAATAAGTAAAATAAATTAATCCAAATAAATAAATAAATAATAAACAAATTAATAAACCACTTCCACCAAAATAACCATTAGAATAGACTAGCCACAATGCAACACTGACCCGTATATATGAATAGTCGAGAAAAAATACAATGCATGTGGCCTGATGATTACATTTAGCATGAAACACTCTGTCACCTCTGAGTGTTGACATCAACGTTCACTCTTATATTTTATATTTACATACACTCTATTGAGCACTTTATCTCATAAATATAGAATATCTTAAAATTATATTTCTTTATATATATATATATATATATATATATATATATATATATAAGAGGTGCTAAAAAATCTAATCAAACATTATAATTCTTTTTTTAACTTTTTTTTCCATTGGGTCAAGGACTTTTCAGCAGCCCATTGTATATATTAAGATAGTACTGATTAAAAAAATGATGCAATTATTAATGCATGGGTGGGCACTTCTGTTAAAGATCAGAGTGTTTGTGCACTCTACCTTGTCTCAAAATGAAATTCCCAGTGTTTAGAGTGTAGTATCTGCACATTCTGTAAATAACAAAGTGGAAAAACATATGAAGCTTCAAAGGTCAAAATGTATCCAAGGAAAAAATTTTCCACATTTTAATAAAATTGTTCTGAGATATATATATATATATATATATATATATATATATATATATATATATATATATATTACACATGAGTGTGTTTGCAGGATGTATAACAGTATCTGAAACAAAAGTGGAGATGATGAGACAAAGTGGAAATCTATAAATGGTTCATTTTGCCGATGTCTGTTGATCTCAGCTAGTCTTTCATTCTGACCTGAAAAACCTAAGACCAAAAGACATCACTAAAACAGGTCATTTATAGCTTTTCCACTTTATCTCAACATATATATATATATATATATATATATATATATTATATATATATATATATATATATATATATATATATATATACATACATACACACACACATTATAATACAATTATTTACCTCTATTTCATAATGAAGTTGAAAAACATAGAGCGATGTCTATAGAAGTACTGAAAGGCAGAACGAGAGAGAGAGAAACAGAAATCAGTGAGAGATTGACAGATAGACACAAATGTAAAGAGAGAGAGAGAAAGAAATGCAAAGAGAGAGAGAGAGAGATGAAACAGTGAGAAATAGAGACCTGTAAAGACAGACAGAGACAGTAAGATACAGACAGAGAGAAACAGAGAAAGTAAAGCAGAGAGAGACCGAGAGATGAAAAGACAGTGCAGATAGAGAAAGACAAAAAAGACTAGAGTGAAAGAGATAATTATCAGAAGGAGAGAGAGAAGGGAGAGCGACAAAAAAGGCCAAGCAATAGACAATGAAAAGACAAAGTCTATTCATGGAAATTAGATCAATGGATTGACTGACAGGCTTGTATCAAAATAATTGTAAATAAAATAAAATAAAAATTGCGTTTTGAATTTCTTTCTCCATGACTGACAGCACCGACTACTGAAGCGAATGCTGACATTGGAAAATTGCTAAGAAGCATACACGAGCCTGTTGAATGTAGGTAGCGAATAAGAGGAAGGAGAAGGACATTATTTTCATATTGGATTCAAGAAAACCCCCAAAGGAAATATGGAAGTGAGCAGTGAGTGGGGAGGAAAGCAAAAGAAATAAAATGTAAACTGGGATGCAGAATCAGCAGCAGCAGCATCTGCAGCATCCATAGCAAGCAAAATCAATAAAAATCCCCCCACACACACACACACACATTTGATAAGCCAAGAGAAGTGAAAGCACTCTCGTTGCCAGATGTTCATACAACCATTTTTTTTCCCCCCTCTACAGTATAGAACAAGAGTCTTTCCTATCATCTCTCTCTCCATTCTATATTCCTGGTATAGAACGACTACCTGTTGCCATGGTGATGAATTACTGATTTGCTTATACAATGATGCCTTAACCCTTACCTCTCTTCCTGTGCAGGTCATAGAGGTTAATTTATATGCTTCTAATGTATAATTTAATCTATAAAGATGAAAATGTCAAGTTTTATTCAATAAATCTTCATCTAAGAAAAAAAAAAAGTGAAATTTAAAGATTTAATAATTGTTTCATCTCATATCTTGGTATTTTTTATTCAAACTAGAGAGCATTTAAGCAGAAATGAAAAATTCTTTCATGTGTGATGTCCCTCTATATCTTCCTGTCCCTTGTAGCTCTTAATAAGTTTTGTCTTTTTGTTATTTCTCCCAAACCCTGTTCTGCCATCCATTTGCTCAAGTCCATTAAGTATGTCACACATTGCTTTCCTCTGTTCCTCTTTCCCTCTATCCGTCCTGTGAGTATCAGATTTTCCAAGCCCTCTTTCTTCATTATGTGTCTCAGAAATCTCTTCCTGATGTTAAGTATAGGTTTCCTCTTTGTTTCCATTCTCTCCAGAATCTTGTTGTTCACATGTTCCGCACATGGTATCCTTAGCATCTTTCTGTAGAACCAAAGCAGTAGAACAAAAATCATCAGCTAGCTCTAATCGGTGCTCAGCTATTGTAGCCTTGTACCAAAGTAGGCTAAGCTTCGTAAATAAACAAATATATATTTCCCCATTATTTAACTGTAGTGTCCATCACTAATTCTTGGTGCCAGGTTAGAATTCCAGTTTCAGGAATTATAAAAGAATTCCTTTCAATTAACAATCATTTTAGTTGCCAAAAATCAGTTATACTCACCTTTTTTTTTTAGATTAGTAATACACCTGCTGCAGATAGAGGTGAAAGGCCAACAAATACAAAGTTCATTTTCTTATAATGTTGTGTCCAGTGCTGGATTTACCTATGGGCTTATCAGGCTGAATCCTAAAGCCTCAATATCTCAGGTGCCTCCAGCCAAGGTGTATAAAATTTTTGACACTGTCATAGGCCCTTCTTACACATGGTATCATAATGCATTGTAGACACTAAACAGCCCTTCTGTAATTTTAAACACCAGTCATCATCCTTAGCTTTACTCAAACTGTTTAATTTAACACTCTTCCATTTTCCTCTAGTCTTGAGAATGGGGGGTTTGAAGGGGCCTCACCATGTGGAACAGCCTCAGGCCTCTCTTCATCTAAATCTGGCCCTCAGTCAAGATGCAAAATAATAAATTGACCACCAGGTTTTATTTGAAACATAGTGTTGCCGCTTGCTTGTGTAATGTGCACGAAAATTTTACTTTGAAATTTCTCTCTTCTAATTGACAACATTGTAAAGTAAGTAAAAGTCTCAGCACCTTCCTCGGGCTAAGGGGTTGCCTCTTGATCTCCATTGGAGATCAATCTCTTCAAACTTTTTCTATGAATGGACCTGTTTTTAACTTCATAAATCTAGTGCATTTATAGTTATGAAATTTAAATACCAATGATGTACAAACAGAACTTTTGTTATTATTGTTAATGAATTGCATGAATTAAAATGTTGTTTCATTCATTATTTCCTGTTGTCATTTAAAATAATCTGCAATACTGGAAAAAGAAAAT
The DNA here is from genome assembly GCA_964036315.1 of Acanthosepion esculentum. NCBI lineage: Eukaryota > Metazoa > Mollusca > Cephalopoda > Sepiida > Sepiidae > Acanthosepion > Acanthosepion esculentum. Next base: position 4,650,486 of record OZ038507.1, on the reverse strand, counting down.
ATCTCATTGTTGGTTCTAATCTTGGTAGGAATGTTTATTTAAGTATTTTTTTTCTTTACTTTGTTATACAAGGCTGTAGGGTAAGTGGGGAGAGGCTGGTTAACACTATCCTACATCTAGCTAATCCGACTTGTGATCCATTCACTCTAATAATTTCCTCAAATCATCATCAAGAACCCATCCTTCTCCATTCAATCCAATATACACCACTATACCACATATTTGCTGGGGTCCTACTAAAATACCCATAATGTAAAAACTTTTCAATATGTACAAATTTTTTTTTTTTTTTTTTTTTTTTTTTTTTTTACACACACATTTGGTAGGAATGATTGCAAAAAAACATCTCCCTCCCCAAATTTATAGACAAAACATACAGATGTATGCTGGGATTTCTTCCAAACCACTTCTCAGTCTCATCAGACTTAGTTCTATTCCATCTTGTCTTGAAGCCAGAATTCTGCAATTACTTGTCTGTATCTCCCTTTGTGTGTTAATATTAGTCTTAGTTTGAAAACTACAATCTTAACCTCTTCAAGCCAAGAGTTAATCACTATCCTTCTTATATTCACAATTTTCACTTCCTACCACTTTCTCTTCCTCTCGTATCAGACTTCATTCATTATAACAATATTAACAGTAACCATCTATCCTGAGTGGCTCTTGGGCTTTGTATTAGGTGAAATTTAGTATAAAATTGATATCTGTTCAGTTCTTATTATTGTATTTAAAGTGTTCTATTATTATGTTAAATACATTATTTAGTTAGAGTCAAAATACTTTTTCATCATCATCATCTGTCCCATGACCACAGGTGTGGTCATACAGTCACTACACAGTTGTGCACCTGACCAGTTCCCCAGCACATATCTAAGTTAAAAGCCGCAGAGGTATTCATTCTTGCATAGCATATCTTGTGAAAGTAGACTCAGCAGAGCCTATCCCTCTCCAGGTTAAACCAGAGCTGATGTTCTTTTTGAAGGCTTACCTTGGTCACAGGCACAAAGCCACTGATACCATCAGAGGAATTTTCTACCATGGCCATTGTCTAGGAAACATTCTGTCCAATGAAGACATGGTATCACTACATTGGTCAAATATAACCGGGTTCTCTAGTAATGAACAGTTGTTTTTTTTTTTTAATTATTTCACCCTAAGCAAGGCAATAAAACCTCTAAGATGAAAGGGTTACTGAATGTGAAAGAATATGAGAAAAAGTCAAAGATTCCCCTTCTTTCTTGAGAATTCTAAAGTAGCTCTTGTCTGTCAGTGACAAGCTATTTGAGATGACATTTCTTCCGAAAGAAAAGAAAAGAGAAATTCGACTCTAATAAGGTTTCAACAAAGATAAATGATGAATAAAATCTGCAACATTTAGCTTTAGCAGGAAGAGATAAAAACAAAGTATGAAGAAAAAAAGGTCTTAGATTTTTTAAGTCATTACATGATGTAGAGGGAGCGTAAAATTATTATTGCAGGAAGTATAAATGGCGAGTCTAGTTCAAATTCAATTTATAGTCCATTGCATTCACCTTTGCACTATTTTCTCCCCTCTTGTGTTGATAGCGTGTCTATGAGAAGAACTACTTTTAATTCAAAACTGTGGAGAAGGCAACAGTAAATGAATCCACTGACTTTGCCAAGAAGTCATGGCAATTCTCAAAAAATAAGGAAAAGGAATCTGTGGAGAGCCACAATCACCTATGTGATGATGATGATTGTTTACAGATGACAAGAGACTGATGAACTAAGTTCAAAAATCAACTAAAACTATAATGAAAGAACTGAAAGAGATCAGGTCAGAAGTTAATAATGGTTGGAAAGTGGGGTGGAATTTTATCATCAGAGCAGTTAATTAATTCAAAAATAGTCCTTCAGAAAGAAAAAAAGAGAATGAAAAAAATAGAGTGAAAAAAATGATTGCAAATTTGAAAGCTTTTAACAATCTACAATTTTCACAATCACCTACTTTAATTTTCCTTAATCTAGAAACATCAAGCATCTTCATCCATTTTGTTTCTAGCATTTACCATTTCCGTGTTTTGTCAACTTGAAGGCTTTTAATAATCTATCATTTCTAAAATCATCCACTTTAATTCAACTGTTTGCCATTCCTGCTATTTTGGCGCATTAGAATTATTCTCTAAGAAGCTGCTGCTTACCGGAACCTTTAATGGCTGCATTTCAACAACCATCAAATTGATTATAATGTTCATTTAAATCAATACAACCTGATTCAAGTCAGATTAATTTGTGCCGATGGATGGATGTGCAGCATACAAACACAGGAAGTTTGTCAGCACAGCAGGGAAAATGAAATAGAATTTCAAATTTTTTTTTTTTTTTTACTGTTGTGCCAGTTCAGCAGTTACCTTTTAATACGTCCCATAATTTTTTATCACCTATCTACAACCATTTACCAAATTTACTGGTGTGACATTTTTTTAGAAAAATCTTGGTCTATCATTGTAATTTAAGAAAAGAACACAAAGTAATATACACTCTATAAAAATACAGAAAAAAAATCTACTGGTGTAAAATTTTTAATTGTATTTGGCAATTTCAGTCAGGATAAAATTTACATACAGTAAACCATTTCAAGACACCAAGCAACATTCAAATGAATCATGTTGCATTTCAGCACATAGGTGGCAAGTAGATCGAGAACATGGATAATCCCTTTTATCTGCAAATATCTATGATTGCTCGGCCTTGAAGGAGAGAAAATCCAAAGAATGGAGATTCTGCTCCATTTCTTTTTAATTCAATTTTTTTTTTCTTCTGATATCATTTATTGCCTCTTTTCAACTCCTTTTAAAAGGAATTAAAAAAAAAGACAAAAGTAGTTTTCAATCTCATTTTAGTTGAAGGATAGATAGATGTTCAATACTGGTGAAGACATTATGGCTATCTTTACTGAAAATAATATACATGTATTTGTAAGTATACATTAGATATGCAACAATATATATTGATTATTTACTAAGTTTAGTCAAGTATAGGAAAATACTTCATAAGGATTGAATTCACTTTAGAAGTAATATTTTGCCAGTCTAACTTAGTAGTCTGGTGATGTACCCAAGCCTTTCAAGGTACCCTTGTATTTACTCAGTTTCATTGAATCTAGAACAGTGGCCCCTAAATCATGGTTCGGCTCAGAAAAATCGATTAGAAAAAAAATAATGGCAAAAAATAAGAAAAACAGAAAAAAAAGTAGTGCAAATATTTTTGCATAAAAAATTGTAATGAAGTCTGTGGAATAGAAAAACAGTTGGGAATAATAAAGAAATGATTAATGCCTGAAAGCTCCTGATGTATTCCAGTTTGTTAATATCCAGTACATGTATGAAAAGCAATTAGAGATTGAAACAACTGCAGTATCATTTTTTTATAACTTTTCCTTTTATCCCAATTGTCGACTTCTAGCAGAAGTAGTAGTTTTAATAGTCAATGTAATTCTTAAGATGTCCAGATTTCTTAGGATCACAGAATAGTTTAGGTAAAAAATGTTGAAAGTAACAAAATAGTGCAAATATATTTACAGATGTGCAGAAGGTGCAATGGATTGCATCTTGGCTTGAGAAATCAGTGAGCCGAGTTCAAATTTGAATCGTTACATTCGCTTATGTGCAAATACCCTTAGGAAATGTGTTGTATCCTAAAAGATGTTACAAACAGTCAAAGGTGGTACTCAAGTGAAGGAACAGCAACACGCGCATAGATGAAAGAAAAAGAGGTTTATTGTAAAAGAGAATACACTACTGAAAGACAGGGGATCAGGTGGCAGGCTAGTAATTCCCAAAGCAAGGTTATTTACCTTACCTCCCTGCGAGGCAGGATGTGGCCCAAGGCCGTTTTTAATGCGGGGTTAAAACCAAGCTCATGGGCAAAATTCTCCATAGACCCCATAAAAACGGGGTCAGGTAGCTGTCTACCACCCCAGACGAGTCTCTGCTCTTAGGCAAAGCCCCGTCTGGGTTCCTCCCTGTCCAAAGGCAGAGAGTTCGACCAGCTTAGCTGGAGACAAATCTCCAACTAATTCCCGAAACAAGGATATTTGCCAACTGTCCCATGTGGTTAGATGTGGCACAAGGCCAAATTTAACGTCGGGTATCCAAGCCCATAGGCTCAGGCAAAAATTCCCCGTAGACCCTGTATAGATGGGGTCAAGTAGCTGTCTACCACCCCAGATGAAACTCTGCGCTTCTGCATAGCCTTGTCTGGGTTCCTCTCTGTCTGAAGGCAGAGAGTTCGACTAGCACAGCTGAAGACGAATCTCCAACTAATTGCCGATGCAAGCCCTCAGAGGTATATCCTGTGCTCAATATATATAGCTACTGATATAACCAGTCCACATAGGTGATAGGGAGTGTGGGACATTCCATTACAACAAAATGTATGGATTCAAAGTAGTCCTTCTCCCATCAATACATCTGTGATCATGGCTCTCCACAGATTTTTTCTTTATTATTATCTGTGAATTGTCATGACTCCTTGGGAAAGATAGTGGAGTGGTTACCCTTTGCCTTCTCCACAGTTTTGAATCCAGAGGAGTTATCTATGCCATATCCCTTCAGGATGTAGGTGATCATGGCCTCCACAGATTCCTTTTTCTTTATTATCTGTGAATTGGCATGACTTCTTGGGAAAGATAGTGGAGTGGTTACCCTTTGCCTTCTCCACAGTTTTGAATCCAGGAGTTATTTATGCCATATCCCTTCAGGATGTAGGTGATCATGGCCCTCCACAGATTCCTTTTTCTTTATTATCTGTGAATTGGCATGACTTCTTGGGAAAGATAGTGGAGTTGTTTTGCGTTGATTTCTGATTGGCTGTCACATAAGACAACAGAGTTTAATCAATCCTATTAACCCATCATAGAGAAGTGATGGATTCATTTGTTTTAATTTATAGCAATGAGTCATGTGAAGAGATCAATTGTTATCTTAATTTTGCTATTTCATCTAATATTCAGGAATAATTGAAAAAAGACAAGAAATTGCAGAGCAACAAAACTTTTGAGAGAGACAAGTAAAATACAATTTTAAAATGCCTTAAAGGAGTTATGTCATATGTACATACATTTTTGGGACAGCACAAATAAACTAGTCTCTCTCTCTCTCTCTCTCTCTATATATATATATATATATATATATATATATATATATATATATATATATATATATATATATATATATATGTGTGTGTGTGTGTGTGTGTGTGTGTGTGTGTGTATTAATTATTGTCTATATAAGTATTTATATAATGGGTACATTTTGTACAACAAAAATATAATATTACAGTATACTGCATGTGCTTAGTGCAACAAGGTGCATTTAGGGCAAGAGTAGACATTTAGTGTAATATAAGTAGAACTTAGAAATACTTGTGTCTTTATAACAGTTGGGCAGTTATCAGTACAAGTTGTACTTGCTTGGCACTATTGTCTGACCTGTTAAAGTTTAGTGTAATGTTAAACTACATAAGCAATAAGAAAAATTATGTTTATTCTGCTGTCTCAAATACATGTTGTCAAAACAATAAAGATACCTTTCTATTATGCATATAGCAACGTTGTTTAAAATTGTAAAGAAAAGCTAAAAACCTCTGTCCTAGTGTATAAATATGCTGCTACTACTCATCTGGCTCCCTAGGAGTCACAAGTTCAATACCAGGGTGAAGTAGTACCTGAAATATACGTCAGCTCAGTGTCAAGTCACAATGACATCATAAGGAATAATTACCAAAATTTCCAAGAAAGGCAATTCTGAAATTTCCAAGGGACTTGTGAAAGGAATGAGAGCAATATAATTCTTTGGATCAAGTAAAGAATTCTGTCCAACATTCCCAGGAGGACAATTGTCATCATCTTTGTTGTTGTTATCCCTGCATTTCAACTGTTGTGCCCTGCAGCCTTCATCAGATACTTGTCAATCTGAGTAACCTTCAGGGAATTTTGAACTAAGCACTTTATGTAATCTATGAAGGTAGATTGTCCTTGTTCCACCATCCAGAATAATAGCCTAACAGATTAAGGTATAGGCCAGTGAATTTGGCAACATAGTAATTATGAGTTTAATCCCTAAGCAGGTCATCCTGGGTATGACGATAAACTACATCCACATCCTGGGTAAGACAATAAAACTACATCCAACAGCAAGGCCTCTGATCAGGAGGTTTTGAGGAGCATGGAACCACCTCATAATTGCTGGTGTTACCAGATCCACCCTGACCCAGGGTGGTAGCACCTGTTAGAGCCCCAGCTATGGGCAAATAGTTACCCCCCCCCAAAAAAAAAACCAGGGTCAAAACATGTAAAAATAGGTTTTAATACCAGCAAAACATTTTTGTAAAAAAATTATTACCAGCAATACATTTTTGGAAAAAAATATTACCAGCTATACATTTTTTTTAAATAAAAAAATATTACCAGCTATACATTTTTTTTTTGTAAAAGAAATATTACCAGCTATACATTTTTTTGAAAAAAAAAATATTACCAGCTCTACATTTTTTCAAAAACAAAATTACCAGCTATACATCTTTTTGAAAAAAAAATATTACCAGCTATACATATTTGAAGGAAAATTATTACCAGAAATAGATTTTTGAAGGAAAAAATATTACCATAAATAGATTTTTGAAAAAAAATATCACCAACAATAAAAATTTTGTCAGCATTAAATAGCCGAAACCAAACCAAACCTGAGCAGGTAGTGTGTACTTGAATTCTGTAGACATGGTGCATGCAATAATTGAGTAGGCTAGACAAGATATCCTAAGAAATGGTGTAACATCTGACAGCAAGTCCTCTGGCAAAGAGATTGGAGATTTCAAGGAGTGTGGGACCACCTCTTAATTGCTGTTGTTCCCAAGCCCACTCCGACTCGGGGATGGTATCCCCTGTCAGGGCCTCCAGCTATGGGCAAATAGTGAACCTCCAAGCAAAAACAAAACACAATGAAAGTGTAGGAAAACATTTTTATAGCAAAAATACTAGCAATGCATTTTTATAGCAATATGACCAGCAATACAGTTTATCTATAGTTGAAGTTATAAAATTGTGTTCAAAATATTTAGATTCCAGCATTAAATAACACAGAGGTTAATATGCTGCTGCTAAGAGAGTTACTGCTCCATTGGATCATTGCTCCATGGTGAGGTTATGCAATTACATATTTTTATCCAAGTTCAAATTTCAGTTGGGTTCATTAAATTCACTTACAAGCTAATACCCTTGGGAAAGGTATGAATACATTTTTTTCTTCCCCCAGAACAGGACAGACCGAGTCCTATAGCCTTGGTTGGCAACCAGTTAAGTAGAAGGACAACTCTGAATTCAAAACCTGAGGAGGGTTGTTTTCTCCCTCTAAGCCCCTAGATATGGACATATAGCAGAACAGACTAGGTCCTATAGCCTTGGTTGGCAAGCAGTCTAGGAGAAGGAAAATTCTGAATTCAAACCAGCCTGGAGAGGGTTGGGCTCAGTCAGGCTTTCTTACCTAGGAAACACCACTGCTGTTACAGCTGTAATGCATAGTACTAATATGTTACAGCAGTCATCATTGTGACAGAATCCTTTTTTATCCACTTTTTTTTTTGTTAGGGGTATTTATGTATGTAGGTATATGAGAGAATCTGTTTGTATCTATGGACATGTGTAAGTGAAAAAGTGTCTTTGGTATACCTTCTTATTTATGAGTCGTTCTGAAGTAAGAGATGTGGATCAATGAACAAAGAGATGAGCTTCAGGCCAAGATTTTATTAACAGCTGCAGTTTAAACCATCACCCACACACATACCTGTTACTACCAAAAGCTGTCACAAAATCATCTGTCATTATTATTTTCTTTTTTGTTGTGTGTGTATATAAGAAAATAATAGCAAAATAGGATTTAACACAAAGCTGTAAAGAATTGAAAAGTCTCTGAAATTCACAAAAGAAAGAAGCCAGTTTTATTTGTGAAAACATTTAACTTTTACATTTAGCTTCTATGAGTCTTTCCAAAGATATTAGGGTGTATCAAAAGTGTTTTCACTTGTTTTACAGACCTTTACTACAAAGTTTATTTCATGTACACATTTAAAGATAATCTAGGACACTTCTATATTAATATTGTGATTATATATCAGGGTTTATCAAAAATATTTTGCTTCTTTACACACCTATATACTACCAAAGTCTATTTCATACACATTTAAGAACCATCTATAACAACATTATATTATTAAGACTAGTATAAATATACATGAAGGTGTATCGAAAACTATTTATATTTTAAACACCTCTACTCCAAAGCTTATTTCATGTACATGTCTAAAAACTATCATTTGCTTCATTATTATGATGTTGGTGTTGCACATTGACATAGTCAAACTGTTCTTGAGGCATGTTGTCAACAAGACTCCTCCTAACTCAAGAACTTTTTCGAGAATCTTTGCAGAGTAAATAATGATGGTTTTCTGGGGGCCTCATTTCGAATTCCCTCCAGGCAGTCCTTCAAGCTTCCAGGTAAGTGTTCCATGTACACCCGTTACTAAAGGAATTACTACCACAATCACGTTCCATAGATTCTTCAATTCCCTAGCAAGTTTCTTTGATTTTTCAATCTTTTTCAGTTTCTTTGGCATTAAGAATATCAAAAGATACGTTCATATTTTAGAAACCTTACACCAAAGCTTATTTCATGTCCACATCTAAAGACACTGAGTCCAGTATATCATTAATGTTATTAGTATATATTAGGTTGTATCAAAAGTATTTTCCTTTTTTACAGACCTTTACTCCAAAGCTTATTTCAGGTACACATCTAAAAACTATTTATTACTCCACTTGTATTATTTTTATTCAGAGGAGGATGACGAAGAGAAGTAGGAGATGCTGAAAATTTCTCAGCCCAACCAAGAAACCCTTCCAAAAAATTCTGATCTGGTCAAAATGCGGAAAGTGGCTCAGGCCAAAAAATTTTCAGTAGCCATTCATAGTAGCAATTTACTAAGGGTAGTTTAGATATGGCACAAGGCCGAAAGTAAAGAGCACATAGTAAGGATCAAACTCATTACTGTCATAATTTATCTAACAAGGTAAGCTTATTCAATTGTATCTTTTGTTTCAAATGGCACAATGGCAGATACAAGTCTTGTGATTATGGTAATTTTGAGGCATTATTTTTCAAATTTGGCTAAAAAGACATGGAAACTACTCACAGAAATCAACAAGGTAAAAGGAAAAAATAATACCTGACCACACTACCCAATATTAACTTAGATTTTTTAAAGGGTAACAACTTGACCCTTGAATATAAGCCTTGAAATGGACAAACATCAGTTTAATTATAATTTTAAAATACAAGATGAAGGTGAACCCAACCACCAGAACTCAAAAACTTTCAGAAGAGCCAAGATCATCAAAAGATACCATGTGTAGAGCATTATGTAAGCTTAAAAATACATACAAGAGCTCTAATGAGATTCCCCATGATTAAAACAAGATAAAATAGTTTTTATTTACACTCTAATATTTAATGTGTTAGTTGAATTCCCCAAATTAGACTTACAGCATTTGTCACACCCATATTAATAACAGCTGAACAATCTTTTAAATACTTATAATTAAGAATTTCAATTTTTAATGGGTATAGACTAAAATATATACTAACATATCTGCTCTAAGTATAATCTGATTTTTATGATGATTATTATTAATTTTCTTAATTTTATTGCATGAAACAGTAAATGATAGACATGGAAAAAGAGACAGACTAAAAGAAAATTTGAGAAAATTTGTGATTAACTTACAAGACTTATTCCTCAAACAAGTACATGCGAGTGGCATAGAAGTTATCAGTGCAGAAAATGGTTTTGGTGTGTTGAGTTCAAATTCCATCTGAGAGTAAGACATTCACTTTTGTACAAATACCCTTGGAAAAGTATGAATCTATTTCCTTTTCCTCCACAGCTAGAAGTTAAAAGCGGCTCTCAGTGATTGTTGCATGTTCAGAATGCATATGATATAATAGTGAAAATTGGCCAGGTCAGTAAATACAACTGGCTAAACTAATATCAGGATACTGAAGCCCAGAATCATCCCTCAACGTTTTGTCCTGTGCCACATTTTTTGCATTAATTCAGTCAGGTGCCATGCGTGATACACATGTAGGCGATCATGTATCTTTCGATATGTGACAGATGAGACAGATTTTTCCCTGCAGTAGGTTGCCATTTCTGTGTGGTAGACCAGTTGCTATCCAAGGCTATAGAACCTGGTCTGTTCTGCTATTTATCCATAGCTGAGGGGAGAAGACAAGGATTCATACCTTTCCCAAGGGTATTAGCACGTAAGTGAATGTAATGGATTTGACTGGAATTTGAACTCGGTTCTCTGAGTCCTCAATCCGAGCTGCTATCCATTACTCCACCATGCCCCCTTTACATTAATTACGAAACTAAGTAATACATTGTGGATTGATATTTTATGCAGAGCTCCATGCTAAGATTGCAGAACTGTTTTACTTTTCAAAGCAATTCTTCTCTTTTGTGTGATCATCCTTCAGTGAGGATACATAGCAATAAAAACAGCCAACTAGTTGAAAGAAAAATTTTGAATGTTAATAATTAAGGAAATAGTTCATATTTTTCCTTTTTGTAAATAATTTTTTAAGAAGAGGAAGAAGAACAAGTTTTTATGCATAAAAAATACCTAAATCTGCTATTGTTTTTCACTTTCATAGAAACTCTTATCAATAAGAAAAGAATCCGAATTTCCAAAAATGAAAATGTTACCAAGGACAATAGCTGGATAAGAGAATGAAGGGTGAACAAGTAAACGAAATACCATAATTTGTTCAAGAAGAAATCTTTTGTAGTCTACCAAACAGAGATAAGAGTCTTCTAATGATGGCAAAATCTTTTACTGACAAAAAAAAAAAAAAAAAAAAAATTGTTTTATTTTCAACCAAAGAAGCTTCCAGACAAGAAAATTGCAATAATAATATAGAGAAAAGAAGATGAAAGCCTTTATTACGAACGGAAAAAAACTGAATTCCAGGACTATTTATTTCAAATGTCATTGTGATCACCATTAACAAAATTGTTGGTAGCAATCATACTAATTTTCATCTTTTAAAATTATTTTGGTTAAATTTTTGTATATTTTCAACATTTAATTTTTGGTTTTCCTTAATCGATAGCTTTTACTCTAATATCCCTCACTTGTCTTAAACATCTAAAATTTCTAAATTTATTCATATCTTGTATAACTGCTTAAAAAAATGATTTGTTTTGTCAGGGTTAACAATGGAAGTTTTTAGTTGCTGCTGTTGTCTGGAAAAGTAAGTAAAGCCAATAACAACAAAAAAAATCACTTCTCTAACAAATCAACCCTAGTGAAATTTAAATTCAGTCACTATGGTCAGAAAACAAATATTCTAACCACTTGGTTATATATATATATATATATATATATATATATATATATATATATGTATATATATATATATATATATATATATATATATATATATATATATATATGTATATATATATATATATATATGTATATATGTATATATATATATATATATATATATAAAGTAGGAAAGTTTTTTATGTCATGCATTTAGGACTTTATAGGGCTAAAGTGATGTCTATGCTGATATGATTACATATGTGCATGAAGAAGAGAGGATACTGAAATTTTAAATTTAACTTTTTTTTTAATATATATGTCTAGCTAATTTCATTTAGTTTCTTTTTCTATTGTTTCTATCTATTTTCTTACTAAATATCCCCAATTGTGAAAGATAATAGATCTGCCAAGAATGGTGAAATGTTGTAAGAACCTGGACACAAATTTACTGTAGATGATATAGTGATTAAAGCACTTTCTGTGCATTTTCATCTCAATGAATTGTCTTCTCTTTTAATTAGAGCAGCATTTTTTAAATCACATTTATGATCAGTCCCATTAGTGAGCAACTAATACATTTTGTGTTCATATAATCTTTTATTTAAATTCGTTGAGGTTTCTCCAATGTATTCTTTGTGGCAATTATTACAGGTGATGAGTAAATTCCTTTGACAAGTTTTAGCTCATTATTTTGTATTTAATACTTTTATTTTTTTAGAAGTAGTTGTAACAACTTATATTAAGCTTAGATAAATTCTTTACTATTTTATTTAAACATAGTCTGACAAAGTCCTAAATTGCAAAATGGCTCATATGTTCTGATATATAAATATATATCATTTTCTCATATATACTTATTAGTTTATAAACTAGTCAATTTTAACCACAAAGACTTGAGATTCTGTTTATAACACTGACAACCGAAAGCCAACTTCATTGTAATCAGGTTTTCTCAAAATAGTTACAGTAAAGTCTATAGATATTTATTAGTCCACAGGTTTCTTAAGACGTCCAAAGGCAATATTTTTGCCTGTATGGTACTTTTTCCAAGGTACAATGGTAAAGAGCCAAGTACGTAAGGGTGGATTTAAATGAAGAGTGGCTCTAGGATATTCCATGTGAGGCCCCTCCAAATCTCATGAGAACACTCAAACATTGATATGATCAGAAAGAAATCCTCTGGGAAAACTAGAATTATAATGCCCAAAACCGTTTTGGGGAGATGTGGGTTGGAAAGAATATTGTTCATTTATCCCTACTTGCACATTTTTGGAGTGGGAGATGTAAATTTTCTAATTTTCAAAAAATATCAAAATATATGTTCCAACAATTTGAAACAAATAGGATATCAATAAAAACATTATCCCCATCAATACATAAATAAAGTAAAATGCAGTGTGTGTAACACTTAATTAAAAAAAAGCAACTGTCACAATAAGTAATTTGTCCATCTCTCTGTCCGACTCTTCTGTTGATGTTGTTATTGTAAAGGTCAAAGTCAAATAAACTTTATAAAACTATATTTATGTATTCAATGGTGAATCAGTAGTTATTTAGTTGTCAATTTGTTGTGTGTGTGTTTGAGGAAGTGGGCAATTGATATAACTTCAAGAAAACAACATTTCAATACCAGTCCAAGCAAGAAGCTCTTCAAAATAAATAAAAAATGAAAGGTGAAAAGAGGAAAAAATATAAAGAAAAAGTAAAAAAAACAAAAACAGAAGAACCTGAAATCTGATGTCCAGTCATTTGGTCAGGTTTTGGAAAGTGGATCAACCGAAAAGTGTGTATAGTGTCTATGTTTTTGTGTGTAACATTTCAGTATTAAAAATAAAGAAAAAAAATGTTCTGCTGATAAGCAGCTCTTTCATTTGTGTGTATTGGAATTTTCTGGTGACGTAGCAGAAATAGAAATGGCATAATTTATTTGTCATAAATTATTTTCAGTTTGAAGATAAATGAATAGTATTTTTTTAAATTGTACTTGAAAAAAAAAAAAAAGTATTGTTGTCATTTTTCTGATGGTACGGTTGACCGCAAGAAACAATATTGATAAAAGTCATAGGATTTATTTATGAACTTAAAAAATACACTTTTGAAGTTTTAACCATTGAAAATCGGCATATTTGTGCAATGTCAGTGAATTATTTTGATTTAGTCAATCACTCAAGGACAATCATTGCTATCACTGTCTTTAACCATTACAAACTGACTATTAATTAGGAAGACCCAGAGCACCAAAATTTCTCGTGAGATATCTCGTCATTGTCTCCTGCATAGTTAAAAAAAAACTTGAATTATTGTAGCATAAGAAGAAGAATGAAACCTCAAAAGAAAATTGAAATATCATCTTTGTGCTTCCATCAGTTGAAAACTAAATTCACCCAACTCCCTCCTATTTTCAGGCACGTCTTTATTTAGTTAGCTAGAGAGTCACACATCATAAAGAAAATATTCTCTTCTCTTCTTTAACCAAGCAAATTGCACCCCCCCCTTTTACTTACGTGTACGCACACGCTAACACAACTGTACCCAAAACAAAACAAACTCCCTACATTTTATAGATAAGAGAGTGGTAAGCCTCCCTTGTTTGTTGCCTACCATAATTGGGGATGATAGCTTGGTTCTGTGTTCAGGGGAAAAAATATGGTTAGTGTACTGTAAAAATAAACAAAAAAGCTTTTGTAAGCAGTTACGCACTTAGAAACAAACCACAAAAACATTGTTGACGAAAGAAAACGGTTAAAAAAAAGGTTACAAAAAATATTAACGTGGCTCTTGGAAACATTGTAAAAGACCAATTTTAAAAAGTGACGACATAAAAAAGACCATATTTACAATAGAAATAATGTCCTCATCTTTGCTATTGTTAGCATATTGTTTCAACCATTATACTCTACAGCCTTCATATGGCATCAGTTGATTTGGCTAATCTTCAGGGAATTTTGAACTGAACCTTTTATGGGAGGGGGTAGGTTGTTCTCTGAATTTAAAATCTATGTAGATTAAATAAAAAAGGTCACTTTGAAATTTCCTGAAGGTTACCGGTTTGACTGAGTTTTTTTAAAAAGGGTCAGTAGGCACTATAGCCAAAACGTTGTGGTATTAACAATAAGAATGAGGACATTAGTCTAAATATAAATAACCATAACTTTTCATCACAGAAATTCAGATTAAAAAAAAAAAGACATTATCTGGAGACAATATTCCTATATGTACATGTTAAATTGTTCTTATTCTAATATTGACCTTCTAGACTGAACCAGGATATAAGATTATCAAAATAAATTGAAAAAATATTGAAGCTATACTACAAAAGACTCAACTGCAGTGGGTTAGTTAAGTGGTGAGGATGGCACACTATAGTCTCTGACCTATAGAGATACAAAGACCCCCTGAAGAGAAACCTTTTGGAGTCATCAGCAACAGCCAATAAGACAACATGGATGTAGAGGTCTATCAGACAGGCCCCCCCCACCAAAAAAAAAACAGAAGAAAAGAAATAAGGCAATTTCGCAATGTAACCATGTCAGATTCTGCAAAAGATGTGGAAGACCTTTTTGAATATTCGTTCACAAGTGAATATAAAACGCATGAGAAGTGGTGGATCTACTATGAAACTAATGAATCTTTAGCTTCATTATATATATATATATATATATATATATATATATATATATATTTTGACTGTACACTCATCTAACCCCAGATGGGGCCCTGAAGCAAACTTTTTTAATGAGTGAATTTTTCAACAAAATCAATGATTTTTTTAAAGTGGTTGTTATTAAAATAACGCCATTTTAGTGACAGAATCCTAAGCCAATCAGTAGAAGTAATTAATGTTGGCCTTAGAATATGCTCTGATACCCATTTCATATGGCCCCAAAATTCCCCTCTAATTGGTCAGAAAACTGTATGAGCTTATTGAGCTTAGCCTAATCTATTCATAGTTTACATTTTGGCATTTGGATCATCAAATCTCTTGTTGGTGTTTGTGACTGGTGCCCCATATCTGTTCAAGCTTCAGGGCCCCAAAAATGTAGGTCTGCTATCGTGCATGAGAGTATAAGCAAAAAGAAATATATATTTTGACTGTACACTCATCTTATAGTGAGAGTTTGCTTAATAAAACAAAATCCATAAACAAATTCAAATTTGAAATTCAACTGAGGCTGCTAAGGCTACTTAGCCCAAACACCTACATGGAAGATCTGAATTGATATCTGTCCAAACACTTGAAAAAATATGCTTGATGGAGAAAAAATTGTGCAAATCACTTTTTCATAATTACCAGACAAGTAATAAACAAGTAGGTACATCCATTTTCAAATTTGTCAAGAGCCTGTAACTTTAGAACTACTGTAACTTTAGAATTAAGTATTTGGATAATGTTTGTGGTGATCACACAAAGGTATGTGTTAGGTTGAAACACTTCTTTATTTTATTTTTTTTTTAATGCCAGATCCCTTCAGAACATTGGCAATCATGTCTCTCCGCAGATTCCTTTTCTTTATTATCTGTGAATTACCATGATTTCCTGGGAAAGATAGTGGAACAGTTTCCGTTACTGCATTTTCCATGATTCTGAATTCAGAACAGTTCTTCTCTTAGACTGGCTGCCAACCAAGGCAAGGGAGAATCCAATCAACTCTGCTAAATAACATATAGCTGGAGATATGGCATTAAAAAATGTCCTAATATTGTCATTTACTAGGTTTAGTTTAGTTTAGTGCTAGGTACCCAGTAAGAAAATAAACCTTCCAAAAAAACGTTTACTCAGCATTCATATATTTTGAATGTTAAAAGCAACATTCTGTGGCAACCTTCATAACCCTAAACTGAGACACCTACAATAGATAAAAAAGACAAATACATTTTTGATATAACTACAGACCTCTAAGTTTGTAGTTCAATTCTCTACTCAGAAACATACTGGCAAATGACTTCTTCCCCTATTATTTTTTTTTAAATTCTAAGTTTCTATTTCTCTTTGTTGTTCTTCCAATACAAATCTGTAAGTTTTCACTTCTTTTTTTATTTTTAATTTCTTTTAGATTTTCCTCCCAGTTTGACAGACAAAAGTTTATGAACTCTGGCAAAAATGTGTAGTGGCAGTGGTAAAGCTGTAAAAGCTGTTTTTATTTTTATTTTTACCTACCTACCTATCTACCTACTTACCTACATTGCTATAACGACTTAAACATTAACCTCTCCTCACATTCCTACGTACTAACTTTCTTTCAGTAGCAACCACTTATTTTTTTTATGGTTACCTGCTGTAGTTCAAGAAAACTACTGCGCCTTGATTTCGGACAAGCACCCTGACCCAAAATAAACTAACTAGCACCAAGAGAGCATCACCCATTGCACAAATTGGTAGAATGCCTTTGGCAAAGAACGATGGTAAGGACCAAAGCATAGAAAAAATTGCCTTCGTTAATGGCAAATTGACAATGTCTACACAGGTTCATTTTCTATCAGTAAATTTACTGCTTAGTTTCTGAGGGAGATACTGCATATTTTGCAAGAAACATATAGGATTTTGAATGCTGATTTTCAAGGTAGGCAGGCTTTTCCCACCTGAAAGAATGAAGAATCTTATTATTATTATTATTATTAATATTCTTGTTCAATTTATTTGTCTCTGCACCAGGCTAAGACAAACCCTTTGCACTTGAAAGATTGGCACAACACAATCTTCCCATAATCAATTTCCTTCTCTCTGCTTTTGTCTAGTATTAAGCTGACCTTGGAAATTGAAAAAAATAAACCCGCAAACAGTATTAATATAAAATTAGTTTAATAAGGTCCAAACGTACAAGATTACATGAGTGATTTGCCAGTAAGGGATTTTGGAACATGTTATTGTCTCATGAACCAGGTCTGCAAATTCTATTTTAAAATTATGTTTAAGACTTTATTTGGATCACTTTAAACTGGTTTAATTGGTGTAGAGAGGGGAAGTGTTCAATTACTAATATATTTAAAGCCAGGGCTAAATCCATGGTTGACAACATGTTCCAAGCCATCATTTTTACTGTTTGTGGAGTGACCCATTGTTAGATATTTGCTGGTTATGACAAAAGACTCTTTTAAAGTATTTTTGTAGGTTGGTTTTACTATATGTCAACCTATGTCAAATTAGTGTTAGTTGTAATGGGCAGCCATACTAGTGTCATTAACCATTACCCTAAGCCAAGGCATAACATTTTAAAGTCTGAAGTCAAATATTACAACATTGATGAATTGTAATACACTGATGCCACTGATAGGTGTGCTTAGAAATAAAACAAATTTGGCAATAATTTATTGAAAAAAAATATATAATCATACAAATGAATATCTTCTTTGTCAAAAAAGTTTCTTCACTGTGGGAGATTAATTGCTAACACTTAGGGCTTCAGTTGACCAGAAAAAAGCCACAAAAGGAAAATCATAACGTATGCTTTGTTAGGGTAAGGAAAAAAATATCAAAATATCAGCTTGTAAATTGGAAAATCTCATAGTGAATGTAATTATTTTCAATTAGGTAATGTTCTTCATAAAATAAGTAATATTTTAATTTCTCTATCATGTTATCTATTTAATAAAATGAGTAATTTCTTAATTTTTCCATCAATCACATATTCCAGATCAAAATTCAGCTAACAACTGTAAGGACATCGATTCAGTCCTTTGTGTGTGCATGTCCATGTAATTCTAATATATAAATTTTAGTTTCAATAATATCCTTTGTTAATAACAACATGGAATGCCTTTGAGATATTAAATAAGGAAAGATGTTAAAAATGCACAATATATGTGTCATTGTATGCAAAAGCTTTTCCAGCTGAAGAAATGTGTTGCGACACCTGAAGAAAACTTGCTCGGACGATTACTGCTCAGCAACTTTTGGATGTTTACCTGCCCTAGAAACCAACCAGAGCAGGCATTTTAACAGGTGAATATTTTGCCAAAGAAAAGCAACATGTCATCAAAAAGTTTCTCAGTTTGGGAAGATTAATTTAAATATCTTTCTGAATATTTTTTCATGAATATACATGAGACTGACCCTCAAAAATGAACAGAAACATATTTAGTGAAGGCTGTCTGAAAAAAAAAATATAAGAAGTTTACATGTGCTGTCAAAAAATATTTAAGTTTTTGATATTTTACAAGCACAGTGCAATTACACAAGTATTAGCTATAACTGACCAATATATATATATATAAAATATTATTTTTATTTACAGAAAAATTACTTAACCATAATTGTTCATACCAATTCGTGTTGTTATTTCCCCGATTTCAAAGTTTCTTGGAAGTATCTATTTTTTAAGAAACTTCGAATTTAGGGAAATAACTGCAAGAATTGATATAAATGATTACAGTTAAGTAATTTTTCTGTATATAAAAATAATATCATCAAAGCTCTATTTTTAATATTAATATTATTTTAATATTGTGCACTATTTGAAAATATCTGATTTACTTTTGAACTATTATATTTTTAAATCTTAAATTATATATATATATATATATATATATATATATATATATATATATATATATATATATATATTAGGAAATGGATTTTAAATCCAACATTTTTAATTTATTTGTTTAAACATTATTTTAATACTCTGGATACTCTGTTTTTATTGTTAAACAATATATTTATATCTACCGGCTCAAATATTTACGAAATCTTTTTAGAAAAATAATGTTTATACAAAAAAATGAAATATCTATATATCTATCTGTCTATATATATATATATATATATGAGAGAAAGAGATAGATAGATGTTGCAAATTACAACTGAGTTTCTTACGTTCATTTCTCCACAAATAACCATGGAAAAAGTATGAATCTATTTCTTTCCCCACCAACTATGGGTTAAATAAAATAGCTGATTGTACTCTCTTACCTTGTCATACCATCCAGTCATGCAAGCATACTGCCTTCTCCTATTTCTCTTGCCATCAATATGCTCTGTGAGGGTTAGATTTTCCAAGCCCTCCTTTCTCATCATATCTCCAAAATAATTTTAGCTGTTTTTCCCGATTTTGAGTATAAGTGTTCTTTTTGTTGCCATTTTCTTTAAGAATTCCTCGTTTCTTACTTGATTCGTCCATCAACGTTGGATCACCACGGACGATATTAAGGAGATCGTTTGATTAAAATATTACTTTTTCATTACTATAAATTAAACAGGATTTTTATCTTACATATTAGATAAATTAAAATGTTACATATTTTGATTGTGACTTACCAACCTTCAGATATTTTATTAAAATATTACTTCAAGCAAATACAGAAATTTAACTAACTGACATGTGTTATAACAGTAATTGGAAATTGTAACAATAATCCACATCAAAATAGTGGCAGGGGTCTTCCAAAAGCTAAGCAAAGTATAAAGAAATAGGAAAATTTTGTTAGAAACAAAGAAAAGAGTGTTAAGTTTCTAGGTGATGTCAATCTTCCAAAATAGCAGCAAATGCTTGTCAATTTCCTCACATGTAAAGAGGAGGCTTGAGACAACAGATTGATTTGATTGATTCGTTTTTTATGATTTATCAACCTTTTGCAGCTTATTTAAAGCCAGAAAATATTTTTAGATTGTAAGAATTTTCTTTTTTTTGAGATAACAATTTAGTAATACAAATCTTGCTAATTAACCCATAGCTGGGGAGAGAAGAAGTGGATTCAGACCTTTGCGCATAAAAGAATATAACGAACACATACAGAATTGGAACTCGGCTCTGATTAAAAGTCCATTGCACCATATGCACATCCAAAATTACAGTACCTGGTATTCCCAAGTGGTCACCCATCTAGGTACTTTGTTGAAGCAGCAGAGATGTGGCTATACAGAAGGATGCCAAAAATACCATGGACAGAACATGTGAACAATGAGGAAGTTTTAAAGAAAATAGTAACAAAAGTGTACTTTAAATTTCTGGGATACATAATGGGAAAAGTGAACATGGAGTGTACAGTAATACAGGTGAAGAGAAAAACAGTCCTTTTGACACATTTTTTGCAGGTACATATGTTAAACTTTGCCACAGTTTAATTTAAAAAAGTTATCAACAAAACAATCACTTAAAGATCAAGAAAGACCACATTAGAAATGATTAACAAAACATAGTTATTTTAATTGATTTTTAAATCTGAATAAACAAATTACATTATCTTCATTAAGTTGGGCAATATGTAAAACACAAGATGGTAAAACAGGTTCACATAATATTTAAACATACAGACAACCTACTTTATATATTTAATTAATTTTCAGGCTTTTCGGTGAGCACACACACACATACACATATACACAAACTTTGAGCATTATATATTAGACAAGTAATGTTACCTGGTGTTGCCCGGTAATCCCTTCCCTTTGCTTCTTTTTGCTTTGAGTGACATAGTATTTTTTTTTTCTTTGAAAGATTTGCAAATGCCATAAACAGTTATTAGCAAAACTGTCATAATTAAAACAGTTTGAGAAGTTGAAACATTCTGGAAGTCGTTTATATTTCATATATGTAGGTATTGTCAAAAATTCGCTAAAAATGAGTATACCATGATGAAAAAAATGTCCTAAACTTAATAAAAACAAAGTTTTATTGTCAAAATCTTTATCTTTATTAAGAGGAAATACCAAAGTATTTTTTATTATTAAATTATATTTTTTTTATTCTTTTTTAGAACCTTTGAAATTTTGGTTAATTTTTTTTATCATAATGGACACCAGTTCAAGTTCCAGCAAAAGATTAAATAGGTATGGTTTTGAGCAGACATGCACACACGTTTAGAGCTTTATATATTAGATCTAAAATTTAAATCCATTTAGTAATTTTTTTACCACTTCAATTTGAATTTTTGTTTAATTCAAAATAAATTAATAATTTTACTTTGTTGCAATTTACCATAGGGGGGTCTGAAAGCAGAAGCCATAAATATTTTGCTTCTCTTGCTTCATAATTCTTTCAGTGGGCTTGTAGATAATTTGGCAGCGCCCATCTCTACATTTTTTTAATACTTTTTTCTAAAAAATTAATTTTGGCTGTCTTTTTACTTGCAGTTTAAGAAAAGAACCTTTTCTTTTAATCTTTATGTTCAATATTTTTTCCAACCAATCAGATTTAGGTGATTTTTTTTTTTAACTGTTCCCATTTTTATTTTTTTGTTTTCCTGAATTTAAATGGAAACTATTTTTAATTTCCTTGACGAGGTTTAATTTTTCTTTCTCTTAAATTGTTTCTTTTCAGAGAAGATAATTCCGTCTTTCTACTGTAATAATTCAATTTCTTGTCCCCCTTTTATTCAAAGTATTTCTTTACTTCTTCTACAAGAGCTTATAACAACTTAAGGCCAATTAGGGTTTAAAAGCTAAGATCTTCCCTTTGCAATCTCCCTCCACCACTTTTCGCTTATTTATTCTTACCAGCAATGTTATGCAGTGTGGCTATATTTAGAATTCATTTTAAAAAGGCATAAGCAGGTTAGCAAGGTAATATCAAATTCAAAATCATTCAACCCTGTGTACCTCAGCTATTGTAGCCTTGTGCCAGACAACGCCAAGCTTATAAAAACGTCTGATACTGAGCAATAATTAACAAGCTAGTCTTACAGGGTCTCTTATATCCGGGTTACATCAGGGTCTCTTATATCCGGGTTACACTGTATATATATATATATATATATATACATATATACACACACACACACACACAAGGGTTTACAGGGTGTGGAAGACTTGGGAATTTTAAATCTATAAATATTTCAATAGTTAAAAAATTTCTTTAGATATAGTTAAAAAAAAAACTTTTTAAACAACATCTAAAATATTATCGTTAGATTTACGTTAGAAATATTCAAACACAGTTGCATTCCACATCACGTGACGTCCGCGTCTCGCGACGGACGCTACTTGAAAACAAACTTCTGAATACAGTTATTTAATTAATTTCTGACGAAAGATCGGGGCGATATGAAATATCAAATATATATATATATATAAAAAATATAAATTTAAATAAATACTTTCACAAAAAACATTCAATTTTTTCTTTTAATTTGCAACTTTTCAGTTGTTTTCTCCATATTATACACACACACACACACACACACACGGGTTTACAGGATGTGGAAGAATTAGGAAAGAAACATTAATAATGAGCGGGAAGAGGAAAGAGTAATCAAAAGGGTAGTAGATAGCATTTAAATTTGTGCTGATTAAAGTTTGCATGAAATTTTAAATAATATAAGAAACTATTTTGAAAATTGCTTCTACTGCTTTATCTGCAGTATGATCTTATTTATGAATTGTTTATGTTGGGGGTGGGACTTTCACCCAGGTAAGTGAAACTATGGATAAAGGGAAAAGCAATGTAAATACAAAATTTATTATTTCAAGGGTATATATTACAGTCTGTAATAAAGAAGCCATTGATTCCAGAAATACCTCATGAGAAGTTAAACATTTCAGTAAAGGAAGATAATATTCATAAAAACATGGGGATTAAAAAGACAATGTCTGTCAAAGGCTTATAGGAATAAATAATTTCAGTCACATAAGTACTGAGGAAAAGTCAGCTTCTTGAGGTATATCACAGAAGTTTTTTTTTTCAATGATGTTAAACCTGTACAAGACCTGAGAGCCACTGTGAGGGTTACAGAGTAAGAGTCACAGCTTGTGTGGATATGTGTAGAAGATAACATTTAAGATTGTAACGATTGGGGAAGTAACCTCTTGAGAGTTGGTTCAACGAGGCAGTGGTTTGTGGAAATAAGTTGCTTGAGTGAAATTTACATCTCACCAAAGAAATATGAAGGGAATAAGAGTGGGTCGCTACAATATGCATGGTATGACAGGTCCTAGCCATGAAAGTTATGACTGGCTGAACTAAGGAGTGTAGTTCATCTGAACACTCTCCATGGAAGTAGCAATGAAGCAGAGAGAGTCTTACAATGTCTCATGTGTGAGAAAGGGGTTCTGGGGTAGAAAATAATTTGTCACCCCAGAAGGATGCAGAAAGACTTTTGGACTCTATTGAGAGTGGAAAGTGAAGACTGGGCATTGTTATTTTTAAAAATTGCTAATGCAATATTCACTCACAAAAAAAGAATTATTCTTGCAATTGATTCGGTATGAAGGGTTGAGTTGATAAGCCATAAAATAAAAAAAATCAAACTTCTCAAATCAAATATATATATATATATATATGCAAAAGTTCACAGCTCCTTATTTTTTTTAATGAAAGGACTGAATCTAAAATAGAAAAACAATTTGTTGTTTTTTAAAAAATGCTGGATACATTTACACATACTTAACATATAAAAGACACACACATGCACTGTACGTATTTTAAATGTAAATGCCACTTTTTTTCAGAAAACTTTACTAAGGCCAGGATATTAACCATTCGACTTGAAATATTCTGGATTTTAGTGGTATGTGGTCACCTATACAAATTAAATTGTGACATATTTTTTAAAGGCATTTGCATTCTGTGATTAATATTTTCACATTGCACGTTGCACATGTCAGTATTTGATTGCCACCAGCAGGTTAATCTGAGTGATGGGGTTTGATGTAGGATAAACCCAAAACTTCTGAATTTTAATTTTATATGAAAACCACAATACTTGTTGTGCTTTGAAATTGAGCAATAAAATCTAGTTTTATGTGACTGGTTTTTGATTAAAGGAAACCAGCTTTTATTAAAAGTTACAAGACCTGAGAAGAATCTTCCAGGTTTTCCATATGCCTCTCATATTTACTTATATAATAGGAACTTCGAAGAAAACACTTTTATTCAACATGTGGAATACACACACATATATATGTCAGGCAGCATTTAAGCTAGCTCCTGCGGAGGGCTCTTAATTGGGTTTTCATCACAATAGGTAGGGAGGAGTAGATGTGATAGGCAACAATAAACCACAGAAGAACTCAAAATTGATTGCTGCATTTAAGTATTTCATTAATATTTAAGCTTACCTTTTAAAAGTTCAAACATAATTCTTCTGCTGCCACTTAATTTAAAGACAAGTTGATGCATGTAGGTTTTTACTTTCTGTGCAAAAAATTATTTTTATTTCATGGGTGACTTTGGCTGGATTTTGCAATTAATTTCAATTATTCCCAAATTTATTTCCAAATTATAAAAATTGTTATTGTACAAAATAATTTGTTGCAAAAAAATCACATTAAAAAAAAAAAAAAAAATCAACGAAAACAACAACTGCAGTAATGAAGACTTGTGAATCCAAAATTTGTGGATTGTGGGTATGAATCTGCCTCAGTATGTTTTTAATTTGCTCTTGGAGCCAGCCTGATTCCAAAATGGTATGATACGTTAGTATACAGCCTCTAGGAGTAAAGCTGAAAAGGTATGACACAGCGACATACTGACTTTCCCATTTATTATATAGATATATATTAGCAATATATATAAGGTTGCCTTGTATCTTTTCTATAAATACTTTCATGGTAATTGTTCGGATGAGCTCTTCGCTATGCTACCTAGACTTTATGAATTTAAGCGCAGTACTAGACTGGCGTCGAGATATCATCAATTTACAGTTGAATTGGCTAGATGTAGCCTTAAGTTCTATGATAACAGTTTCTTTTCTTCCAACTCTCACTAGTAGGACTCCCTTCTGGTTCCATGCTTTCCAGCCAACTTTAATCTGCAAACATTTAAATGCAACGTCAATCGCTATTTACTGTCCTCCTGATTACTCTTTTCTCTTTCCACTCATTAGTAATATTTCTGTTTTTAATTCTTCCACACACTGTAAAATCTAAACCCTTGTGTCTTAGTGGCTTTACTGCCTTGCATGGGGTGATACAAATTAAAAAACATATCTATATATATATATATATATATATATATATATATATATATATATATATATATATATACACATACATACATACACACATATATATATATATAATTCCAGTGGTATGTGAATTGATGGTATTTTATTACGTGTATACAGTATATAAGAGAATTGAATGAAAAGTAACACTGAGATAAACCAGAAAAAGTTGAAGAGCAGACAATGATGCTAAACATTCCTTCTCAATAGTGGAATACTTTTTCTGATATTTAATTTTTTTGAAAACATTCTATCAATACCTCCTGTAATAAAACATACACGCATACATACATACACATACATACATACATACATACATACATACATACATACAGATAGATAAATAAGAAGAAAAAGTACATTCAATATTGTATAATATATTACATATGCATAAATTATGTGTATATTTGTACAGATATACATTATTCTAAAAAAATCTATGATAAAGTAGAACAAATTTTTGATGTGACACATTTTGTTC
>OZ038507.1:4577220-4619720 GCA_964036315.1 Acanthosepion esculentum | reverse complement strand
GAAAGGCACTGTTAATATTTCCATCGGTTATACGATAAGTAAGAACTGCATTTTCTCCCTCATCTCGGTCAGTCGCAGTCACAATAACTACCCGTTCCCCAGGGTTGGCCTCCTCCGAAACGTTTACATGGTACTCTTTCGGATTAAACACTGGCGCATTGTCATTAGCATCTCGGATAATCAGGATCACTTCAGTCGTGGCAGACTTTGGAGGCTTCCCAGAATCTTTAACTTCTACAATGAACCTATAAGACGTTGCATTTTCCCGATCTAAAATGGCAGTTGTCCGTATCCAACCTGTCTTTGGGTCAATTGTCAGTGGCAGGTATGCTGGCTTATCGACAATTTTAAAAGTCATACGAGCATTCATACCAGAATCGGGATCAAATGCTTGTATTTGCCGGATACTTGTGTTGATAGGTTTGTTTTCCATGATCGATTCGTGATAAGTACCTAAAAAGGTGGGTACATTATCATTTACATCTTCAACTCTGATGTTGACAGTTGTGCTGTTAGTTTTGGGTGGAGAGCCACTATCTTGGGCTCGGATTTTCAAGGTGTATTGATTTGTGTCCTCATAATCTAATGGTTTCTGTAAAGACAGTGCCCCAGTTAAGGAGTTGATTTTAAAGAATTCCTGACTGTTTCCACCTGAGATAGTATAAGTGATCTTGGCATTGTTACCTTCGTCTTTATCAGTAGCAGAAATATTTAAGATCACTGGCTTGCTACTGACATCAATGTCTTCAGGTATTGACTTTGTATAGGATCTTGACTGAAATTGTGGATAGTTGTCATTTTCGTCGGTGACTGTGATTTGAACAGTAGCAGTGGATGACCGTCGCTTGGATATAATACCTTGGTCCATCGCTTGAACTATCATATTGTAAAAACTGACTGATTCCCGATCAAGAGATTTCCGTGTCTGGATTGTTCCATGAGATGGATCAATGGAAAATGCATCATTTGGAGAATCTGGATTTAATATTGAGTACCTGATTCTTGCGTTATCACCAGTATCTTTGTCAGTTGCTCGTACAGTAAGGATAACAGAGTTTGGGTCAATATTTTCAGAGATATCCCGTGTGTAGATGTCTTTTTCAAACAGTGGTGTGTGGTCATTGTCATCTGTGACTGTAATAGTCAGAGAGGCACTGCCACTTTTTCGAGGGATGCCATTGTCCGTAGCAATGATAGTAAAATAATGCACGGGTATCTGTTCACGGTCAAGTTTGGCCAAAGTAGTGATCCTCCCTGACGTTTGGTCAATTGTAAACATTGACTGACTCCGGGCATCTTGGGAAGCAATAAGGGAGTAGGTCAACATTCCCGCATCTTCAGTATCCTTGTCAATAGCTGTGATGATGCCAACAAGGACACCTTTCGCAGCTTCTTCTAACACTCGTTTGTGGTAATGGTTGGGAATAAATTGAGGGGCTACATTATTGGTAGCTCTTCTGTGACGTCTGCGTCGATTCACCTTTGATTTTGGGGTAAGGGACGGATTTTTATGAAGATGGTACAAGATTTTAAAAGAAACCTTGACCCTATTCTTCTTACTACATCCATATTCAACGTCCCCAATAATTGTCAGTCTGCTATTGTTTGGCTCGAGGAGTGTTTTGGCTATAATACTGTGATTTTCAGAACTGACCAAAAAATCTCTTGTATTATGAACGGTGACAGCACACAAGTCTTTTCGTACCGAATGTGGAATAAATCTCTCCAGCGAGAATAGATTTTCTCCCTTTGGTAAATAAGCCATTTTGTCTTGGTAACTATTAATCACAATCAATTGGTAATTTGGTAATAGAACACTTCTAAATTCGTTTTTTCGCCGATGATTCTGATGACAACCTGGTCCGTACGCATACACAGTTAATGGTATTACTGTGTGGTTAGCCAAATGCTGATCATTACGGCTATAAGTGTGGGCAGTGATATACATATGTAAAGCCCCGAATTGGCTTAAAACAGGATACATATTAACACAATTAAAAGCCTCTTTGCTATAAACATGACCGGTGCTAGAGTCCAGTGTAAGGAATTGCAAAATTTCTTTGTGGCTACGGTAAAGATCGATCTCATAGTACCAGCCGAGTTCCAAGCTCGCGTCAAAAATAAGGGCTCCCTCCACTGGAGAGGCCCGATGGTTACCCCCAGGGCCATTTACACGAACGTAGTCTTCGCTAACTTGATGGACATGTACCTGGTAGGTTGTGTCGGTTGGATTTACCTTGCTGGCGACTGCAGGTCGTTGGTCATGTAGAAGAAGAAACAAGCCCATCAGAAACACACAATATAAACCATAGTAGTTGCAGTAAGCATACATTGTTAATGTTATGGCTGGCCGAAAACGAATTTTAAAAAGCGAGCCTTAGCTGTTTGTATTTTTTTTAATAAGGTTTTCATATATTTTGAATTTAAAAAAAAAAAACACGAACCAACCTGTGTCTTCTTGCGTTCCTAACCTGCCGTGTCGTGAGGGAAAGGTATAAAGAAGAACGGAGAAAACAGGCTAGATATCTTAATAAAACACATATGCACTATTCCGAATAACGGATACAAAACGCTCACCCTCCCTTTGTTGAAGATCATCCACAGGTAATAATTATAATTTAAAAAAACATTTTTAAAAATCTATATTACCTTTCTAATCCATTGCATCGTGGTAGTAGTTGTGTAGTATATAAATCCATTGTTTGAAACAGAGAGGGAAAGAAACAGAAGGTGTCAGAGGCGTGTGTGTCCCCCAGGCTAATTTAAGTGTCCGTGTTGTGCGTGTGTGTATTTTTTTTTTTCTTACTGTCAGCAGGGTAGGTAGGAAAAAGAAAATCCAGCAGTAACGGGTAGATAAGTAAATGTAGACAACGGAAGTTCAGTGATGGAATACATATCCAACTCTAACTTAATACAGGTGGAGGGTATAAAACGGGTAGATATATTTTTTTCAGATTTGGAAAGTAAATGTTGTGGTTATATACAATAATAAGGACATGTACGATTATTGGGGTAAATCAACATGCTTTCATATGCGATCTCTTTGGCGTGTCCAGCCTATAGTTAAAGGTGTTAATGTTTTTTTTTTGTTTTGTTTTTGTTTTTTTAATATTGATTGATAATTTCGCGATTTTTTTCTTTCTTCCAGGAACTAGGGGACTTTCTTTTTCTTTTTTCTTTTTAGGGTCTTGTATTATTGATGAAAATCTCCGGTTGCTTCCTTGGGTAAAAATAGGAGAAAAGCTGTTCCGTGTATTATTCTGACGACGGATAAGAAGAGAAATGTGATTATTTCTGTGTCTCTTCCGACTTATTTCTTTACGATCGAGTAACGCAGTCAGTGGCTCTGTTTTTAAGCGAGACAACCAAGGACCTTCTTTTTCTTCTTCTCCATCACAATACTCCTTCCCAGCTTTCTCCCTTTCTCTTCTTCTTTCCCTTGGCCTTATACATTGTCAACCTGCCTCTTTCGGTGTTGCCCCTTCCTTCCTTGCTTTGTGACTGTATGTGGAGCGAATCCAAAAAGCTTTCCTTACTCTCCTTATTTTTCTTTCTTGAAAGAAATAGAGAGAGAGACACGCGCAAACCGATATAAAAGTCCGACTTCGTAGCTGCTACTGACGCTAATGCTTGAAGTATAGAGAGGTGGAGGAAGGGGAGGAGGCGAAGAAAAAGAAGAGTAAAAAGAAAATGAGAGTGAGAGAGAAAGGCTGAAATAAAAGGTGAGAAATAAAAAAAGGATTAATAAAGAGATATATATATATACAATGTTAGAGAGAAAGAGGAGGAATAGAGGGTAGAAGAGCTGGCAAGTGAGTCGGAAAAAGTGCGGGTTAACAATGAAATGGATTAAGAAAAGAAGGAAAGAAAACAACGTGTCAAACTACCAATATATTTGTGGAGGAGAGGGGGAACTAAAATAGAGAATACACATGTTGAAATAAAACTCGTCAGATAGGATCGAACTATAAACACCAATATAGAAGATGGAAAAACGAATTTTGTAAAGAAAAACGTTAGCCATACGTTGATATTCAAAAAATGAAATATATATGAAGAGATAGAAATGAATAGATAGAGATAGATGAACCAGTTGTAATAAATAAATGAATTAGTTGAGATATGAATTAGTTGAATTAGATAAATTATGAATTAGTTGAAAATAGATAGATATGAATTAGTTGAAATATGAATTAGTTGAGATAGATATGAATTAGTTGAAATAGATATTAAATAGATATGAATTGAAATAGATAAAGTTGAAATAGATAGATAGATAGATATGAATTAGTTGAGATAGATATGAGTTAGTTGAAATAGATAAATAGATATGAATTAGTTGAAATAGATAGATAGATAGATTAGTTGAAATAGATAAATGAACAAATTTAGATAGATGGGTGGATGGATGGGTGGGTGGATGGTATGATGGTAAGGATTTTTAACTTAAAGGGAGTCTTTTTTTAATTCAGAAAGTGAAACGGGGAAAAAAAGGTCCAATTGACGGTACCAAGTATTGGGGGTGGGTCTTACTCTTACTCTTCCCTACACACTGTTTGCATCTAAAGTGTTCGACAACAATTTGTTTGTACTGTTTGTGATGGTGTATAGTTACGAACACTCACGCAATCACACGCACAGAAGGTCGTATTTAATTGAAAACCCCAACTGCATTTAAGCTACAAACACGCTGAAGGGTCTTACAGGTGCACACACACACACACACACACACACACACACACACACACACACACGCACACACACGCACACACGCACGCGCGCTCACGATAACTCAGTTAGAAAAAAAGAAGTCGAAAAGAGGAAGTTGTTGCTCATAGGGTAAAGATGTTGATTTAAACATTTTAATGATGGGATAAACATCGCTCGTGTCGGTTCCGAGAAGGGCTTTTTTCTCTTTGTGTTTTTAGAAGTCGGGGTGGGGAAGCCTTTTCATTTCAGGTTTTTAGAGTGTTGTAAGCATAAATTCGAACGAAAAAAATAAATAAACCAAACGACTCATCATCACAAAAAAGTAAAAAAAATATACAAAGAACCAAACAAAAATAAATAAAAAATTAACATTTTCTCTCATCATAAAATTAAATGAATTACAAAAAGAGAAAAAAAGTAGGGGACGTGATTTTTTTCTCGTTTTTTTTTTTTAGTATGCCATGAGTTTGTCGGAAAGAAAACAATGAATACATTGTTACTCAAAGCAAAGTTTAGAGCCCATGAACAAGCATCTTGGAATTGAATTATTAATTATTTTATTTTTCATCCTAAAAAAACGAAACCTATGATCAATTCCCGCTTCAAGTTGATTGTCTGATAATACAACAGTCGCGATCATATATTCATTTTTTGCCATTGTTCTAGTGTTCAATTTATGTCTGATCTTGTAAATGTGTGTGTGTGTCTCTCTCTCACTCTTTCTCTCTCTCTCTCTCTCTCTCTCTCTCTCTCTCTAACTCTGTGTATTTGAGAGAGAGAGAGAGAAAGTGACAGTGACAGTGGCCGCGCGCATGCACACACACACATACAGCATGACGAGATACGTTATTTTGTTTCGTTTTTTGCTTAGTATGATGGGAGAAAAAAGACGTTTAGGAAGACTGTGTTGCTCCTACTTTGAGGTCGCCAGATTTGATAAATAAATAGATATGCAGGAGAACTTCTTCAAATTTAAATTATTTCTAATTTGTATAACAAAAGTAAATTGAAATAAAAATAATATTAAAAATTTTGTAATTTATTAAAAAAAATATCTTAGTACAATAAATTAAGGTGCCCTGTAAGACATGGTGTGTGGGTGATGTAATCGCTAGCGGCTCGGAATAGGAAATCAGAGAACCGACTTCGAATTCCAGTCGAGTTCGTTGCATTCACTTATGTGTAAAAATATCATTAGGAAAATTATGAATCCATCTCTTCCCTCGACCCCAGGATATTTTTTAAAATCATCTCACCCCAAGTAATGCGATAATCCCACTAAGACGCAAGAGGCTAATGGGAGTGAAAGAGAAAACTTTAGAGAAGGAACCGGAATCCCAATCAAGGGATAAACTTCTACTCCTGTTCAAAAGACCAGGTAGAAGTGTAAACTGAGCAATAGGTGAACCTATCTACTCTTATTGAGGAGAAAAATATATGGATAAGTAGCAGGACAGAGTGGGTCCTATAGCCTTGTTTGACAACCAGTCGAGGAGAAGGCAAAACACTGATTTCAAACCAACCTGGACAGACTAGCTTACCCAAGATACACTACTGCTACTACGGATGTAATACATGCGATGCCCGTACGAACCTCGGGGTTACGTGAATCGTGATATTAAGACAGGACAGAGAACTAGGTGCCGAGCAACCCGACTATATTAACATGGAAAAAATCAGAAGGTATGTTTTGTTAGGGTAGGAAAAAAGTCATTGAGAAAATGTTTTTATTTTAGTTTCTTTTTAAGGAAACCAAGTCTTATTTTCTGCTTTTAAGTCTTTTTATTGCTAAAATTTATTAAAAATTACTATGAATTAAGTGTGACTCTTATTTTATTAACATATATTAAACATTAGGTTATCACACATGAAATGACGCACTTTATAGGAAAGGAATAAAATGCTTCTGAAATGTTAAGTAACTAATTTATTTTGTTGAAATAGGCACCATTGTTGATGAATGACTGTTCTCCAGCGTACCTCTCTAAATTCTTGATCCTATCTTTAAAAAGAATTCTCATCTTTTGATGTAATAAACAGTTCAAATGCTTCGATTGCCTCTTCCTTATTGGAGAATCTATTTTGGCCTATGAAAAGCTCAAAAGGCTTAAATAAGTGATACTCAGTAGGAGAGATATGAGGTGAATATGGAGGATGAAGCAAAATTTCATAATTCAGGCTATGCAGCTTTTGGACAGAAGCGTGCGACCGTGCGGTGTCGTACAGCAAACGTGGGCCATCCCTGTTCACAAGTCTAGGATGCTTCTTTTTCAATTTTTCGTGCACACACTCAATTCTTTTCCCTTGAGCCAAGAATGAATAATGAATAACCCCTTTGAAAGACCACCATACAATAACTATTAACTTTTATGATGCAGTGGAGGTTTTGGGTATTGTTTTGGCGATTCCCTTGCTTCTAAACAATGCCCTACTCTCTTACTGTTGTCAAAGAGTATCC
Organism: Acanthosepion esculentum; assembly: GCA_964036315.1. Classification (NCBI taxonomy): domain Eukaryota; kingdom Metazoa; phylum Mollusca; class Cephalopoda; order Sepiida; family Sepiidae; genus Acanthosepion; species Acanthosepion esculentum. The sequence goes on along the minus strand of OZ038507.1, from coordinate 4,612,552 downwards.
ATTTCTCATCGCATGTAATGATTCGATGCAAAAATGGTACTTTTCCCAGTTTGTACTCATACAGTAATATTACACAACATTGTTTCACTGAAATCTTTTTCTTTGGGCTTATGAGTAACAATATATTGAAAGAAAATTATTTGGAAAGAAAAAGAGTCAAGAATAAATCAAGATTTTTTATATACTAAGGATGTTATTTCGTTAGATGACCGGATCAACAACCAACGAAATATGCGTCATTTCATGTATGACAACCTAATATTACTCATTTTATTGCAAATGTTTCCTATATATATATATATATATATATATATATATATATATATATATATATATATATGCGTGTGTGTGTTCTTTGAGGACTTAGGTGATTGTAGCAGACCGTGGGGATGAAGATGTGAAGAGATATCTCTGGGTTAAGATTTCCTGCTGGCCGGTCCAGCTACATCAGAATGTCGGACTTTAATTAAGTCCAAAAAAGACAAAGAAAACAAACAAGACCGATATACATGGGTAAACAAATATATATTATGGGTAAACAAATATATTAATACACGAAGACATGAAAAGTTACATAGTGTTTGTATGGAGAAGTTATGTGTGTGTGTTGTGTTGAGTGTCCGTACGTACGTGTATTGTCCTTAGCGTGTTCCCAGAATATGGGGAAACGCTGTATCTGTGAGATGTCACATATTGGCCTAAGTGAAAAAGAGAAAGTTTTACCTCGCCTCCGCGCGAGGTTGTGGCCCAAGGCCTGAGTCGAAAAGAGAGAGACAGAGAGAAGGGTCAGCCAGTATTTATAGTCAGGGGAGACCCCTGTTGAAAGATTAAGGAAATGAGGAGGAGTTAACTCCGACATGATCATGGCCATCCAATAGATTCTGGGAATTGTTAATACTTCTTGGATAAGATAAAGTGGTTTCTCGTTGCTTATCACAAATTTTAAAATTTAGAGTAGTTCTTCTAGACCAGCTGCCACCCCAGGCTAGAAAGGCCAGTCTGCGCTGATATTTAACCCACAGATGGCTGAGTGAGACAGAAAAGATATTGATTCATGCTTTTTTCAGGCGTATTAGAATTGAAATTGAAATGAAAGCAATGATGGCACCTACCCCTGAATCAATTATAACAATTCAGGATGTGAAATTAGTAAATACTAAAAACTTCAGATAACTTGGTGTTTGGATCAGTTGTAACAAATTTAGTATAGGAGAAAAGGAATTTGAATATAGAATAGCCCAACACCGCAAGTTGCCACGAAATCTGAAAATTCGAGTTATATTCTTAAATAACCTCGTCAGATCGAGACTTTCATATGGATGCCATGCATGGTGCCAAATTCGTTCAGAAAAGTCTCGAATGTCAGCTGTATACGGCCGCTTTCGATTGTTTCGAACATGTAGGTCTTGATGAGGACCACCCTTCTTCGAACTTCGTGAACTGGCGCTACAGAATCACAAAGAACTGTGCCAAATAACAGAAACCACATCACTTGAGGACTTTCAACAGCAGCAACAACTAAAATGACTAGGACATGTAATTCGAAGAGAAAATAATGGCATGATCAAGATGTTGATACCCCACATTACTTCAAACAAAAGGCTAGGAAGGAAACCCCCAATAAATACCGGGAAGAGTGTTAACAGGTACTTGACTTGAGAAACAAATTGCTCAGTCCCCGCAACCGTCGGTTGTGCTGGTATTGGTATGACTACCCATCCCCGCTTATAATAAAATGAGGAGGGTATAGCCGCGGGTAGCTGTTCCCCGGGACCGGGCACTTAACATTATTTTTGCAGCTGCGTCTCTGTCCGCGGACAGAGACCCAACTGAGCCGCGCTTTACCCAAAGACAGAGGCGCAACTGAGAGATGATAATCCTACCCGGCATGGGCCGCGGAAAGAATTTTTTTGTAATAGGTACCACAGCTATTTTCATTATAGAAGACCATATGCGTAAGCATATACTTTACAAATGGTATGAAAGTTTTATTTTTTAGAAAATATTTTTTTTTTTATTAAAAAATTGGGGTCTTGTTATAATATTATTACTGATGATGGTGTGATTAACACATACCGCTGCCTTGGATGTATTTCTAATTTATTCATTTGAAAATGAAAACATTTCTTCTTTAGAGAAAAAATTCTTGTGGATGTTTTCTGTTTCAAAATCAAAAGATGTTTACACGTACGATCTTCCTTAGTGAAAACCGTCAGTGGTTTAAAATGCTGACAACGTGACTTTCCCCGAAAAATTACAAAATTCAAATAACATTGTACTTAATTATTGTTTATGTATTTTGTTATCTATGAGAGAGTGTATGAGTGAACAAGTGAGAACGAAACAAAACAACATAAACGTTATTTTCCTTATTTGATTAACCGTGCCATTCAGAAAGACCAAAAGGGCTGTACGTGGTCCGTTGGTCGCCGTTTGCCCATGACTGGATTGGTAATTTTCATTAAGAGAGATCGTACGTGTAAACATCTTTTGCTTTATAAACAGGAAACGTTCATTCAGAATAATTTTTCTCTGGAAAAAAATGTCTTCTATTCAACTTTGCTTGGTCATCGACGCACTCTGTAGACGAGAGGTCAAAGCACGTCAGATCTAATGACGGTTCTGCCGGAGTTAGCTTCTCCTTAATTCCCAAATTGTCACTAGGGGTCATTCTCCCTATACTATAAATACTGGGCGACTTCTCGCCTCGTTCTCTTTTTCATTTCTTCATTTCAGCGGCTACAATGTTAGCTCTCTTAGAAGATCCGCGTCTTCCCACTTGTGGGAGACGCCATGAACACTATACACACATACACGTACGTACGAACATTCACCAAAATACGAACATTCACAAAAAAAAACAGACACAAACGTTCACACACACACAAATATTATTGTCTATGTCCATTGTAAAATTGTTTTGTTTAATACATCTATTTGTTTATTTATATATATATATATATATATATATATATATATATATATATATATATATATATATCGGTTTTGTTTGTCTTCTTTACATCTTCAGTTGGACTTAACTTGAGTTCGTCAATTTTCTTGTAGTTGGACCTTTTAACATTCTATCAGGAGTTACACATGTGTTTCTAATACAACAACACGCAAACACACCCGGTCCTCTACAGTTCACCTAGGGGAACGCAGTTTCGAATCCTGCCGGAGAGCGCATATTTTTCTTTTCTCGAATAAGATTTATTGAATATAAATAAATATACTGTTTAATAAATAAACGGAACATCTACTCAAATACGAGTATACGCTAAAAATAACGTAAGTAATATATATATATATATATATATATATATATATAGAGAGAGAGAGAGAGAGAGAGAGAGAGAGAGAGATAACGCAAAAAAGCAACAATAATTAATTCAAACAAGTTGTAATAAAATCAAGCGACAAGATCAATCTGTTTAATGTTCTATAACACTTTTTCCATTTTGAATATAAGAATTATCCTACTTGTCTGATAGAGTACTTTTAACGCTCACCAGATGGCTTTGCCAAAGCGCAGTATAAATAAAAAAGCAAAAACCCTCTCTTTTTTCTTCTCTCGCTAGTTATCTACAGTATATCGTAGGGATAAGACGTGTCTCGTTTCTCCTTTGCGGGACTTCTTAGTCTTCAGCGAACCACGTGTCGCACACAACACAAGACAATATATCTCTTTAACAATAATAATGTAACAAACGGACAAACCGGTAAAAGGTGTGGCACAAATTTGTGGAAAACTGTCCAGACTTAATAATGTTTTAGTTTGAGTACTCTTGACTATCTCCAGTCATTAACAGAAATGTTAATGTTAACAGTGTCATAGAAAGAAATATTTATTGCCAGCATTCTAGCAGTTTAAGAACGCTACCTTTAGGACCCTCTCGCTTGTGGAACTCACTTCCGGCTTCTTGCTTTCCAATCAAATTTGATCTTCAAAGATTTAAATGCCATGTTAGTCTTCATCTTCTGTCTCCTTGATTTCTGTTCTTTTATTGTCCTTTCTTCTTAATAATGTTTTTTCCAGATGCTTTCACGCCTAGTAACCTCCTTGCCTCTTAGTTGCTTTATCGCCTTGCTTGGGGTGAAATGATAAATAAAATAAAAATTAATATACTTCAGTTGTATACAAGTGACATCATGTGTCAGACGTTTGCTTTTCCTTTTTCATTCTTTTTTAATTAGTTCGTTCTGGTTCACAAAACTTGACAGCACCTGAGGACGAAAATATTAAATTTGTAAACACATTTATTTAAATGACGCCCCCTGTTGTGAATGATTTATGTTGAATGTAGGTTGTTTTTTATATAATGATAGCTTCGGATATTTTGTGTTTTTAATTACAGTAAGAACTGCATAGTATTTTAGTATTACCTACTAACAGTTGCTATTTTCTATAGCAAGTAAGTACTAGATAGTATTAAGGTATTACCTACTAATAGTTGCTATATATACTTTTGAAATATTAGTAGGTAATACTAAAATGATATCCAGTACTTACATATATGTATATGCGTATGTGTTGGTAGGGTGTATAATAGTATCCGAAGCAAAAGTGAAGATGATGAGACAAAGTGGAAAATTTATAAATGACAAGTTCACTAACGTCTGTTGGTGCAATAAGATAATTAAATTTATTGCCCCTTTATCCGCAAAAATCCCAATGCACTTCTCTTCTTGGACACACTTTTGTCGTTTATAGTTTTTCCACTTTATTTCATTATTTATATATATATATATATATATATATATATATATATATATATATATATATATATATATATATATGTATGTATGTGTGTGTGTGTGTGTGTGTGTGTGTGTGTGTGTGTGTCTACGAAACTCTGGAGTCGGGATGCAGAAGATAACATCAATCATCTAAGTGCCAAAACTATTACTTATATTAATTATATATATAGTTTTATTTTTTTACTGGGATCAGTGGGGGATATATTAATGCTTATGAGTTTTTTAGTACTTTTTCATCTTGCTTGGAGTTAGAGTGCATTTGATTGCGGTATATTAGGTTGATATGTTTAGGGTTATTTGAGGAAGTGTTATGTTCTTTTTTATTTATGTTAATATTTCTAAGAGCTCGTCTAATTTGTTCATCAACGATGTAATTAAGAAAGTCATTATTATGAAAGTTTGTTTAATGTCTTTTAATATATATATATATATATATATATATATATATATATATATATATATATATATATATAAAAACCCTTTATTTCGCTCACTGGAGTAAGCTGTTCTAGTTCCACGTGCCATGTCTAATAGGATGTCAGTTCTCAGTTATCTGTTAATTCCCCTCTCTCTCGCCATAACCAGGTATTGAACTCACACTCTTTGCGTCCTGTCTCTGGTTCTAACTAACGCCTTTATCCACTGTGCCATGTGTCCTTGAGTACATCTGTGTATGAATTTCTGGGTATTATAAACCTTTTGTCTTCAGCTCAGTTTTTACCAGTGCTCACATTGCATTTTTTTTTCTATTATCATTGCATGTTTTTTTACCAGAGCTCATATTGCAATTTTCGTTGTTATTATTGCTTTTCTCTGGCACTCCTTATTACTGGTTCCCATTATGTATTCATCTCTATGCTTGGTCGGCTCAGGAGATTTTTGTGGCCTAGCATATGTGCTGATTCCTTAAGTTTACGAATTTTCCAATGATGTTCTGTGTCTATGATTTCAACCTGATCCCACAGAGGGTGGTGATCTCTCTTTTCTCTCCATATGTGGTCAGCCACGCTTGATTTTTCCACTTCCCCTCGTGTTACAGCTTTCTGGTGTTCTTGAAGCCTTACCTTAAGGGGGCGGCCTGACTCACCTTTATATTTCTTTCCGCAGCTGCACGGGATGGCGTACATACAGTCTTTAGTCATGTTCTCCTCTATGGGGGGGTCTTACTCTGGAGAGATACCTGCGAAGTGTCGTCCTGCTTTTGAATGTTGTCCTGATGTTATATGGACCGCAGATCTTTTGTATTTTCTCTGATAACTCCTTCACATAAGGCAGACTGTTTTCTGGGTGTTGTTGTCCTCATCTTGTACCCGCCTATCCCAGTTTATTGGGGCTGCTGCCATGTATCCAGGGTAGTTGTTACGTTGTAGGGTACTACTTATACTGACTAATTCTTTATCTAATATCTCTGGGTCGCCACTTATGACTTTTACTCGGTGTTGTAAGAAGCAGGCGATCTCTTTTTTTTAATTCTGTATGGATGGTGGGAGTTGAAATTGAGGTACTGCACGGTGAATGTCGGTTTACAGTATACGGATGTCTTGAACACATGCTCTGTTCGAGATATTAGAACATCCAGGAATGGGAGTGTGTTGTTATTCTCTTTCTCCATCGTGAACTGTGTTGAAGGTCTTATTGAGTTCACATGGTCCAGTAGAACCTGAACATCTACCTGGTGTGGCCAGAGTATGAAGGTGTCATCTACGTACCTTAACCATAGAGTTGGCTTTAGAGATATAGATTCTAAATGCCATTTCCTCAAAGTATTCCATGTATATATTCGCTATTGTTGGTGATAATGGCGAGCCCATTGCTAAGCCCTCATCCTGTCGATATATGTGTGATCCCATTCCGAAGTGTGTTGTTTGTGTAAACGAAAATATATTAAATAATTGTCGGACTTAATCCATTTCATAATATATATATATATATATATATATATATATATATATATATATATATATAAGCTTATTGGTGTTATTTCAGCATCTCGACTCCAGAGTTTGATAGGCGGAAATGACAATGAAAATTTCTGATTAGACAATCGTAAAACCAGGAGGATAAATATCACCCTTGGTACGTCTGTTGTTATGGAGAGTAAATAAAACAAACAAACATAATACTTTGTAATGCTAATTTTACGCACGCACACACACACACACACACACACACACACACACACATAGATAATGGATATAAGTAAAAGTTTGTCACTGATTGATGTTACCTTTTGCATGCCTTTTCCAAATTTCTGGAGGAATGAATTGCGTCGTGGTGGTCTTTTTCTCACAGACAGTGCCCAGTTGACCCTACTATACTTTGCAGTCGACAAAATCAAAAACAAACAACGCGCATGCGCGAAATTAAAAATATAATGTGGTGACAGTTTACCCATCGCACCCTGTATGTATATATATATATATATATATATATATATATATATATATATATATATATATATATAGTGCACATTCATAGTTCTGAGTGTAAAAGGGCAGTACTCAATATAAAATAACAGAGCTAAGACATATTTTGAAAAGAATTATGTTATTCCTTCCTAAAAGTTTCATATATATATATATATATATATATATATATATATATATAGAGAGAGAGAGAGAGAGAGAAAGAGAGAGAGAGAGAAATAATAGCTTTTCTTGACTTCGCAAACGAAGATTTAGGCATACGTTTCACATCTGCAGCGGTCCCGGTATTGGCTGGAGAAACCGCCTTAGGACAGACAAATTCTAAATCCAAAGCTAGCAAGTGTAGATCTACTAACTGATGGTAACGATAATTTACACACACACACACACACACACACACACACACACACACACGCGCGCGCGCGCACGCGCACACGCACACGCACACGCGCACACACACACACACACACACACACACACACACACACACACCTATATAATTGTCACTGACAAGGAATTGTTTTTAGTTTGCTTTTATTTAATAGTTCTCGTTTAGCCCGATTTCTCGAGTGAGTGCTTTCGGCTATTCATCTATCCGTCCTCAAGTCATAGGATTTTGTGACATAGGCCAATATCTTAATACTTGTCAACCAAAACTGTAAATAGAGATGTTGTTTTATTTAGCTGACACCAATGCACAAGACAGTATGTAAAGCTTGTTTGAAATCATGTCTTAACTGATGTAATTCTGAGTATTATTGAAAATTACCCGTAAAATAGAATTTGTAGTGACATTGTTTGTATACGGAATGATGATGGACGTTGAATGCTTAATTGAGTCTTTATAATGGTTCACCCCAAATAGATATGTGTATTTCTGTCGCAATTTTTCATATCATCATTTCCCTTTAGAGATTTTCTCTAAATTGAAACATTGAAGGTTCACCTTGGACCTTACAAGGTTCTTTGTTTTTTTTCGCCAATGATTATAAAAATATAATGTTTTGCTATATCGAGCAATAATATGTTTAAACGCTGACCGATGTCCCTTTCTATAATTTAATGAAAAGCACATTTTCCCCAGGTTCTAACCTTTTTTCTGACTTGTCCAGTTTATACAAAAGCGTTTGATAATGTACGTCACAAAGAACTGCTAGGTAAGCTTGATTTATTTAGAAATTATATTAATTAGAATAATCCAGAACTTAAACTCGGGGCAAACCACCTGTATACGGATACAAAATGAATTCAGTAAATACCAAAATTCGAAAGGAACGTAAGACAAGGATGTGTCTTCTCGCCGGACTTATTCAACCTTTACAGTGAGGCGATTCTGAGAGAATTAGAAGCCCTACCAGGATTAATTATTGGCGCCACAATCTTAATAATATAAGATATGCAGGTGACACGGTGTTTATAGCAGACAGGGGAAGGAAACTATCTAGGAACTGTTTTAAGAGAGGACGGAAAATGCAGCATCGAAATACGAAGGTGCATTGGGATAGCGAAAGTTGTCTTTCGAAAGCTAAGCAAAGTGTTAAGAAATAGAAAATTTTCGTTAGAAAGACAAGAGAGAGTGCTAAACTATTATCTAATATCGGTCCTTCTAAATGGCTATAAATGCAGTACAAACAACGATGAAGAAGTGATTTGTGTCAACAGAAATGTGGTTCTACAGAAGAATACCATGGACCGGACATGTAAGCAACGACGAAATTTTAAAGTAAAATGGAAACAAAATGGACACATATACTTAACATCAGGAAAAGATCATTTCTAGGACACCTAATGAGGAAAGAGGTTTTAGAAAATTTGACACCCACAGAACATAATGAAGACAAGAAGGACAAAGGAAAGCAGCGCCTCACCGACCTAACGAGCTTGTGTAAATGGTTGGCAGAACAGGGATTAGGAGAGATAACAAAATGACAAACTTTACTAAGGACTACAAAGGATAGGAAATTGTGGAAAGCCGTAATCACACATGTCCTGAAGGGACACGGCACATACAAGAAGAAGAAACAGATGTCACAAGTAAACTTGAAAACAGTTTCTTTTTCTGTGTTGTATCTCTTTAGGACGTGGGATATCATGGGTCCCCATAACTTCCTATCTTTTCACTATCCCTACTACACCCTTTTTTACCATTCATTACCACAAGCTTGTTAAATAGGTTAGTTGCTATTTCCTCACTCCATTTGCCTTCAAGGTCTTGTGAGTGTCAAATTCTTCAAGTCCTCTTTCCTCATTATATGTCCCAGAAATTTCAACTGTCTCTCTTTGATTCTGACTTTGTCCTTTTTTTCTTAAAACTTCACATTGTTTACATGTCCTGCCCATGGTATTTTCAGCACTTCTCTGTAGAACTGTATTTTTTATTCCAGTTTTCTCTTCATCTGTGAGGAAATTGTCCAGTATTCACTGCTATACGAGGATTGGTATTGCATAGTACTTCAGCACACTTTTCGTTGTTCTTGACAAAATGTCTTGGTTCTTAATACTGTGTTTTGCATTTAGAAGGCATCTTCCGCTAAACCAATATCCCATCGGATTTTGGTGTCGTTCGCATCTTGGATTGTCCCTTATCCTAATGACCAGAAAAAAACTGTGGGGATTACCCCCGCCTTGACTACCAGAACTATGAAAGGACAGGACAATAAACCTTCATCCTCTCTCGCTTTGTAATCTAGTAACAAAAACAATACGATTTCTCTGCCACCGAGCGAGATTTCTTCTAATGGCCACTCGTCTTCTTAATTACAAACAGCCACGTGGCTCATCTCTCTCTCTCTCTCTCTCTCTCTCTCTCTCTCTCACACACACACACACACACACACACACAAAAGATACACACAAAAAAACGTCCACACACAAAGTTTTCTTACAAGGCCTATAAATGCTTTTCTTCCGTTTTTCAGCTTTCTTCTGTAATTATGTTATACTTTATTCAAACACATATACGTAAAAATCCTCCACGTTGAAATTTATTTCTTTTGTAAATGTTGAATTCAATTATTCTGAAAGTCTTCATCCTAATCGCCAATAAATTGTAACTCCTTTTGCTACAAATTGGTGACCAACCATAACACTTCGTCCATTACAATCCTGCAGTTTCATCCCCAATAGTAGATAGTTTGCCTATCATCCGGTTCACAGTCCTTCCTTGTCTTTTGATCAAGAGTAAAGATTTGTCCCTTGTTTACTGTTTAGAATCAGGTTTCGGTTCCTTCTAAATTTTTTATTTCATTCTCTTTCCCACCCTTGCATTTAGTGGCATTATCGCTTTGCTTGGGGTGAAGTGATTAAAAAAAAACAAAAAAAAAACAAACTAGCAATCCAGTGTAAAGATACGCTGCTAAGATTTTCATAACATTATAGAAAATGGCAAAGGGAACTTTTGTACTGCGACAAAGTCACAAAAGTTACTTTTGTAATTTTTTTCTCTTTATACCCTCACGTATATACGTTTTTATAAACTATTTTCGAGTATATATGCAAAAATATTTTCAAGTTTATCCATGATATTATGATTTTCTTTTTCTGCATGCGTGAGTGGGCGTTAGTAGTACCTGTATTCGTTTTATGCTAAAAAAACTCATACTGCTATAGGGAAATATCTTTTACTTTTTCTTGTTTTTTATTTACAGAATTTGGAGCCCGTTATGAGCGTCAAAAAGGCGGTTTGAAGACTTTAATATTCAATATGGATTCGTATCCATCATCATCAATAAAGAAGATAGGCTCAGTGTGTATTTTGTAGCAAAGCTTTGTCAAATGATTCTTTGAAAACAACAACCAATGTTTGCTTCTCAACATCCGTGTCAATGTCTATGTACTAATATGGAAAATAATGAAGATTTTCAATAATATATGCATATTATTTGGAATGCACCTTTTGAGTCGGACAATCTTAGAAAGTGGGGGGAATGGCATTTTAAATCATGGTAAAAAGGGTGCATTGGGCAAAAAGTTTGAAAACCATTTTCTAATACAGAGGTCGTCAAATTTTTTCGACCAGAGACTCCTGTAGAGTAAGCGGAAGTGAACAGTATCAAATCAAAGGAGCAAATGACAAAAATAAATACACCACGCAAAGGCTCCGCAGCCTTCCGTCTTCGAACACACTTCAAATTTTCAAATTAATAAAAATAAATAACCAATAAAATCTGGTCTCGCCAAAAAGAAAAAAAGAAAAGAAAATGAACACAGCCTTCTGGAGCCGACACGAGGCCATAAAACCAACCATTCATTCAACTCGGCAGAAGGATTGACAGCAGTAAAGAGACACGAGTCAACCTCGTCGTTCTGTCTTTCTCACCAAAGCAACATCGGACTCCCCTTGATCTTGTCTCCCAACTCCACTTTCTCTCTTCGTCACTGAAATACTATTTATATATATATTTATATAATTTTCTTTCATTTCAATTAAAATTTGTATATCTTACGTTTAAATAAATATCATTTTATTTGAACCATCAACAATCTTTTCTCTCAATATTTTTTATTCAATGCATGGAATCTTTCCCCAACACCCGATTTTGTTAATCTTCCTTCCCCAGCGAACCTTAAAACTCGCACTGATGTTGGTAATTAAAATGTTAACTAAAATGTATGAAAAGTTGAGAAATTTTGATCAGGTTCCAAATCCCCCCCCCCCAAAAAAAAACATAATTACAAAAGAGCAAAGCAATTCTCAATGTAGCATTAAATAAATCTCATCCGAATAAGTTAAAAGCTATTTGGGGCGATGTCGCGAAGGCTTTTGATCCTGTTGATCGTCGAGCTCAGCGCCTTCCTTTCATCTGCACATAAAAATACAACATACATGTACACTAAAATGTAAATCAGTGTCATTCGCACATCTACTCCCGTTCGACCCCCTTCACTATCATCAACCCCTGGAACTCCTCACTAACCCCCAGGGAGTTATTTGGATCCATTTTGATGATTCCTGGTCTAATAGATCGAAGAATGGCTTCCGCCATGTTATCGAGTATGACCACTGCAAGACAGCATTTCAAGATTTACAATGGTATTTACCCTCGCGATCCCGCCTCTCCTACCCTTGAGTTAGGTTGCGACACAAGGTCAGTTAATAAACGTGGGGAAACCCGAAGGTGAACACTCGGGCCATTGGTCGAAATTTATCCAGTCCCATTTTACGCGGGATCGAGCACAAAGCTTGTCTTAGCTAGTCATAGCCGGTCATATTGAGTTTACGATATCAAGCAATGCCTTTGCATGAAACTTTTAAAATGGAGGAAGTCGTTGCACATTGTCGATCCCACTCACTGAGCAAGAAGACCTTGTACCGAAAAAGAAGAACCAGTCAACATCATCCTAGTTGGATGCCTTAACAAAGGCTTAAAAGTGCAACACTCCCATAAATACTAATTGACTGATTTGTTTTTTCTGACTTATCAACCTTTTACAGGTTATTTAAAGCCAGAAAATATTTTTAGATTGTAAGACATTTTTGCAGATAATAATGATTTACTGATACAAATCCTACTAATTAACCCGTAGTAGGGGAGATGGATTCATAGATTTTCCAGGGGTATTTGCACATAAGTGAATATAACAAACCCGACTGGAATTGGAACTTGGCTCTCCAATTTCCAATTCCGAGCCGTTATCCATTACACCACCCGCACATTCAAGCGTACAGCACCTGGTATTCCCAAGCGGCCACCCATCAAAGTACTGACCTGGCTTGACATTGCTTAACTTTGGTGACCTTGCGAGAACCGGTGTCTCAGTATGATATGGTCGGAAGTCCAACCATAGATAGATAGATAAATTAAATAGATACTGACCAAAAGACTGAGATAAAAATGCATTCAATCTTAGGTGGTGACCTCCACTTTAGTTCCATTTTAAATTTAATTTAAATTAAAATTTCATATATAGCCATGGCTCCATAAATGCGCACACTTACTTTTTAACTCCACGTTTTTTGTTTTTTGGTTGGGGGGTACATATCACACACAAATAGGATCACTTCGACGTGGTGTAATGGTTAACAAGCTTGTTTTACTAAATCGGTCCTCACTGTGTGTTGCACACTTTCGCCCTTGTACCACATCTAAGCTATGTAGCGGACCGTGGGGGTGAAGATGTGAACAGATATCAGAAAAGGTTAAAATTTCCTGCTAGCCGGTCCAGCTACATGAGAATGTCGGACTTTAATTAAGTCCGAAGAAGACAAAGAAAACAAAGACCGATATATATGGGTAAACAAATATATATTAATAACGAGTTACACAAAGACATGAACAGTTACATAGAGTTTGTATGGAGAAATTATGTGCGTGTGTTGTAAGTGTTCGTACGTACCTGTATTGTTCTTAGCGTGTTCCCAGAATTTTGGAAACACTGTATCTGTGAGAGGTCACATATTGGTGTAAGTGAAAAAAGAACGATTTTACCTCGTCTCCGTGCGAGGTAGCGGCCCAAGGCCTGAGTCGAAAAAGAGAGAGAGGCGAAGGGTTAGCCAGTATTTATAGCCAGGGGAGAGGGACCTCTGTTGAAGGATTAAGGAACTGAGGAGGAGCTAACTCCGACAATACGGTCACATCTTGGCCTAAGTGAAAAAGAGAGAGATTTTACCTCACCTCCGCGCGAGGTAGCGGCCCAAGGCCTAAGTCGAAAAAGAGAGATTTTACCTCATCTCCACGCGAGGTGGCGGCAAAAGGCCTGGGTCGGAAAAGAGAGACAGACGAAGGGTCAGCCAGTATTTATAGTCAGGGGAGAGAGACCTCTGTTGAAGGATTAAAGAACTGAGGAGGAGCTACGCTTAGAAAAAGTCATTTTGGAGCACTTCGACGTGGTGTATGGTTAGCAAGTTTGTCTCGCTAGATCAGTTACAATTGAATAGTGAGTTCAATTCTTACTGTTTGCCCTATATTGTCGGCCTTGTGCCACATCTATATCACACAGAAACAGTTAAAAGTGTAAGATACACCTCTTGTATCTACACACCCTAGTATTGTATGAAAAATGTTTGTGTTTGTGTATGTGCGTGTATGAATGCTTGCACATCTGAATGTATGTGTCCATGTGTGTAGGCGTGAAGAGAGGTTAATTACGGACGTGTGTATTATTATCTGTGTACGTAACAAAACAAACAAACAAACAAACAAATAATAAATAATTACATTTTACAATGCATCCAAACGCTGCACATATAATTGCTGAGAAATACTCTCAACACACACGTCTTGCATTTTTAAAAAAAGCATAAATTCGAATCTAATTAATAAAATAATTATACCCATTTTAATTACAGGCTAAACAAAAAACTCATTTGCTCAAACGCCTCGCCATGGATCAGCGGTTTGCAAATTAGCCTAAGCTGTGCAGACAGATAATTATGGTGAGTTCGATCCTTACTGGGTGCTACATTCTCTCGAGCTCGATGACGCAAAACTTGCTAAATAAATTGAAAATAGGTCGTTCCTCCACAGAGCGATTTAATCTTGAAAAGGACTACTGAGTTCGATCCTCACTGGGTGCCAAATGTGCTTTTTTGGCACCGAGTGATTTTTACCAACTTTGACTTACAGACGACTGATTTAGTGACTGCGTTCCGTGTCGAGTGCACACTTAGCTTTGTGCCATACTTAAGCTTAATGAATAAATGAACTCCTTTTTTTATTCAGTATCCACACAAACACACACATCCACACGTGCACGCGTTAAATGCAATGCACGCACGCATTTCAATATGAATGCATACACACGTACACACAAATAAATGTTCGGTAGTCTTTTGTCATTTTTTTGTGCTTACGAGATGAAAATGTCCAAGAACAGTTGGAGTTAGTTATTAATAAACAAATTAATATAGTTAATATCAGCTGAACTTTGATTGTTCAATTTAAAAAAAGAAAAATAAATCAACTCAACAAACGTGCACAAAAAATATACACTTAGTGACTATATACAGACATGAAATCCGATTAAAAAACATTTTAAATAAATTTTACTGCTTGAAAATTATTTTCAATTTATGTAATCAATATTCACTAAATGAATTTAAGTGCATTGACAAAAAAGGAATTTATGTTAAAAAATAAATATTTACTGTTTTTCATTACGTGTCCCATTGTGAGTGGGGTGGGGGAAAGGAGAAAGAGAATGTGTTTCAAAAAACGTTTTACTTTTTTTTAAGTTAGATAACAGTAATATGCATAACGATAACACTCATAACGGTAACGCTCAACGGTAACACAATACTCGTAACAACTGTAACATAGTGTCACATAGGCCTTTGAAAATTTACACAGTTTTTACCCCATTCTGTATCTTTATACAAATTTTTTTTTTTAATCATAAAACTAAAAGAAAAGAAAAAAATATTTGAAAGAGAAAAAAACGGAAATAATTAAAGCAAATTCAAAGCTTTTGTTCGCAGCCAAAGTCGGACAAGTAAAATCAAAACAAAACAGAAAAAAAAGAGAAAAGATCTTCAGCAGCTGCCATTTAGGAGAAGCAGGAGGAACTAAAGTCACTAGAACAGCCGGACAGTTGCTCTTCCATCAATTAACATCAATCATACTTTTTACTGACGGTAAGCAACAATTGGTCTAACGCTCCACACCCCCTCGCACCCCTCTCCCTATTTTTTTTTCTTTCTTTCTTTCTTTCTTTCTTTCTTTCTTTCACACTCTTCATATCTCTAAATCATAATATATCAGTCTCTGTCTGTTGTATAAGAAATGATTGCCTGCATGAATTGATTTAAAAGATGCCAATAATCACTGTCCATGTCTAATTAAATGTTACTAGGTTCCATTTCAAAAGTATTAGCACAACATGGCCTTTCTGTATTCTGTCACAATGGTTTGAATATTCTTCTCCCTATTGTCATCAATTTCAAAATAGTCCTAAGTGTATAATATTTTTAATAAATTTAAAATAATTTCATCTATTTCATATGCTTAAAAATTAATTTTCTCTTATTTTAATTATCCCAAGAAATTCATGCCATACAACAAAGATTAATTTGAAATTGATAAAAAAAAAAATCCTCCATCCCAGAGCAACAATAGAGACAGTTGGTATGATAGAGGTGATGAGCATCCACTTTACTCCTGAATAAAATCCTATTTCCCCTATAATTACATGCCCACATACACAGCATATTAAAACACACCCATACTTTATTTCTACCCAATAACAGGCAATATTTACACGCCAAATTTACAATATTTTACGGGCCAAAAAAGATTTCACAATACAATACGCACCGTTTAAATAAAAGTGTCTGTTGATTAGAAATTAATATCACCATGTGAAATATTTAACCAATCAGAGAAAACTAAAATTCTATTTTTCTAGAGTCAGGAAAAATTTATTAGAAAAACCCCACAGATTTCAACTTTCAGAGAGCAGAGCTGCAGCAGTATTCGGGCTGTTCAGACATAAGAGATGACGTGCCTACATAGCTTTTGCAACTTTGCCTAACAGCACATGCTGAAAGAAACATGCTGGCAACTTCAAATGAATCATCTCAAATAACAACAGAGGCGGTCAATTATCTTTGTTAATGATAAAAGTCTTTTCTCAACCTCAGATTTTTCTGTGTACTATTTGAAAGTCTTTTCTAAATAACAGTTTTTTCTGTGTACCAACTACACAAATTAACTCAACGAAAGACTGTTTTTACTCTTTTTTTTTTACTCTTTTGAATTCATGTGCATATGTTTGCAAATACAAATGATTTATTTAACCAGCATACCAATGTTGTCTTTATTTTTATTATTCTTTGTAATTCGCATTTTTAATATAAAAAACCTGGATGATTGAATTTCCAACAAATTAATAAATACATATATTAGTTGAATTGGACAAGAGGTTAGCTGGGACCATTAAGATGCCTTTACAAGGATGTGTTAAGATGTGCAAATTCTAGAAACTTTGGTGTAATGGTGGGAGACAGGTGGATGAAGTTAACTGGTCATATCCTATGAATACCTGACAGTTGACCAGCCAGACAGCAAAGTTGTCTAAACAGATTTCTCAATGCTGCAAAAGACCAAGGGACCATCTTAAAAAAAAGAACTGGGAAAAAGAACCATCAGCTGTTTCCAGGCTCCACAACTTGCCAAATGTTCAAAAAATTTAATTAAAGGAATACTCACTCTCTAGCAGGATAGATGACATATAAATATGTGTGAGGAACACCGATACACACTTTAACATCCAAAATGTTCCTCACAGATATTTATATATTATCTATTGCATTACACATGACATGTACCTGACCAATAAGAACTAACCAAAAATCATAACATACCAGTACTCTGTGTCACTTTGCTTTTTTCATTTCTATTTCAATCTCTGACAAAGCTTTAATAAAAGTGAAACATGTTAGATTGAAATACATTTCCTACTTGTTCTTTATTTTATTTTATCATATATATATATATATATATATATATATACTTAAAAATTAGGAGATCAACCAATCATGCTACCTTGGTTTCAACCTTTCGGCATCCTCAGGCGATATGGGCCAATATATATATACTTGAAAATTAAATTAATTTATCCTGAATCATGTACCAATATTTGATAAAAGTTTTTTTCTACAAATATTTATCATGTTGATTCTATGAATCAGTAATTTTTTATTTCAAATATATATTTTTATTAAACAGTATCAATTCTGAGAGAATTGGAAGTCCTACCAGGATTCATTATTGGTGGCCACCATCTTCCCAAGATATGCAGATGACACAGTAGGGATGGCAGATATGGAAAAAAAAAACCCCGAAACCTCTCACAGAAGATAACAAAAGAAAATGAGAAGAAAGGACTAAGCATAAACTACAAGAAAACACAATGCATGGTTATCAGCAAAGAAATGAGCCCCAAATGCAAATTACAAATTGAGGATACTAAAATCAAGCAGGTACAGAAATTTAAATATCTAGGAAGTGTTTTAACAGAGGACAGAAAGTGCAACATTGCTATCCAAAGACGTATTGGGATGGCCAAAGAGGTATTCCAAAAGCTAAGCAGAATATTAAGAGACAGAAAAATTTCATTAGAAACAAAGAAAAGAGTACTGAACTGTCATGTGATATTGGTTTTCCTGTATGGCAGCTAATGCTGGACAAAGTCCTTAAAGATGAAGAAGAGACTTGAAGCAACACAAATGTGGTTCTACAGAAAGTTGCTGAGGATACCATGAACCGAACATGTGAGCAACAACAAGGTTTTGGATAGAATGGAAACAAATAGGTAACTTATACTTAACATCAGGAAAAGGCAGTTGAAATTTCTGGGGCATGTAATGAGGAAGGAGAGCTTGGAAAATCTGATACTCACAGGACAAATTGAGGGAAAAGGGGCAGAGGAAAGCAGCACGTAACATACTTGATGGGCGTGAGCAAATGGATGGCAGAACAGGGTTTGGGAGAAATAACAAAAAGACAAAACTTATTAAGAGCTACAAGGGACAGGAAGATGTGGGGGACCTTGATCGCCTATGTCCTGAAGGGACACAGCACATAAAAAAAGAAGAAATTAATAATAACCAGCCTAAATTTACATTGAATTAAATCTGCATCTCTTTTTTTTTTGCCAGGGAAACTACTTTTTGAGTCAAAGTGTGCCTTTACCTATTTGGACACAGAGACCAGCCTGAAAGAGCAAGGTTGGATTTACCTTTTGTTGGGTCTTCTATGAATCTATATCTGCTAGCTTCAGTTTTGTACCCAAAATGCAAACAATAGTAATTTATGAAAGGATTTCATTTTTATCTGACATTATTTCTTCTTATTATTATTAATAAATAAAAAAATCCATTACTTCTTTAGAAATTGCTTTGTTTACATTTCGGATACAAAACTGAGCAGTTATGAAATTTCTGGGATCTGAACGAGAGGGATGTCCTTAAAAGGTAGTATAGAGTGCTACTTAAATCAACAACACTCTATATGGCCAAATGGTTTAAAAGCATGTCAGATCTAATGCTGTTCTCTTTTGTAAAGGAGGACATAGGTTCAATCTTACCCAAGGGCACATTTTTTCTTTAATAAGATTTCTTGAATATTCAGGTCTGTAGACAAAAATAAATATATTGTTTAAAAATAAACGGAGTGCCTATTCAAATATTGGTATCTACTAAAAATAACATTTAAGTGACATATATATATATATATATATATACGAGGATCATTCAATAAATAAGGTGAATTTCTCGGTATAAGGACTTCTAATACAGATAGAAGCTTACTTTTTTTTTTATTCTTCAACGTAGTCTCCCAGCACTGTCATACACTTTTCCCATCTGTGCACAAGCTTCCATATTCCCTCAGCTTAAAAATCTTTGGACTGATGTCTCAGCCAGTTGCTCACAACACTTTTGACTTCATCGTGACTTTTAAACTTCGTGCCTCTTGTGAACGCTTTCAAGGGACCAAACAGGTGAAAGTCTGAAGGGGCAAGGTCTGAGCTGTAAGGGGGATGAGGGAGCAGTTCCCAGCCCAGCTCGTTGATGGTCTGCCCTGTTTGGGCTGCTGTGTGAGGCCTTTGCATTGTCATGATACAAGATGACTCGTTCTGACTGATGACCCCTGCGTTTGTCCCAACAGATAAGCTCAAAGTCCTTGCAATGTCATCCACTGTCACCCTTCTGTCAGACTGAATGAGGTCATTGACTGATTCGATCACCTCAGGAGACCTCACTTCTGTAGGCCTCCCAGGCCTGTCTTCATCCTCAACACTGCTCCATCCTACTTTAAACAATTTAGCCCACTTGTAGACATTTTTTGGCTGAAACATGTGGTACCATACACAGTTGACATTCTCCTATGAATTTCAACTGGTTTGCACCCTTCAGCAACCAAAAACTTGATAACTGAGCACTGTTCAATCCTGGAGCATGCTTCTTGGTCGGCCATCTTTGTTAATTGCCAAAACTCTCAATGTTTTTTTTAATCTGCATAATTTTTATATATATATATATATATATATATATATATATATATATATATATGTGTGTGTATATGTATAAAACTATTTACTTTGCCATTTAAGCATTAATTTAAAAAAAATTTTAAATGGATTATTTAAACAAGAAATAAATATAAAAAAATGGGATACACTTATATTTTTTAAACTTAAGAAATCCCTAGAATATTTGAGATAAATTAGCCTAAACAAAAATCCTGTCTATGACACTGGAAATAACATTATGTTACATTACCTATTGATGGAATAGAAAGAAAAGAAAGAAAAAGAAGAGAGAAGGAGGAGATAAGAAAATTAAGAAAAGGAGAAATTATCATGACATTCTACAAATGTATACATACACACACGTACAGGTGTACACACATACACATACATGCATGCACACACACACACACACACACACACACACACACACACACACACACACACACACACACACAAACACAAAGAAGAAGAACAAATCAACCTAACAGCAATTAAAAGTGCATTAATTAATTTTTAGGTTACAGATTGTGACAGCTATTAGGGAGATGTGAGTAAATATACTTTAATGTTTTAAAATAATTTATTCAGTATTATTATTGTTTAGGTAATAAGCATTATAACAACACAAATAGCTATATTGTGGAAAAAGGAATTTTCGACAATATACACATTTTTTACGTATTTATGGTTATTTTTTAACTTTTATCAAAAACAACATTCTTGTACATGTAGTTATGGATAATATTATACGTTAATTACTAATTTTTTTATTTAATAACTATTTGTGCTTAGTTGTTAATATTAATAGCTATCTGCTGATATGTTAAAATTTTGGCATTATGCAATTATAAAAATTCAAATTTCATCTCTCTGATAGATGTTGTGATCTGTTAATATAAAAATAACAAAAATGAGAAACTCAGCACTTTGTCCTGCAGGTCCTTGCAGTCAATCCTGCAACCTACATCTAGGTGTTAGATGTAGTTGTCAAGCCTTGGATCAAGTGGGTACTATGTATGTTCTAGTAGAATGCTACTCCCTCCCATATGACTTAGGAGTGGCTGGCTGACAATTTTCAGCCATCTCATCCCAAACATTTGGCCTCAAGGTTCTCCTGATTTGAATGACCAGGACTATTGTATGCGGGGTTGGTATCAAAGTGGAGATCAGCCAGTGACCCCACATTGTCAAGTACACAACAAAGGTTGCTATAATGAATGTGATGACCAATATGAAAGGGAACCACTTCCAGGGCCTGTAACTGTTTATGCAGCCATCTAGAAGCCAACCATGAGGTCAAGGTTAGCTATATTGAATAAATTGTTTTCTATTTTTCTCAGTTGAACATGTATACAAAATAGTTTTTGAAAATAGACTGATTTTTTCTATTGAATATCTTTTTTTCATTGTATTGTAATTTTTTCCATTCAGCTGACAGAGTATCTATCTATCTATCTATCTATCTATCTATCTATCTATCTATCTCAGCCTGTTCATTATCTATCTATCTATCTATCTCAACCTGTTCATTATCTATCTATCTATCTATCTCAGCCTGTTCATTATCTATCTGTCTATCTATCTCAGCCTGTTCATTATCTATCTATCTATCTATCTCAGCCTGTTCATTATCTATCTATCTATCTATCTATCTATCTATCTCAACCTGTTCATTATCTATCTATCTATCTATCTATCTATCTCAGCCTGTTCATTATCTATCTATCTATCTATCTATCTCAGCCTGTTCATTATCTATCTATCTATCTATCTATCTCAGCCTGTTCATTATCTATCTATCTATCTATCTATCTCAGCCTGTTCATTATCTATCTATCTATCTATCTATCTATCTCAGCCTGTTCATTATCTATCTATCTATCTATCTATCTCAGCCTGTTCATTATCTATCTATCTATCTCAGCCTGTTCATTATCTATCTATCTATCTATCTATCTCAGCCTGTTCATTATCTATCTATCTATCTATCTATCTCAGCCTGTTCATTATCTATCTATCTATCTATCTATCTATCTGTCTCAGCCTGTTCATTATCTATCTATCTATCTATCTATCTATCTGTCTCAGCCTGTTCATTATCTATCTATCTATCTATCTATCTATCTCAGCCTGTTCATTATCTATCTATCTATCTATCTATCTATCTCAGCCTGTTCATTATCTATCTATCTATCTATCTATCTCAGCCTGTTCATTATCTATCTATCTATCTCAGCCTGTTCATTATCTATCTATCTATCTATCTCAGCCTGTTCATTATCTATCTATCTATCTATCTATCTATCTCAGCCTGTTCATTATCTATCTATCTATCTATCTATCTCAGCCTGTTCATTATCTATCTATCTATCTATCTATCTATCTCAGCCTGTTCATTATCTATCTATCTATCTATCTATCTATCTATCTATCTCAGCCTGTTCATTATCTATCTATCTATCTATCTATCTATCTATCTATCTATCTATCTATCTCAGCCTGTACATTATCTATCTATCTATCTATCTATCTATCTATCTCAGCCTGTTCATTATATTATGATCCTTGTTTGTAATAACTTTAAGTTGTATAAGGTCTTTTTTTATTCTGCTAGTACTTTCTGCTGTACATTTAGCCATCCTCAGGCATGGAAATTATTTTGTTTTTTTTAGTAGATCCAGGTAATAGCGGACTCGAAAAAATTGGAGTGTGCAGTTACCATATTAGTAAAAAAAACACACTCTCTTAAATGTTTAAAGAATTCAACCTTAGCGTTGCAACTGCATGCTCCATAAGTTTCTATTCTTTAACAATAACACATTTCTAACAAAAACATATTTCGATTCACATTTAATTTTTTTGAGTCTGCTATTACCTGGATTTACAAAAAAAAAAAAATTTCCATGTATGAGGATGGCTAAATGTACAGCTGAAAGTACTAGCAGAATAAAAAAGACCTTATACAACTTGAAGTTATTAAAAACAAGGATCATAATATTCATCGAGTGGTTCGTGGGTTAATGTAACTTTAATAAATTTGTTTACAAAGATGTTTTTCGCCATTTATATCATTAACTTTACTAATCTACTTTTTGTATGAATGATTCATGTAATATATATATATATATATATATATATATATATATATATAATTATAAATTATTGACATTTGGAAAAACGTTTATAAAGTATGTTTTGAAAAAACATCTAATGTCAGTAATTTATAACTGTCAGGATTATATTCGCAAATTTATAACATTATATATATATATATATAAATTCAAACAAGTTTTTTTTTTAATTCAACCAACATGGTCTGTCTGTTTAACTTTAAATGTCATTTTAAAATTTTTAAGATGTTATGCAGTAAGATCAAAATTGTGGATAAATTGTCCAAACCACTTATTTCTGTATCTGTTCAAGTACTTCAGACTGTCTCAGTCATTATCAAGAACTGGGTGCTGTTAGTATGATCATCACATCACAAACAACCAACCAAAATACAACTATTCAAATGTGATTAATATCAGTAGATAATACCAAAATACTATATAACAGTCACTGCAAGGAAATACTGAAAATATAATTTTGACTATATTTTGAGTATATTTGGATTGATTTTAATTCTAGCATTCCAAATGATGCCAGGAATTATTTGAAGAAAAACAAAACAATTTTGTCCTGGATGTACACCATATTTGAAAATTCAAAAAATAGATTATAAATAAAACAGACAGACCTTGTTAGATGAATTTAACAAAACTTGTTTGGTGAATTATTTTGCCTGAAGTTGGGATGCTGAAGGTAACATAAATCACCCAAGTGACAAACTTTTACTTATATTAATTATATATATATATATATATATATATATATATATATATATATATATATTAGTGATCTCCACAAAGTAATAAAAGCTATAATAAAAATGTTAACCTCTCTCATCAGAACAATTAATTCATTAGATGTCGAAAATTTAGGCAACCTGAATGAAAAACTAAATATAACTAACAAACTCATGGCTAGTATAGATATTAAATCCATTTACAAATGTTTAAATCTTTTAAAAACACATCTAACTCAATAAAAAATAAACATCTGCCTACCAATAGTTAAAATAATGAAAATTTACTAACTCATCACCAGTCTATGCTATTTTACATTTAACAGTAATTTTCATAAACAAAAATTTTGATTACTTATGGGGACACCTCTAAGTGGGGTGCTGGCATGCATTTTCTTAGAATTTCTTGAATCTGTCCTTTCCAAAATATTTTACCTAAACAATCAACATACTTCTGTTATACCGATGATGCCCTATTAATATATCCCTGCAAAATTAATTCACCTGACCTTGTAGATAAACTAAACAAAGTTGAACATACACTAGAATTTAATTATGTAATGAAAACAAACAATACTTTACCTTTCCTAGATACCATGTTACACCTCAGTAACAATAGCCTAAAACTAAGTGTCCATTACAAATCAACTAATAAAAATGATCTCATAAATTTCTATACTCACCATAACAACAAAGTAAAATCCAGAATAATTATCAGATTCTGTTTAAGAGAACTTGGAATATGCACCCCTCAATATATACATGAAAAGGAGAAATACATTGAAAATACTTTCAAGTTCCTCCAATATACTAATTATTTCTATATACAACATGAAACAAAAGGCTTATAAAATATTTAAAATAGAAAAGCTGACCTTCCTGACAAACCCAATGAATCAAAATATATTGTTGTACCCACCAACTCTATCGCAAATACAATGGAAAAGAATTTATCTAAGCTTAACATAATTGTTTTTTTTTAATAATGCTCACCCAATACAAAGCCCAAGAGTCACTCAAAGTAGAGAGTCACTGTGTGGAGTTATATTAGCATAGGCAAGGACAAATGTTAGGAGTATAGAGCTGAAATAGATTTTAAAAGGAACTGGAAACCTATTCCTAAACAAGAAACAGGGTATAAACCCCTATTCCTGTTCAAAAGACTTGGGAGGAGAGTCAATCAGCTGATAGGGAAACCTATCTATTCTTATTGGTGGAGGAGAGAGAAAAAAATAACACAAAATAAATAGGGATTAAAATTTCAGAGTTTGGGCACAGATGTTAGGAGTACAAAGCTGAAGCAGATTTTAGAAGGAACTGGAAACCCAAGCCTATACAAGAAACAAGAGATAAACCTCTACTCCTGTTCAAAAGACCAAGGAGGAGTGTGAACCAGACAATAGGTGGACCTATCTACTCTTTCTAAAATAATAAAAGATTTAATGAATACAAAACAAAATAATGACCTAAAACTTGAAGGAGGAATTTACTGTATCACCTGTAATAATTGCCACAAAGAATACATTGGAGAAACCTCAAGGAATTTAAATAAAAGATTATATGAACACAAAATGGATCTTTTACAAAATGATCCCTGACATGAAATGTTATCAAATGCCCAATAATGGATTACTTTACAGAGCTAAAGGGCTTTAACTTCCCTGCTATTTGCATTGCTGAAAGGGAGAAGTGGATTCTTGTCTTTTTCTAAGGACATTAGTGTGAAGTGAATGAAAGTTGTCTTGGTCAGAGTTTGAACTTGGTTCATTGATTCCATTCTCCATATTAACTGTTAGGCCACCTATATCTCCACTTTTAACAAGTCTCTCAAGAAAAGATTTGGAAATCTTAGAAGCAGTGAAGACAAATTGATTGTTAATCAAGATCTTTATCAGAGAATTGTCAATGGTAAGAGATGTTATCTGAATTCAAACCAATTGCAAAGCAGGGGGTTACTGCCGCTGTTGCCGCTGCTACTACTACTACTACAACACACACACACACACACACACAACCATAGTGCCATCAGACAACACATTAATAAGTAGCAGAAGGATCATAGTAACATCAGACAGCTACTCACAAACAATACCAAAATACTAATAAAATCAAATAGTAAAAACTGACTTATGATCTTTGAAGCAGTACTCATACAACAAAAAACATCTGTAAATAAAAACAATTATAACTTAAGAGCTGCTATCCTTAAATGTATATAAAACACACACACACACACACACACACACACACGTCACACCTTACCTCTGCCTTAACACTCATTGCTTACATCACTATACTCATCAGTTCTATGAAACTCATTATTTGTCTCTACCTGCCCTGATGATGACTTAAGAAAGTTGAAAGATTGGACCATATTTATTCTGAAATAAACTTTGGACAATTTCTGAGAGAATTTCTTCATTGTCTGAGAATTATTCATAATTTGGGAAAAGTCGATCAAACAAAATTAATCAACACAAAATGTCTTTCGTCTTTAATAAAATTTGCCTTAAAGAACATAGTGTGCGATGGGTAAATTGTCGCCATTTTATATTTTTAATTTTGTGTATGTGCATTGTTTGTTTTTGATTTTGTCAACTGCACAGTACAGTCGGATGAGTTGGGTACCATCTGTGAGAAAAAGAGCATCATGGTACACTTCACTCTGCCAGAAATTTGGAAACGTCATGCTGTACTGCTTGGAATTCATGCTGGAATACAATACAATACATTTCTGAGTGTTTGGGTGTCAATCTGAGGACAGGGTAGAGGATTCAGAAAGAGTTGGATGAGTCTAATGGTGATTACAAAAGTATGGCAACTGAAAATTCACTCTGATCATCCTAATAAGAAACGAACTCCCAAGTTTGTTGGTGATGTCCTCAGACCCAATATAGAGGCCTACATCAAGTACTTTGAGGAGGTAGTTCTGCCCTGGGTCAAGAGGGTGGCTTCTGGTAGACACTATGCCTGGCAACAGGACTCTGCACCATGTCACACAAGCAGGAGAATCCAGTCATGGATACAAAACATTTCTTCAACTACATCACCTCCTACATCTGGCCACCTAATTTCCCAGACTGCAACCCTTGTGTTTATTATGTGTGGCGTACAGTTGAGTAAGAGACCAACACCAAAGATGAACTGAAGGTAAAGATTATGGTAGCATTCACCACCTTAAACAAGGAGAGTTGCAGGAGATTCCAAAGTCATCTGGAAGCCAGTTCATATCTATTTATCCAAATTGTACACTATTCATATCTATCTTTCTAAATGGGACATTAGTCATATCATTCTATCAAAATGGGACAGTAATCACATCTATTTTTCCAAGTGGGACACTAGTCATATCATTCTATTCAATTGGAAAATTAATTGTATAATTATATCCAAATGGGACAATAATCATATTTATTTTTCCAAATGGGACACTAATAATATCCAAATGGGACACCAGTCATATCATTCTATCCAAATGAGACACTAATCATAGCTATCTTTCCAGTGCGACACTAGTCATATCATTCTATACAACTGGGACACTAATCATATAATTCTATCCAATTGAAACACTAATCATATCTATCATTTCAAATGGGACACTAATCATAGTGACTTGGGTTACAAGATCATTTACAGATAAAATTATACAGAAAAACTCTGCTCAACTACTCTGGCCTTGTATCAGACCAAATTAAGCCAAATACATATTTATTGGGTGCCTTACAGTCCTCACTGGGTGACTCACTATCTGCATTTGGTTGTTGACATATTAACTTTAGTTTATGCTGCATAAACAAAATGCAAATTTACATATCCATCTTATTACTTATACTGAATAGACATGTTTGAATTGACCTCAGTCTTTTTTATTTTTTTTTAGCATTAAATCTAATGTCTATCAGCCTAGAGAACAAAAGTCTTATGAAAGAAAATGTGCCTCCTGACAGGACAAAAAGAAAGACAAAAGAAAAACAAGAATGTCTAGTCAAACATGCGAATACACTAAATGTAATATTTATAGTAATAAGCAATAATATTGGATCAAAAGAATTCATTACTTATTTAAAAATTACATATCTCTATATATTTACATCTATATTTATGTTTTATTCAAATGGTGCTTTTGAAAACAACAGCTAAATTTCCAAGAAAGCCTTCATCAGATTATGAGTCAAGTCAGAAAAATATCAAGATTTGAACATCTTTATGACTAACACAAATATATTGTGGAGTCATTCACATCATATTAGAAGGGATAGCTTCATCTTCACAGGAATAAAAACATACACAGAAATAACACTACAAGCATGTTAAATTGTAAATTAAAATCATACAATTTTGTTTATTTTTGTATATTGGTGTGTGTGTATTTTAGATATGTGTGTTTTAAGGTTGCATGTAATAGAGGAAGAAAGTCACTTCGTCTTATGACAAGCAAGGTGCTGAGGAGAGGAGATGGACAACTTGACCCTTTGAGGGTCAGTAGTGAAGACAATGAGTTCAGCATTTTTTGGCATGAAGAATCTGTTTTCAGGCACCAAAATTTCCTGTTGCATTCTGGGAGAATTTTTATTATTTTGGTTTTATTTAATTTATTTTTTATCAAAGCTTTATTTAATGTTATTTTTTTATTTTATTTTATTTATGATATTCATTATTATTATTATTATTTTATTTTTTTATTTTTATTTATTAATAATAATGTCCCTAAAATCTCCAGCAATATCTTATGACAACACCAGTCTTTGTTGATTTTTATCACAGTGTACGAATATTAGACTGCTGTAGATACAGTCTGTGCTCTATCTAGAGACTTCTTCATATATAGTTTCTAATTTTTGATGAACACACACACAAAGGCGCACATTCACATATCTGTGGAAGTAAATCTTTACTTATTAGTTTTGATCTCTTTTTTATTCATCTAATTACCAATTGGCCATATTAACGTTGTCTGTATCAAGTTAGGTCAAACTTAACAAGGGAATATTCCCACCATTTTAAAATAGAATGTTGCTATGGCTTTGATGTGACTCTTGACTATAATTATCTTTTCATACATGAATAAATTGACTTATTTTTTTTTTATAATGCTTCATGAATAGCTGCCAATTAATCATTTTGGTATGCTGCTGCTGTTATTGCTGATACATCTAAAAAAAAAAACATTTTCTTAGGTACTGATATTTAGAAAACAAAATTTGACCCCTCAATAGCTGAGAAGCTCTGAAATAAAGAGATTCATTGGAATCATTCAAGATCAAAATCTGCCAAACACTTACTTTGATTAAACCATTACTTAGAACGATTACTTTGCTACTTATGTAAAGATTGTACCAGGCACCTGAATAGTAATTTACTAAATGTAGCTTACATGTGGTACAAGGCCGAAAGTATGAAGCACCCAATGAGGATCGAACTCACTATTCAGTTATAATTGATCTAACAAGACAAGCTAGTTAACCATTATACCATGTCAAAGTGGCCATGCTTTAATAAATAGAACAGGTCCAACATGTTGCTTTTGTACAAACGCTGAGGAAACTATTAACCATTTTCAATGGTGCCAGTATTCAGAGAACTTAAAATGAATACTTAGTTGCTTATTCTTGTGCATCATTCTACTTACAATTATTGCCACATGACACAAACAATATTCAGGGCATTGTTTAAACAAATTAACTGTAAATAATTAACAGTGTCTTTTTATAGCCATCTGTCAGTTATATTATTGCCAACTAAAATACATGTTTTTATCTTTGCATAAGTAACAAAGAAATCGTTCTAAGTAATAGATTAATCAAAGTAAGTGCTGTGGAATTTGTTACGTTTTATTAATATTAATTATAATAGCTGAGAGGATCTTTCCAGAAACACAAGCGGGTTTTAGATCATCCTGTGGAACAATAGATATGATCTTTACATTGCACCAACTACAAGAAAAATGTTGTGAACAGTTTCAACTCTTGTACACAGCATTCATTGACCTTACAAAAGCATTTGATTCTGTGTCAAGAGAGCTCTTATAGGACATTCTCTCTGTAAAATAACCACAATTGCAATGATAGTAGCATTTCTGAAATACTTTATTCTTGTACTAATGAGATAAAAATGCAAAAAATACACTTGGCTCCTGGCTACTCAGTTGTTTATATAATACTGGAGGAGGTAACTTATGTCCTCCAGTGTCTGCTTGTGGAAGTCCCCCTTTATCTAATAAGACCTTCCATTTTTACACTACACTCTTCATATATGATTGTCCACCAAAATACATCATGAAGCTCGTTCATGATGACATGTGCTCCATAGTCCTCACCAACAATGGCCAATGTGAACCATTCCAAGTCAGATCTGGAGTGAAACAAAGATCTGTCATTGCTCCAACTTTGTCAAACATCTTCATTGTAACAGTGATTGATGTCATAAAAGATGATCATCCTCCAAGGACTGAGATTGTCTACAGGACAAACAATAGATTATTCAACCTTGCCTGTCTTTGCTCCAAAATCAAAACATCAGTAAGTTGAGTTTCAATATGCAGATAACAACAGTGTTGCAGTAAATTCTGAATCACACAAATACTAAATGTCTTCAACAATGCATACACCAAACTTGAACTAAAAATCAATGCAAAGAAAACAAAAATCATCTATCAACCATCACCAAGTGAAACAGTCCAGACAAAACCAAAGATCCAACTTGGTAAAACAGTCTTGGAGAATGTGGATCACTTTCTTTATTTTGTTAGCCATCTGTCTTCTAACATTGACCTTCAAGATGAAATACAACACCATCTCAAATGTGCAGGATCAGCTTTACATTGTTACATTTATATAAGTAGTCAAGTAATCGTTCTATGTAATGCGGTTAATTGAAATAAGGGATTTTCAAATGACGTTAATTCAGGTTTTTGATACGTTAAGAAAGAGAAACACGTTGACTTTCCTTTCTTTAAGGATGCTAAATAACATAAAAAAGCATCAGCACATGTGTATGGAGTTAGTCACTTTTGAAATATCGATAACGTCACATATTTATGTGTTGTCATCATTTCAGAAACTTCTAATTTATTTTTTACCCTCTTTTTAAAGGCAGGGATTATTAAAATAAAACGTAAGAAATTTGTGATGTTCAGCACTTAATTTCTTGGCAGTAGTGACACACCCTAACCTAAATGAATCCATCCTATTTTAAACTAATGCCCTTAGGAAAGACATCTCTTCAGCCTCCGAGCTATGGTTTAAATAGTAGGGTAGACTGTGCTTTCTCGCCTAGAGTATTTTTGAACATTGATTCATGGAACAGGGGAGATAATTCGACCATAACCAGTTCAGGACATGAGTAATGAAGAGAAATGAATATAAAAAGATCGATAATAGTTGGAGTCAGAAAGAGACAGTTAAAATTTATGGGGCACATAATGAGGAAAGAAGGCTTGGAGAATTTGACACTTAAAGGACATATTGAAGTCAAAAGGGAAAGAGGAAAGCAGTGAATAACGTACCTACTTAACCTAAGGAAGTTGTGTAAAAGTAGATAGATGGCAGAATACTAGAACAAGGATTAAAAGAGAGAGAGAGTGCGTGTGTGCGAGTATGAGAGCGTGTGTGCGAGTATGAGAGTGTGTGTGTGTGTGTGCATACATGTATCTGTGTGCGTGCATCTTTGTGTTTGTATGCGTACGTGCATGTGTGTGTTTGTAAGCGTGTGTGTGTGTGTGTGTGTCTGTGTCTGTGTCTGTGCGTGTGTGCATGCATCTGTATGTGTACGTGCGAGTATCTGCATGCGTGCGTGTGTGTGTGTGTGTGTGTGTGTGTGTGTGTGTGTGTGTGTGTGTGTGTGTGTGTGTGTGTGTGTGTGTGACCGTGCGGTCAAATTTATAATATCCCGTGTGTCATACCAAGATACGTAGATTTATTGTCAAATAAAATAAAAATACAATGAATAAAATAAAAGTATTATAAACAAAAATAATTGAAGGAAAGGTGAAAATAAAAAAAGATATGAAGGAAGGAAAAACATGGTCAAAAAAAAAATGAAGAAGCTAACAGTAGTGGTTATAGTCAAAGGGAGGTAATTCAAATATTTGTGTTAATGAGTTATTTCCCTTGACTAAATTAAAAACATCTCTTAAGAAGTCATTAAAATTTTGTTAAAAACAAAGAAAAGAGTACTGAACTGTTATGTAAAACCAGTCCTTCTATATGGTAGCGAATGGATTGAACATGTAAGTTACGATGAAGTTTAAAAAAACAACCGACGCCACAAGCTTCATACATAGCAACTTTGTCAATAATTTATGAAAAGGAAAACTGAAAGCGTTCATAAGATATTGGACAATTCTCCTATGAAACCAAAAAAATAGTCCAAATCGAAGAAAAAGTAAATAAATAAAAATAAATCGTGCGTAAAGAACATTCTTTGTTTTTCAACCAAACCTATGCACACACACACACACACACACACACACACACACACACACACACACACACACACACACACACACACAGAGTTTAAAATTAGTGTATTTATGGTGAAAGAGTGTTTCATATTGAAGATAGAGCGTTTGTAGATAATATATATAATAGATAATATTATGAATTGTCTGAAAATCTCTCGAGGCATGAAACTGACAGTCACCATGCAATGTTGACATATATGCCCACATTATATATATATATATATATATATATATATATATATATATATATATATATATATTTAGTCAAATTTCAAGTGACCGACCACGATAGATATATGTAGGTACCTACGTAAAAAGCGATACTTAAGGTTTGTAGAAATATTATTATTATTATTATTGTTATTATTATAAATAAATAAAGATAGAACATGAAATAATAATGAAAATTATAAATCTCTGACGTCTCTCTGTGATATGGCTTGTAATACCACGGAGTAAATTCTTCCTTTTTTCACATATACCATAAAACAATTGTAACCTAAAAAATGCACACACCAATATACACAAGATTGAATACCCCCCCCCCCCACACACACACACCCACTTGAGTCTTAGGAGGCATACAATGAAGGTTATCACCAAATCTCTGCACGGTGTTCGAGTTGTTATCCCTGGTTTTTAATTTTACAGTGAAATTAATGACTGCCAACTTAGATTGAGAAGTCTAACTAAA
This sequence comes from Acanthosepion esculentum, assembly GCA_964036315.1. Lineage (NCBI taxonomy): Eukaryota > Metazoa > Mollusca > Cephalopoda > Sepiida > Sepiidae > Acanthosepion > Acanthosepion esculentum. The sequence continues at coordinate 4,579,391 of OZ038507.1, read as the reverse complement.
GAAAAATTGTACCTCCGACAGGAATCGAACCTGTATCCCTTATTTCTAGCAGGGAAACAATTTTTGAGACGAAGTATGCTTCTACCAGCTTGTTCACGGAGGGGTATGAATTTCCTATTTAACGAAAGCATGTTTTTTGAGTTGCGGCTTCTACTTAAAAGCTCCACATTATAAATTTTTATTTTTTTAGACGTGTATTGAGCACTTTTTTTTAAATACTGTTTCCTGGTCTAATTCAACTCTGGCCATTAAGCTTTTTATTAAACTTTCGCTCCTGTATTACAGTTGAGCACTTTCATTTTCAGTGTATTTTTGTTACGCTTTCTGAAAGCATCTTAACAGGTACACTCTGAGGTAGCTACCTCCACTTTTTCGGCACGCTGTTATTAATTCACTATTACAAGATTTTTGTTTTCGAACGCGCAACGATTGTTTACAAACTTTACGGAGGAAATAATGCAAGATTTCAGAATACCACACTCGCTAAAAACATCCCTATTCCAACAAGGAAGAATACATGCGAAATTGAGCAATTCCTTACCAGAATGAGATGGAAGTCACTATCTTCCTTAAATAAATATTTAAAAAACAAAGAAAACACGGAAAAATTCAAATTCAAAACTAAAAATTAACCGCCTGCTATTGAAGAGCTGGCTAACTTCGAAAAGGATATGCTTGGTATGATAGACAATGTTAAATTCACAAAAGTTAACGGTAATTTCCAATAGCTATTAACTACTGAAGTAAAAAAAATAAGAACTAAAAACATCCTCGTTAAAGGAGACAAAACAAAGACCATTTACACCATGAACCCGGAGACTTACCAGGAAAAAAATAAATGAAGAAATCACTAAAACTTACAATAAAGCATCAAACTCGTATATTGAAATTATAAACGAGGAGGCGAAAAATATGACAGCCAAACTAGGTATAAGTGACAGGGTCCATATATTATCCCGTAAGCAAGCATTTCTAACTATAAAGGACCATAAAGACAAATTCCCAAATAATCCTTCTTTTAGACTAATAAACAAAACCGAAAGTGAATTTGGGTAAAATAACCAAAGAAGTACTGAAAACGTTGCACACTCATTAAGGTTCGCTACACAAGCCTATCAATGGAAGGACGCAAGTGAGTGAATTTCTTGGTTCCACGAAATTAAAAAATAAAGATAAATATGTATTTATAAAATACGACATAAAAAAAAAACAACTTTTATCCATCTATATCTATAAAAAGTCTGCTTGAGGCTTTGTACTTTGCCAAAGGCTTCGTAAACACCTGAACAAATGGACATAATTTTACATTGCTGTATATCAAATTTATACCACAATGGAGAAGCTAGGATTAAAAATTAAAAAATGGACGGCTTCGGTGTACCACAAGGTTCGTTTCATGGTGCTGAGGTTTAAGAATTAATAGGCCTACATATTTTACATGACATCAACAAAATTGTACACATAAACAACCACGGCCTGTATAGGGATGACGGATTGAGGATAGTGCCAGACAACAAAAGAACAATTGACAATATAAGAAAAGTGCTTTTCAAACACTTGAAAAGCCTCGACTTTGAAATAGAAGTTGATATGAATAAGAAAATTGTCAAATATTTGGATGTAGAATTAAATCTACAAACTGGCAGTGTCTCTCCATACATGAAAGCCAACACGAAATTAAAATACGTGAATGTTAGATCCAACCACCCTGCGAGGTAGAGTCCAGGTTATCTAAAAATTCCTCCTGTAAAATAATTTTCGACGATAAAAAGAAAGAATATGAAAGGAGTTTAAAAGAAGACGGGGGATAAAACCAAACTGAAATTTAAACCTCAAATAAAACAACCAATGAAGCACGATTCGAGGAAAAGAAAAAAAAATGATTTGTTTTAATCCTCACCCGCCTTTTAACTTAGAAGTCAAATGTAAAATAGGGAAATATTTTTCAAATTACTTAATAAACACTTCCCTAAAAAATCTGAATTACATAAAATATTTAATAAAAAACACAGTTAAATTAAGCTAAAGCTGCACTAGTAATTTAGAAACCACAATAAAAAGATAAAACGCCATAAATTTAAAAACTAACGTGCAGAAAAACATTGTTAACAGTGAAATGTGCAATTGTAGAAATAAAAGTAGATGTCCAATAGATGGAGTTTGCAAGAGTG
>OZ038507.1:4268732-4563732 GCA_964036315.1 Acanthosepion esculentum | reverse complement strand
TTTACCAACGCTGCCTTCGTGTTACTTGTTCTGCAATCCATTTACTCAATCTCGTCAAGTTGGTTACACGTTGTGTTCCCCGCTGCTTCTCTTGCCTGTAACGTATCCCGGTGAGTGTTAAATTCAACAGGCCCTCTTTCTTACGTTTCTCAATAATTTTAGCTGTCTCTTTCTGATTGTTAGCAGTGGTTTCTTTATAGTTGTTAATATCCTTAAAACACACGAACTAGTATTTTCATCTTTGAATCACGTTATCACAACGTTTCGCTCGTCGTACCATCGGGCCTTCATCAGTTTCTTATGAAGTCGAATAGCCTTCACAGAATTTCAAAGAAAATCCTTTATTTAATGTAGATATAGAAAAAAGAGGTAAAAACGGAAAAATATATTCTTTATTTCTATTTGATCTTTATACATCATTTTTCTTTCTTTCTTTTTCATTGATTCATTCATTTATTCTTTCTTTTTCCATTATCCCCACCTAAGTACTCTTCATTTATGTTTCTTCTGTATGCTTTTCTTTTTTTTATTCTTTCTCTCTTTCTTTTTTTTTTCATTCTTCCTTCTACGTATTCTTCATTTATGTTTTTTGCAGGCTCTTCTTTCTTTCTTTTATCTTCATCGTTCTCTTTATTTATGGTTCTTTCATTCTTTTGTTTGCTCTTTGTTCATGTTCCTTCTTTCTTTCTTTCTTAACTTTTCTTCTCTTCTACGCCCTCTTCATTTTTCTTTGTTTGTTTGTTTCTTTTTTATGCTCTTCTTTCTATCTCCTTTTCTTCATTCATGCTTCTTTCTTTTGTTTTCTTTTGAAAAATGTTCTTCTTTCTATCTTTTTTCTTCATTCATGTTCAGTATTTATTTCTTCTGTTTGTTCTTCATTTTCCTTGTTTCTTACCTTTCTTTTCTTCTTTCTTTTTGGTTTTTTCTTAATTTTCTTTCTTTTTCATGCTCTTCATTCGTGTTTATTCTTTCTTTCTCTATTTCCCTCTTGCTTTCTTTCTTTTTTCTTCCTTATTATTATTATTATTATATTCTTTCTTTTCATTTTGCTCTTAATTTTCTTTCTTTTGCGCGCTCTTCATTTATGTTTGTTCCTTTTTTCTTTTTTTCTTTCTTATTGTTCTTCATGTCCTTTCTTTCTTTCTTTTTGGCTTGCTTTTTTCATTTTCTTTCTATCTTTTTTAATGATTGCAATAAACATGTTGAAATGTCAACTATGCTAAATGCATTTTTAAGTATTTTATTTTATTCGTCAATCGAATGACGTGATGTCCATTTTAAATTAACAACTTGATTCTTGATATTTTTATGAGACCACACGTGAGAAAAAGAACTCTCTTGGAAGAATTTGTGTTGAGGTCGCATTTTTATTTTCACGAACTCTAAGAAAATGGTCGTTTTATTGTTACCTTGCTGATGTGACGAAAGGACACAAGATAAGACTGACTTGAAATTGGATGACGAATTAAGTTTATTGTCCTTTAGATTAAAATACTGTTTTTGGCGGAATTGTAATAACGACTTTACAAGAATTTGTGGTATACGCACTCGTGTAGGTCATGCTGTGCTAAATTGGACTACATTGAAAAGAACACTGCAACTTCACTTCTTGTAACTTTTGGGGTTACTTTTAAAATAAGTTGGACTAATTTAAGCTACTAATAAGAAGAAAGTAAATTATTGACACAAGAATCATATAATTTAACTTTTTAAGAGACAAATATTGGCAAGTTATCACAATAAGAGATCAATCAACTGAGAGGTGGTTAAATCGATGAATGTTGAGAATAACATATGACAAATGAGGAAGTTCTAAGGAGAGTAGGAGCTACAAAGAAACTGTGGCTATCAATCAGAAAGATACAGCTGAAATTTTAGGGACACAATATGAAAAGTAGGCTTGGAGAATTTAATACTCACAGGACACATTGGAGGCAAGAAAATCAGAAGAAACCAGAAAGTGATCTATTTGACAAAATTTGAACAAATGGATGGCGAGACAATTTCCATAAGGACAAGAAGAATCATAAAGGAGTAAATATTACTGACAGCAACAAAAGACAGAAAGCTGTGGAGAGCGACAATTACCACATCTTGAAGTGTCATGGCATAGAGAGAGAGAGAGAGAGAGAGCGATAGAGAAAAAATATATTCTGTTTTTTTTTATTTTTAAAAAGCATATGAACCTGTAAAAAACTATTGGGTTACTTTTATTTTAAATCTGTTACTTTTCGTCTTTTAGTTTACCCCTTAAGCAGTTCAGATCTCGCAATCCTGCATAGGCCTGGTCGGAGCTGATATTGTAATTGAGATCTCAATTGTAAATCAGAACAACGAGGGTAATATTGTTTAGATTCATGAAAATTAAGTCAGTGTTTTGCCGAAAGTAGCGGAAGGTACCTTCTAAAAGCTAAGCAAAGTATTAAGAAACAGGGAATGTCATTAGAAACAAAGAAAAGAGTACTGAACTGTTATGTAATATCAGTGTTCCTATATTGGAGTAAATGCTGGGCACTCTCCTTACAGTCGAAAAAGATATTTGAAGTAGCAGAAATATGGTTCTACAGAAGGATGCTGAGGATACCATGGACAGAACATGTGTGAGCAATGAGAAAGTTTTACATAAAATGGAAACAAAACGTACACTTATACTTTACACCAGAAAGAGATGTGAAATTTCTAGGACACATAATGAGAAAAGAAGACTTGGAAAATTTGATACTTACAGGACATACTGAAGGCAAGAGGGACGTAGGGAAGCAGCGCATAACCCCTGCCTAACGAGCTTGTGTAAACGGATGACAAAACATGGTTTAGGAGAGACAGCAAAAAGACTAATTTTACTAGGAGCTACAAAGGACAGGAAATTGTCTAGAGCTGAAAGAACATGACACAAAGAAGAAGAAGAAGAAGAAGAAGAAGAAGAAGAAGAAGAAGAAGAAGAAGAAGAAGAAGAAGAAGAAGAAGCTTAGACACAAAAACTGAATGAAAGAAATTGCGGTGGACGTAAGTTGAAACCGTCAGTGTCATGAGAGAAAACAGAATGGCAGAAACGTGTATTTGTGAAATGTTGAAAGAATAAATTGTCGATTTAAGTCTGAAGTCGTCTTTTGATATCGGTGAAGTGGATCATAAAAGTAATTGCGTGTCGCAAAAAAATGATTGGCTAGAAAATATTTTTGTTTTGGGCGTTGAGCTATAATTGGTTAAGATCTTCCATATGAATAAATGTGAGTGTCATTGTGTCACGCCTTTTCAACTTTACTCCTAGAGGCCGTAGCCCAAAATATCATACCATTTTGGAATCAGGCCGACTCCGTGAGCAAATTAAAAAAACATTCCGGGCCGGATCCAGAATCACAATCCTGAAATTTTAGATTCTCAAATTTTCATTACTGTGATTGTTTTCGTCGATTTTTTTGTACGATAACAATTTTTATAACTTGGAAACAAATTTGGGAATAATTTAAATTAATTGCGAAAGTCACCGATTAAATAAATTTAATTGTTTGTACGGAAAGTAAGGACATACATACATCAAATTGTTTTTAAATTAAGTGGCGACAAAAGGATTATCGTTGAACTTTTAAAAGGTAAGGTTAAATATTAATGCAATACTTAAATGCAGCGATCAATTTTGAGTTCTTCTGTAGCTTATTGTTTCCTATTGCATACGGCAGGAGTATGCCTCGCAAAAACAAATTTCCGCCAACAGAGGGCCAGATTGCAATCAAAAGAGCCAAGGCTGTCAGCGAGGAAAAGAAAGTCCCGTGCAAATGAAAATCCAGATCAAATGGCAAACAGGAGAGCTTCCAATGCAAAAACTTAGGGACTCTCAAACTGAATAAACCGAAGACTCAATCAAGAGGCATCCGCAGGAACGAGCTTATTCTATACATATAACACTTGTATTTGGTACAAAACATTTGGGCATTAAGAACAGAATGCGTACATTAATCTAGATCTCCATTTTTTAATAAAGTTACCTTTTCGCGCCACTGCACATTGGACGCTTAAGTCACAAGTTTCATTCAGTGTCAGACTGACGTGAAAAAATCAACACAATTCAGTTTAGGCCAGTTTCTTCTGCGTCTATGTACCGTGTCCCTTTAGGACGTGGGAGATGATGGCTCTCCATAATTTCCTGTCTTTTGTAGCTCTTAGTGAAGTTAGACTTTTTGCTATCTCTCTTATTTCCTGTTCTTCAGGTAATGCGCTGTTTTCCTCTGATTGGTTAGATTGGTTTCGCAAGGATCTTCTTAAAATAATAAAACTCATTTGGGTTCGTCACAAATTTGCCTCAGCGTCGTTTGTTACAGTTTCTTCAGCTGGGCTGGAAAATGCTTAAAATAATATATAATTCTGGCAAACATCCATTTAATTTTAATATCTTTCCCAATGCCTTGGCCTGGGGTAATGGTTAGCAGGATAATTTGTGAATTCGATTATCATCTGGTACTCCAAAACTGTGGCTTTGTATTAAAGCTAAGCTGAGTAAATAACATTTTTCAAGTTGACTTGTGCGGATGTATATCATATTCTTTTATTTTTCGACTCCTACTAGTTTAAGGAGTTAAAAAAAGAAAGAAAATGCTATGTCTCTTTAGGATGTAGGCGATCATGGTTCTCCTTCTGCGTCATTATGTGTGAATTGCCATGAAAGCTGGTGGAGTGGTTTCTTCTTCACAGTTTTAAATTTATAGTTGTCCTGCGTCGACTGTCCAAGTCAGTGGTTTTCAACCAGGGTTCCGCGGAACCCTAGCGTTCCGCCAGTAAAGCCCAGGGGTTCCGCAAGAAGTTACACAAGTACTATGATTGACAGTAATTTTTAATTCTCCTGTGCAGATATGTGTGTTTAGGTACCTCCACTAAAACAATAACAAAACAGCATAGTATGAATAAAAAAATATCCCAAACTTAATAAAACAAACTTTTTTCATCAAAATATTTATATTTTTATTAAGAGGAAAGATCAAAGTCATTTTTAATTATTTTTTAAAAATTTTTAATCCCTTCGAACATTTTCGAAATTTTGTCAGAAAATTTTGTTTTGATTTGAGTTAGCGGTTAACAAACGTTACGACTGTTTTACAATGGAAAATGTAAAAATTATATCACCCACTTTTTTCGGTGACAAACAAATTAATCTGGAAATTCTCCGCAAAAATCAAATAATTGTCGGATTTTAATGAAACTTTCAGGACTTATTCACTAATGAATGAAATTATTTTTGAAATTATTATTTTTTTAAAATCTTGGTAAAAATATATTTTTTTTACCTCTGTTACCCCCGCCTCCACGTAAATCCATGAAATGTTAATAAATTTGTCATTGGTGGCTAACTTTTGTTTTATTAGTTCAACGCGGAACCCATTGGGGAATATAAATCATCTATTTTTTATTTTAAGTTTAAATGCACTATCCAAAAATCTGCTCCGAAGAGTAAAATAAAAAATAAATAAAACTCTGATAAAATTCAATTTGATAAGCTTTTAATTGCTGGAATAAATAATAATAATTAAGGACATTATAGTCTGAAGAAAAAAAATTTTCGATTAATAATAAAATTTTAAAAGAATTGTTTCAATTTTTTTAATTTTTTTAATTATAATAACTATTTAATAATTTATAAAATTTTAAAAATATTTTTAAAATCTTCGAAGAACTGCAGACGAGATGTCTTTTTAGTTAAGAATTGATGATTATATTGCCTATCGAAAATTGAAAAGTTTAATAAAAATCGTTCTGCAGAAAACATCTTTAAAATAATTAAAAAAAAATTTTTTTTGTGTGTAAATATGTTCATTTTTATTAAGTACGATGTTCCATATGAGTCAATACTTAATTATAACATCTGCAGTACTATAAAAATGAAATTAGATATTTTTACCATGCCTTAAACTTAATGATAACTTATTAATAATATGAAAAATACATAATAAAAATATTAATAAATAACATAATATAACTTAGTTCGGTTATGTTAATTTCATTCTTTCTTATTAAATTAAAATTATTTTAAAAGAAAATTAAATTATTTTAAAAGAAATTTAAATTTTTAAATTTTTATTTATTCAGAAAGCATATTCAAATGTCTGGCTATAAATCTAAACTAAACTTCTATAAAATATTATATAATTGCTGAAAATATTATGTTAAATATTTAGTTAAAAACCAAAGAAATTAAAATTTGAAAATTTTATGTTTTAACCTAATTGAAAATTTGGCACGTTTGGTCGCCATACTTAGCCTTGACAAGTTCCGGGTGTCATAAATCTGTCATCACCTCGTCAAAGTTATTTTTATTTTAAATTTGGTGGTAAAAATAGTTAATTACATCAAGATGAGGCCACTTAAATGTCGACAGTTTGAAAAACTTTGTGTGGATATGAAAGCAGATCATTCCACCTTAATCCAGCACACAGAGATACGATGGTTGTCAAGAGGGAAGGTATTGTTTCGTTTTTACGAACTAAGAGAAGAGTTATTGACCTTCTGTTTGCAAGAAAACCTGAAAGACTTTGTAGAATGTTTGAATGATGACCATTGGTGTTCCAAGTTAGCATATCTTGCCGATATATTTCATGAACTGAACCTCTTGAACAGTAGCATGCAGGGCAGGAACGAAAATATCTTATCTTCTACTGACAAAATAAATGCTTTTCAGAAACAATTTACAATATGGATGAAACGCATAGCTACAGGAAATTTGGAAATGTTTCCAAGTGTTCTTAAAAGGAATTGTCAAGAAATTGCACTACTGATCTTAAACCACTTGGACACTTTGTTAATAAATTTTGATAAATATTTTCCATCGATATCTGTCGACCAGTATGACTGCGTTAGAAGCCCATTTGTGGAATTTGAGCCATCTGAAGAACAGTTTACATTAACAGAAGAACTTGCCAGTGTTTCAAGTGACAGAACATTAAAATTGAAGCATTCTGAGCTTAGCCTGGATACACTCTGGTTGCTGGTTAAAAAAGAATATCCTGCAATTGCCCAGAAAGCACTGCGCCTTCTTATGCGGTTTTCAACATCCTACTTGTGTGAATTTGGATTTTGAGCTCTGACAACCCTCAAGCGCTAGAAGCGAGCACAATTGCTGTCTGTGAAGATGAACTTCGTGTGTGTCTGTCAAAAACACGACCCAATATTAAAGATTTGTGCAAGAAACATCAGGCTCAAGTTTCTCATTGAATTTTTAATGAAAATAAATGCAATCCATTTAAACTGAAGTTTTTTAATACATGTGTAATAAGCGTAGAAGCAAGATTAAAATTGCATATGGACGTATACAATATTTTTACAGTTTGTCTTTGTATTTTTTTGTAAATAAATTTGAAGATGAGTATTTTTATTTTATTTCTTGTGGTTCCGCTCCAGCAAAAAGGTTGAAAACCACTGGTCCAAGTCTACGCTGTTATATCACGTATAGTTGGTGGGGGTGGATTCATGACTTTCCCAAAAGCATTAATGATTCACCGTGTCGTGCGAGATAATTTTTTTCAACCGAACCTGTCTTACACCTTTAAAAGTCAACAATTTGTCCGTGACTTGAATATTTCTGCTACATCTGGTCTGGTTCTTCTATTTATCTAGCTATTCTTTATAAAATCCAAAGAAAAATCTGCAATGTTATCGGTCCTGACATAGCATCTCGGTTTTTATCAATTTCCCATCGGCATAACGTAGCTCTCATGGGCCTTTTCTATAAATATCTTTATGGCAACTGCTCGGATGAGCTTTCCTCTTTGGTAAACCGACTTCATGAATTTAAGCGTATTATTAGATTGGCAGCTAGTTACATCATTTTACTGCTGAAATTACTAGATGTAAGTTCTATACTAACAGTTTCTTCTCTCGCACTTCTCGCCTGTGGAACTTTTTTCCGGCTTCTTGCTTTTCTATCAACTACGATCTTCAAAAATTTAAATGGAATGCCGATTGTAATTTTCTGTCTTTTGGAATCATGTTCTTTTATTGTCCTCTCTCCTTAATAATGTTTACTTGTTTTCTTTCACACTCAATAACCCCTGCGGTTTATTGGTTTTATCGACTTACTTGGGGTGAAATGATTAACAAAAACAAAAAACAGGCGTGGCCGTAATTAGAAATCGGTTCGTCGATTCCATTTTTCGCGCCGAAAACGGTTATACTTCCCGCATATCTATGCAGATGGTTACGAAGAGACATTTTGATCCTAGGCAGAGACCGCAAATACTTTAATACAAGACAGAAATTCCGAGCCCTACATAAATAAATTCGTTTCTTTTTCATGGAAAATGCGACACGGAAATCCGAACACGAATTGGATGAGTGAAAGACGCATTCCAAAAGCTAAACAAAGTACCAACAAACAGGAAAATTTCATTGGAAATAAAGAAAAGAGTCGCTGAATAGCTATGTCATAGTTTTGTGACGAACGGTGGCCGTTAATGATTAAGTCTAACTCCAGACTTCAATGTACGGTGGCCGTTAATGATTAAATATAACTCAAGACTTCAATGTTAAAATAAAACAGTATTTAATTACAACCGCAAATAAATTCTTAACAAGAACAAAGAAGTAAAAGTCAACCAAAGATAATCAACCATTTCAGACCTTGTTAGTAGCGCGGCTCGGTTTAACGTCCGGTAAATCCTAAATCAAAACCCAAATCATCGACGCACAATAATTCACACTAATTCGACTGGATAGTTCCATCCAATAATCTCTTAATAATTACCTCCAGTCAGTAGCCTGAGACCGCTAGTTATACACCTGGCGGGAAACATATATTCATAAGTCCAGAGTGTCACGCTCGAACATCGGTGTCGGTAGTTACTCATTTTCTTCCTATATGACACATACCAATCTACTTGCATGGCAGTGAATGCTTGATAATCACCCCAAAGATGAAGAAGAAACTGGAGGCAAAAAAACATGCTTCTTCATCATAAGTATATTAAGAATTCCATGAACGAGGCGAGTAAGCAATGACGAAGTCTTAAAGAAAATGGTAACAAAAAGAACCACTTATATTCAGAATCAGAAAGAAATTTCTTGGATACATAATGAGAAAGGAGGACTCGGAAAAAATAATTTTGACAAAAGAAATAGAGGAATGCAGCAGGCCACCTACTCGACGAGCTTGCACAAAAGATTTTCAGGACAGTTTCCCCACCCACGCTATTATCTGAAATGTTATTAAAAAAAAGGACAATTAGCATATATATGTTTAATATCTTCAACGTTCCCAGACTCCTAAAATAATCTTCTTCAACGTCTGCTTACCACCCTGTCGATGATCACGGTTCGTCGTCTGCAGTGCCCGATGTGGAAGGTTTCACATACGACAATATGCTTAGCTTGTCGCATTTTACTACAATACAGTCAGAACAACGTTCGAACCTGCTCTAAACCAATAGGTCCTTTCAAAATTATGAATGTATGTTTGAGTCGGTCTGCTAATTATCTAATGATCTAGTACTGATCATATCATTCTTCCACTGCACCAGTCTGCAAAGTCTACATTCGGGAATACCATCAATTGCTTCGTCACGTTCTCTGTAATCTCTTCCACAATTGAAATCTCTTCTTTTATCACTTCATCCCGAGTATGATAATAAAGCCACTAAGATGCAAGGTGTTGCTGATTGTGAAAGAATATGAAAAAAATAAAAACGTTATTAAAGAGGAGAGAGAGAGAGAGAGAGAGAGAGAGAGAGAGAGAGAGAGAGAGAGAGAGAGAACAACATGAATTAAGATGACAAAAATAACGATTGACACTGCATTTAAATTTTTCAATATCAATATTGACTGGAAAGTAAGTGGTCGGAAGAGAGTTCTACAAGTTCTACTATAGAAGAAACTGTTACAAAAAACTCACAGTTACAGCTAGCCATTTCAACTGTAAAATGATGAGACCTAGCTGCCAATCTAGTACTGCGCTGAAATTCGTAAATCGAGGTACTAAAAAGAAAGCGCATCAGAATAATTACGGTGAAAATATTTATAGCAAAGGCACAGGAAAATTACGCTACGGCGGTGGGAAATTGAATGAAACTAACATGCCAGGTTAGGGCCGATAATGACACTAACTGCCTCAGGATGATGCGATGTATGAAAAAAAAAAAAAAAAAAAAAAACCATAAAGAAACCTACGCTAGACTTCGTCGATTTAATTGCTCGGTCATGACAAATGCGTGTATCACACAGTAGACACACTCAGTCGACTGAGTAGCACCACAGTAGAATGTGGGTTTACACATGCTCGGTAAGGTGCCCTCTTTGATTAGTTGTTATGCGCAAAAACATTTTCAGTATATTAAATTATGGAAAGTTTCTGCACAGCCTTTTTAGGATTAATGTTTCTGCATAGAATCTGAGGAAGATTTGGTTAATATATTTTGTCTGGCGGCATAGCAACACCTCTGTGGGTTATTTAATGCTGAAATCTAATTATTTTGTACGCAATATTTTGTACATTTTTCAGGACAAATGTGTGTTTTTTAGATATGTAAAGGGTGCCCAGTAAAAAAGAGGTAAATTCAGAAAGACGTGAGACAATCACAGAAACTGGTGACAACTGATGTGACTGAAAAATTCAGGAAGAATTTCTGCACATCTCGTCAATCCCCTCGGTTGTTCTTCTTTGAAAAGTACGATAACTTGAGGCTCAAAATCAGTGAGTTGGTTAGCCATACGAGAAGGGCAGAACGAAAGACGAATGCAAATAACCTTTAAATGACGAGTCATAAGATCGAGCAGCTATTAATCAATCCTAAAAGAACCAATCAGTGTTAATTACCTGAGAGTCGAATGACTATTCAAGAAATTTATTCAAGGTTATTCAAGGCCAATTATTCTTGAAAGATAAAACAGTGGTAATAAATTTTCCGCTTTTTTACTGGGCACCCTGTAGTTTGTAGATCATAAAATATATTGTTGGTAATTTTACTATAAAAAGGTATCTTTTATATCTACATTGTTGGTCATTTTATTATAAATCTTGATTTTTGTTTGGGTGTTCACTATTTGCCCATAGCTGGAACCCTAACAAGTGCTACCACCTCGGGTCAACCTGGAAACAACAGCAGTTAAAACGTGGCCCCACGCTTCTCAAAACCTCCAATCTCCCGATCAGAGGCCATGCTGCCGGATGTAGTTTATCGTCAAATCCAGGACAACGGAGGTGAAGAGATTTACATTGAATCTCTTTACTTCTCTCGCTCTGTTTGTGTCATTCTCTGTCAAAACAAGATTCAAAGATATTCAGATTCATGCCTTTCATACAGACATTGAAATGAACCAACAGTCAGTAGCCGAAATTTGAGTGTCCTATTTTCCATGACTTGTCCGTAAAGTTATTTTTACTCTTCAGTAAGGTTGACATATTTGGCAAGGATATTAGAATAATCCAGATCATACGCTGTACGCTTGCGTACAGATAGAAAAGGAATTCAGTAAATATACAAAAATAGAAAGGGGTGTAAGACAAGGATGTATCTTCTCACCGGATTTATTCAAACTATACAGCGGGGCGATTCTGAGAGATTGAGATGTCCTATCAAGATTTATTATTAACAGACACAGTCTTAAAAACAAGATATGCAGATGACAAAGTGTTAATAGCAGACACAGAAAGGAAACTACAAGAACTCTTACAGAAGGTAGTGAAGAAAAGCGAGAAGAAAAGACTAAACATCAATTTCAAGAAGACAGAATGCGTGCTTGTTAGCAAAAAAGAACAGCTCAAAATGCAAATTACAGGTTGGAGATACCAAAATCAAACAAGTACAACAAGTTAAATATCTGGGAAGTGTTTAAATAAAGGACGGGAAATGTGACACCGAAATCCAAAGGAGCATTGGGATAGCGAAAGATGCTTTCCAAAAGCTAAGCAAAGCATTAAGACACGGGAAAACTTCGTTAGAAACAAAGAAAAGAGTACTGAACTGTTATGTAATATCAGTCCTCCTGTATGGCAGTGAATGCTGGACAATCTCCTCACAGATTAAAAAGAACTTTGAATCAACAGAAATGTAGTTCTACAGAAGGATGCTGAGAATATCATGGACCGAAGATGTGAGCAACGACAAAGTTTTAGAGAAAATGAAAACAAAAAGGACACTTATACTTAACATAAAAAAGAAACAGTTGAAATTTCTGGGTCACATAATGAGGAAGGAGGACTTGGAAAATTTGACACTTACAGGACATATTGAAGGCAAGAAGGGCATAAAAACAACGCATAACCTAATTAGCGAGCTTGAGTAAATGGGTGGCAGAACAGGGTTTAAGAGAGATAGAAAAAAGACAAAATTTATTAAGAGCTACGAAGAACAGGCAATTGTGGAGAGCCATGACCGCCAACGTCCTGAAGGGACATGGCGCATAGAAGAAGAAAACTGACAATCCTCTGTTGTAGCCTTGAACAAGCGTATTTCATTGCCACCAGTCAGTCAATATGAAGATCGATGTCGTTTATACAGCTTCATGATTTGGTTTTGTGGCGATCACTAAGCATTGTTCGTAAGTTTTACACCATTTTCACCATTTCCGCTGGTAAACTAGTAGTAACGAGTCTCACTTATCTAACACTTATGGCTTATCATTTAAAATATATATCTGTAGTTAGTGTAAGGGCTGGTTTGTGTTGTAAAAACTTATTTAAACACTTAACACTTTTACCTACGGTAACATTTATTAAGAAACGAGATATGCATTTATAAATATATTAGAGGTGGGCGTCCGTTACCGACCACATTGTAAATCCTGCCCCTTCAGTCGTATTAAGATTTTCAACCCAGTCAAGAGTGACACAGTCTTTATTGTCCATTGTGTCGCCAAGTGTTTAGGTTTATTTCAAGTGTCACCAAGTCACTTGGCAACGCAATAACACAGTGTGGGCACGATTCATATTAGAAAAACAAAACGTGCTAATCATGGATCTTCACAGAAACGCCACTGCACTCGATTTTTTATTCCAGCCGCTGAAGTAATAAGAAAGTAGCTAAAGGAGTCTTTTTTATCCTCTGGACGTTTTAAATCTATCATCATCATCATCATCATCATTATCATTACTATTATTATTATTATTATTATCATCGTACCAGTAAAAACTGACGGGATTATTTACGTAGGGATCGTCACTTTTGCCCGGGACCAGGGTAGTATGTGCGCTCTGCTTAGGATCAAAGTGTAATATTTGTGCGTTCTGTGGAATGTGTTACAATTTACACACACATCATACATATGATGTTTTATCTATGTAATTTATTATTATTATTAGCTTAGTACCCGTAAAAACTAACGGGGTTATTTACGTGGGGATCGTCACTTCTGTGTGGGATCAGGGTAGTATTTGAGTGCTTTGCTTAGGATCAAAGTGTAGTATCTGTGCGTTCTGCAGATACAGGGATACATATAACATTTTATCTATGTAACTTATTATTATTATTAGCATAGTACCCGCAAAAAAATGACGGGTTTATTTATGTAGAGATCGTCACTTTTGTCCGGGATCAGTGTAGTTTCTGTGTGTTTTACTTCAGATGAAGGTGTAGGATATACACATTGCCTTTTATATATGTAACTCATTATTATTATTATTATTATTTTGCTTATTCACATCAGATATCTGGGTATTGCTGTATCTATCTCAGTCTGTTCATTATCTATCTATCTATCTATCTATCTATCTATCTATCTATCTATCTCAGTCTATATCTTTTTTATCCCCTTTTCTACTTTAGATTTTTCTTGGTTTCTTTTTCTTTCATTTCTTCTTCTTTCTCTTTACTTCCTTCTCTTTCTTTCTTTCTCTTTTCCTTACTCTACTTTCTTCTTTTTTCGTCATATCTTTTCTTTCTTTACTCTCCTTCTTTTTCTTCATTCTTTTTTTTTCTTTTCTTCATTCTTCCTTTTTTCCTCTCTTTTCATTCTTTTTTTCTATATTTCTTTCTGTATCTTTTTCTTTTCTTCTTTCTTTCCTCTATCGTTTCTTCATTATAGACGTCGCATAGAACCAAATAGAGTTTCCGTTTCTGTCATTACGTGTCTACTCGTAAACGCACGTATTTATGAGCGCGGCGGAGTTTTTATTCATTTATTTATATATTTATTTACGGGTAGAGCGGAGAAGCTATTTTAAATAACGAAGGTGTGTCTGACTGCAGTAAAACAGCTCTTTCCCATATACCCACCCTGCGGGTCAACCATCAGCTGTTGTGAAACGAGGCGTCCCTCTCCTTTCTCTGATCTTTCTGCATATCTACTCCGTTCACCTTTTTTCTCTTCACCCTACTCTCGCTCACTTCTCGCACCTTTTCTTCTGGTAAAAAAAGGAAACTTATCTTTGTTTCGTCTTGAACTATTCAAGTTGGGTCGGTTGTACCCGCCTTCCACCGGAAATTAGGCTCACACATGTAACAAAGATCTTCTCATCAACCGGTGGAAAAATGACGCTTATTAAAAGAAAGCCGTTAAACATAAACTGCCGTCCACGGGAAATGAAGGTGAGTTGTCTTCTAATCACAAAAAAGAAAGATCATTTTTACAGCACGTTTGGAAATCAAGAATAAAAAAGAAGTATTTTAATCGTTAATAATTGACAATTAAGTACTCATTACTGATATATCGTAAAACTTTGGTCTTTCCTCTTAAACATTTTGTTTGACGATGATACTTTGTTTTTTACGGTTGGGGCCTTTTTCATCATGTTATGTTGTTTTTTCAGTAAAGGTAACCACGTAAAATATTCATTGTTTTGTTTTTTTTAATACTATAAAAAAGTCACTGGGATATGTTGGTTTTGTTGTCTGCTTAGCTTATTATATGGAGAATCTTTCTTACATCGGCATCGTTAATTGATTAAAAATAAAATAAGTAAGTATAATAAAAGTATAAAACGGTTTTCTTTACGACATGAGCTATTTTTGCATGACTTAGCTACAGACTATGATTTATATTTTTTATTATTTTGCGATCGATTGCATGTGTTACCAATTCCAGAATAAAATATTATTGGGTTTTCAATTTTTACATATTTTGGGAACATGTTTTAAAAGTTTAATGTTGACATGAATATTTTTGCAGATGACATTTTAGGTTAGATTTTGATTCATTTATGCTTAGGACAGTTGTAAATTTAATATATATATATATATATATATATATATATATATATATATATATATATATATATATATATATATATATATATAATTTATGTACCTCGGGGGGAATACTAAGTATGGATGTGCGAGTGGTGCAATGGAAAATGGCTCAAAAATGTTCATCGGAGAGCCGAGCTCCAATTCCAATTAAGTTCCTTATATTCAGTTACACTCTTGGAAAAAGTATGAATCCACTTCTTCCCCGCCACCCCCAGCTATGGGTTAATTAGTAAGACTTTTATAACTACTAAACGATTATCTAGAAAAGAATTCTTACAATCTAAAAGTATTTTCTGGTTTTAATAACACTCAAAGGTTTGATAAGAAAAATCGTAGAAAACGAATCAATGATATGTACGTGTGGGTGCTGAAATGTTCTCGACTCATTTCCTAACATCTGACCAAAACAAATATTTTTCGAAAACTTACTTTTCAGTATCCCCATCGTATGTAGAAAAATGTTTTTCATATGTATCCATAACACTTTAATGTAATTTTGTATTTTATATCAATTATTTTTGCTTAGATAGATAGAAGGGCGGACAAAATCCTATGCCTGAATTTTGATCTGACATTTTCATTGTATAATGTTCGATCAATGTGATTAATAGAAAAGGATTGAGTTAAAGTACTTTGATTAAGAATGAGATTATGTCGAAAAAGAAATATTTCTTGTGCCTTTTTCTCGATAGATTATCTAAAAGGTGACAAATTAAATTACATTTATTTGTATTAATCATGTCAATATATATTATATATACCTGTCTGTTGAGTTTAGATACATTCTTTTCAGTTGTAGTTGTGATAGACTTGTGGTAGAATAATATATTTTTTTTATTCGTTAAGTTTGTCAAGAAGGACAGCTCTTCTATTTTGGAATATTTTATGTGCCTTTTGTTTCGCATTGAAATATTCAAAAACAGAAGAGATGTAACTTAGCTAAATTATGTTATATTCAGCGTCACTTGTATTGGTCACGCGACCTATCCTCGCTACTCACTGATGAGATATTCCGTTGTTATGGTAACAGGAAACATTAATAGCAATAGACGAACATGATTCGTAATATCATAACAGGGTATCTCAATTTTAATAGGGATAAAAGGTTGTCGGTACATTTCTTTTTATTTCTTTTGTTTATTTGTTTTAACAATTTCACAATCTCAATCCTTTTATTTTTATTGTACTTTCCGTAACATGTGATTTTCATTGAGATCAAGTGACAGCAGGTCCAGACAATTATCCAGCACTTTTTATCAGTTCCCCTGGAATCACATTTCTTTTATTGTAATGGTGTAGTCTCAGCTTGTTCTTTTCGTTTGTAACTTGTCTAATTGTTTAGCTTATGACAAAATCAGTCACTTATGTACGTAAAATAACCCCCCTCTCTCTCTCTATCTCTCTCTCACACATACACACAAGCTTAAAAGCCGCCCTATCACGCGGCATTTAAACTCGCTCTAACGGAGGCTTTTTGATTGGACCTTGATCACTATAGGTAGGTAGGAGTAGAAGCGATAGGCAACAATAAACTACAGAAGAACACAAAATTTATCGCTGCATTTAAATATTGCATTAATATTTAAGCTTACCTTTTAAAAGTTCAGCGATAATTCTTCTGTCGCCACTTAATGTAAAGACATTTTGATGTACGTAGGTCCTTACTTTCCGTACAAACAATTAATTTTATTTCATTGGTGACTTTCGCTGGATTTCGCAATTAATTTCGATTATTTCCAAATTTATTTCCAAGTTATAAAAATTGTTATCGTACAAAAAATTCGTGGTAAAAAAAAATCACGTAAAAAAATCGCCGAAAACAATTGCAGTAATGAAAACTTGGAAATCCAAAATGTAAGGATTGCGGGTCCTGATCCAGGCCGAAAAGTTTTTAATTTGATCACGGTGTCGGCCTGATTCCAAAATGATATGATATGTTGGGTTACGGCCTCTAGGAGTAAAGTAGGGGTAAAGTTGAAAAATTGTGACACAATGGCACATTGACATTAGCATTTATTATATATATATATATATATATATATATATATATATATATATATATATATATATAAACTAATAAATAAGTATAAATTTAACAATCTAGTCACCTAGTCACACAAACAAATTACGATTGATTAATGAGTTCGATACTCATTGATTGCACGGGACTAACAATAGCATCAACAACTGAAATGAATAGCACATGTAACTCAAAGTGAAAATAATAACATAATCAAGATGTTGACATTCCACACTACTTCAAATAAAAAGTTAAGAAAGAAAATACCCATCACTACTGGAAAGATACTATTATAATCCCCATCATTATTATAAAAGATACTACTGGTATAATAATAGCTACTGGACTTGAAAATTCTATTTTTCTGAAAAAATAATTTTCAGAGAAAGATTTTATAAATTTCAACCGAAAACAGTACTAGTCAATGAATGCCAAATGTTTCCTTGTAGGGAAACGGCTGATGTTACCATTACCAATACCGTATTTGTTTTCTAGTGTCATAATTAAAATTAGATTTTACGAGCTAATCTAGTAGACCAATACTAGTGGGGAAAGAGTTCAATTCACACTAAGATCCCCTTACTTTTGGGCTTCGTGCCAAAATTAGCCTTAATAAATAATTATTACGCTAAAGGTAGTGGTTTCCATCTGATGATTGAAGTTAAGCAGCAATGAACCTAGGTAGTACTGAGATGGGTGACCGCTTAGAGACACCAGTTACTGTAAATAGAACAGCTTGAGACCTTTCGCAAGACTATGGAAAAATAAGCAAATGCTATCTCTCTCTCTCTCTCTCTCTCTCTCTCTTTATCTTTCTCTCTCTCTCTCACACACACACACACACAAACAGTAAGGTTCACTCTTTACAAGGTCCGGGAGCCACTCGAGGTAGAGGGTTGCGTTAGAAGGCAAGGTAATGGTTTAACCCTAGCCTTGAATGGGTTATTGTAGTGATCTAGGAAACATCCTCTTGGGAGTCGGTTCCACAGAGCAGTGGTTCGCGGGAAGAAGCTGATATATGAATTGAAAAGATATGAATTTAATGATCCGACAGGACGATTAAATAAGGAACGAACAGGAAAACGTTCATAAATTTAAAAAGTTTCGCTTTAATAACTTCATTAGAAAATTCTGCTGAAGCGGTAGATGTTAAAAATTTATAAACGTAATTTGATCCGGTTGTGTTTAACTTTTACTATAATTATATATCAATAAATCACGACAAAATATCTTTGTTTTCAATTCATTTATGTAAATCTCAAACAGATCTATATATAAATTTACATAGGAATTCTTGAAATGAGGTTTGTTTTGTGTGCAAGCGCATGCGCGCTAAAAGTGTTGTTTGTTAATAATTGTAACTATTCGACTGTAACACTAATCTTTCGTAAAAAAAATATCTTTACGCTCGTTCTTTCGTTAACTGTTAACAAATAACTGTTTATAAACACGTGTTTCGGCTTGTCGGCTTCGCTCC
The DNA here is from genome assembly GCA_964036315.1 of Acanthosepion esculentum. Classification (NCBI taxonomy): domain Eukaryota; kingdom Metazoa; phylum Mollusca; class Cephalopoda; order Sepiida; family Sepiidae; genus Acanthosepion; species Acanthosepion esculentum. The sequence continues at coordinate 4,545,074 of OZ038507.1, read as the reverse complement.
ATAATAAATATGCACATATCTCTCTCTCTCTCTCTCACACACACACACACACACACACACACACACACACACGCACGCACGCACGCACGCACACACACACACACACACAGATTTCTTTTGGGGGTTCTTTTAATAATTACCGATAATTTATTGGCGATCCCCGAATGAACATGAATGCATAGCTTAATTAACAAAATCAAATTGGCATAAATAAATAAAATAGAACAGACCAACTGATCTCAGTGTAATTTTTTAAATTAAACGTTTCAAAAGGATCCCCCCCACACACACACACCACATTTTAAAAAAAAATTCTATAATTATTGAGGAAGTGTGCGCAATATCAAAGCTTTTGTAGATCTAATCAGCGTGAAAAGTCAACACTGGTTGACTTAGTAACTGGCAGTTTTACGCATTAAGGGCTCATCAGCCCATATTTTATCGGTGGGCTTTAAGCCATTGTGGGTTTATGAGAAAAGTGAAATCGGATTTGGGGGCAAATATTTTTAAGGCTAATGTTTTGTGTGTGTGTGTGTGTGTGTGTGTGCATTGTCAGCCAGACAGACTGGTTCGCTGTATCACAGCTCATCAGTGTGGCTAGACGCCCGACTAATTCAAGCCGGGATCGAAAACCGACCGATTTGGCATTAGTAAGAAATCCTACTCCTAGGCTATCGTCTATCGCAGAGAGAAACGTTTTCTATACGAAATAAGCCAGTGGCCCGGAGTGCTCAATTCAGTTGAAGAGCAATGCGTTAATAGCAGTAGCTGTTTTTAAAATTACCCTCTTCTCAAGAGATCTCAACAGGATTTCCCTGGAATATACATACATATATATATATATATATATATATATATATATATATATATATATATATATATATATGTGTGTGTGTGTGTGTGTGTGTGTGTGTGTGTGTGTGTGTGTGTGTGTGTGTATTAAGGAAAAAGACAATAGGAAATCTGTTTTTTAGCGAATTTCCTCCAATGTGGATTTTTTCCAGGGTAAAAAAACGAAATGAATTTATTGAAACAGAGGGTATTTATTCGGAACAATACAGAATTGTGGCACAAGGCCAAGAGTGAAATGGGGAGGGGACTGTCTTTATTAGCTATCTTAGTCCTAGTTAATCCGACTCACGACCCATTCCTTCATAACAATTTACTCATTCACTACAAGAACTCATCCATCACCTCTCAATCCTGCATGTACCACAATACCACATATTCACAGGGGGGGGGGGGTGGCTACAAAACATCCCATGACATAAAAATTTCAAAATGTCATGATTCATGAAATGATGGGGAGGGGAGATGAACCCAGGAAACAAACTCAATATGTAAACCAAAGATGAAACTAAAACAAAACAATGTCTTCAAAATAATAAGAGAGGCTGCTGTATTCTGCCAATCAAAAGAATCAAGAAGAACACTCACTAATGAAATGGGAAGGATAAAAATAAATGGCGGAATGGGGAAAATCAAAGTCTGACCCAGTCGAGATGAAAAATGGGGGACAAAAACAAACTGGGCGGGTTGGAAATCTAAACGTGGGCCTTATAAAATATAATGCTGGCAACAACACTTCTTCACATTAACTAAGAAAACATAACAGTGTCTAACTTAATCAGGGAAGGGTTCACAGGAGAAAATCAAAGCTAGCCCCGTCCACACTAACCAGGCTCGCCTCAGTCACCCATCTTTCGCTGAAATCTGTCGAAATCAAACGCTTTCTATCAGATCTGATTTAATGAAACAAAATATCTATAAACAACAAACAAAATATCGTTAGCAACTAGAAGAATTTAGAAACGCTATTTTATATTCATATGGGCAACTGAAAAATTACTTCTATTACTTGTTTGAAGATAATATTTTCACGTGTAGAAATATTGTTTTGTAGTGTAGGGTTAACGGATTCAACCGTTTTCTTTTGATTTCTTGATATATTTGTTGTGTACTTCGGCTTGGGAGAGTAGAGGTTCTGTTAGGAAAGGTGATATTGGGAAAAACCTGGGCGTAGATTAATATTTGGATAATATTCAATGGTGGCATTCTAGAGGATTTTCCTTCTGAGTGAATTATTTTCTTTTTTATGATTGTAGTATTTATAAACTCAAAATTGTGGTTGAATTTATTTCTATGTATGACTAGTGCATTTGTTAAATTGTTATTTATGAGGTCTCTTTTGTGCTCATAGATCGTTTTTTTTTAATTTCTGCATGTTTCTCCAGTGTATTATGAGGAAAAGATTTGGTAATTTATTTTATATATGCCATCTTCAGAAATATTATTGCTATGGGTGTATGAGGATCTGATTATATCCAGAATGGTTTTGAAAGTGTTTGTGATTATTTTGAGATTATTTAGATGGGATAGACTGTTCTGGATAGTGGACGTGACGGAGTTGGTCGGTAGTATTATATATCTGTTCTCATATAATTTATTATTACGAATGATGTTATTTTTGTTGCTGTTGTATATTTTGTATGCTTTTCTTCTTGCGTTGTGGATGAAATGATATGGATATTATAGGTTTTTGAATGTGTTTTCTATGTATGTTTCTTCGTTAGGTAAATATTTGGGGTTGTAGATTCTTAATGCTCTCAAATAGAAACCTATAATAATTTCAGATTTAATTTTAGAAGAGTGGTTTGAGTAGAAATTGACCAGATCATTTTTGTTGATGGTTTTTCTGTAAACGTTAAGATTGAGTTCGTTATTGTTTCTGTGTAACAAGATATCTAGGGAGGAAAGAGTGTAATCTATCTATCTATCTAATGATACCAATAAATAATAACACAACAGTGTTCTTAATGATAATAAGAAACTTAATATCACGTCGTGGTTTAAAATAATAAGGCTCGAGCTCAAGCAAACAGAGCTTTTACAATAATAAAAATAAACTAAATGTAAGTACCTCTGCTATTTTTACGTATAAGAGATTATGAAGCGTGTACTAAACCTCACGGTTGGATTTTATAACATGGAAATATAGACGTGTCCATGATCATTTAGTCAGGGTGTGGAGCCAAGAAAAATAGGCGAAAATTGTGTTTATAAACAGTAATTCAGACTTTGTTGACCAGACGTTAATCTGTAGCTGAATGGTACAGCACGTCAGGTCAAATGACGGTTTCCGTATTAGAATACTGGTTCGATTCCTGTTGGAGAACGCATATTTTGTACTAAAGTTTTCGAACATTCAGACGGCTAAATACTGTTTAATTAAAAATATATAATTTTCTTAAATACATTATATCTATAAAAATAACGTACAAACAGAAATATATTAAATATTTGTCGGACTTAGTCCATTTCATTTTATATATATATATATATATATATATATATATATATATATATATATATATATATATATATATATGTGTGTGTGTGTGTGTGCGCATTTAAGAAGATTAACTGTGTTCCAACGAGTGGTTATACCTATATAGTCACAAAAATCCGAAGGAAACATGAGTTAAGGGAAACAAAACTTTTTCATATTAATCCTATCATATATATATATATATATATATATATATATATATATATATATATATATATACACACACAGTGTAACCCGGATATAAGAGAAACCCGGATATAAGAGAGATTTTATCTGGTCCCAAATTAGAGCCTGTGCTAATGTATATATAATAGACCAAACCCGGATATAAGAGAAACCCGGATATAAGAGACTTTTATCCTGTCCCGACAATTCTCTTATATCCGGGTTACACTATATATATATATATATATATATATATATATATATATATATATATATATATATATATATATGAATTCATTGTCAAGATTGACAATGGGTATAACAGATTCTAGAACCTGAGTGATAGTTTTGCTCAATTGCATTTGTCTTTCCCTGACATCCAAAGTGACATCCCAGTGACAAAAGTTTTTGCTTAGATATTTGGCTATGGAACGGAGTTTTCCAAATGCATTTCAGTTAAAATTAGAAAACAATTCGCCGGTAATGTTTTCTCCGCCGATGCTCTGTTCCATATCAAGGTTGACAATATCTGTAACATTTTACAGTTATTATTGATGCTGCATGGTAAATACATGTACGTGGCTTGCCGAAAATCCACTGACCTTCTTTTCTATCAGCCATTGGGGCATGTCAAATTTGCTAAAATATTTGCCAATGATATAAATCGCCGGAAGAGGTAGATTCATGCTTTTTCTAAAGTCTAACGAGTGTAGAAAAAGCATTTAGTGTGAACATTAAAAACTTTAGCCCCATGACAAAGAAATTTTTCAGACATATCTCGTCAGCCACTCTCGGACAACGTTTGCTTTTCAAGCATTCATCAACATCTACAAATTGTATTGTATCATTATCCACTTCAGTCAGTGTAAGATTCAAGATCGGTGCAGGGGTACCGTGCCCTCCAGAATCTATGATATGCACCCCCGTTCAATATATGATACGAGGCCCCCACTCTATTACATCTCAATTTTCATAAGGTAGTATTTATACAAAATGCAAATTTTATCGTAACCTAATTATGTACAATAATGGATCATATGCAATATAGGTGAACAATTCAACTAGTAAAATTTAAAATAAATACAATGTATCTAAATACAAATTAAAGACATGTCATAATAGATCATTCCGTCTTAAATAAATCAAAAATACTTTGCGCCAATTTTTAACATCAACTTGAGATTTTTCCTCATAAATGCTGAATAATTTTAACACATTCAACATTATGGATAAAAATAGTGAATTTTATATAGTGTTGTGTTCGAGACTTAGCATGAGCAAAAACTCATGGTTTTCGAGATTTAGCATGACAAATTCACAGATTTGAACAAAAAAAAACAAAAAAAACTCAGAATGATGTCAAAATCTGTGAAAATTATTCATCCTTTAATAGTCAGTCGTGCTTAGTTTAATTTGTAATGTATATACATATAGGTAGTCAAAAGGAAATGTTGCTACGATAGCGAAGGTTATTAAGCAGTACCATGGGCCTCAAATCGGACTTGTTACCCGGTCGGAAGTTCGGTCATAATAAGCACCGGTCCTGTTCAAAATAAAGAAATTTCTGAAAGATAATTCATGCCTTTGATAATGACATTAGGACCAAGTGAACATTAAAAGTCTCAAAATTTGAACTTGGTACGGCGGTTTCATTTCTTGTATTAATAACCGTTATATCAACATGGATTATATAAAAGAATATAAACAGAGAAAATAATAAAGATTTTCAAAATGGCAAAACCGAGCTGTGGTGATGGATGGATGTCTATCTGTCTGTCTCTCTCTCTCTCTCTCTCTATATATATATATATATATATATATATATATATATATATATATATATATATATATATATATATATATATATATATATATATATATCCTGGTGGTCGTAAAACAGTGTTCGGTGTAAAATAACAGAGTTAAAATTTACACAATTAATATATATAGTCATTCAAAGAGAGCCTGTTTCGCTGTATCACAGCTCATCAGTGTGGCTTCAAGCTGGAGTCAAAACTCGACCGATTTGGCAGCAGTCAGAGATTCTACCCGCTATCGTCGCACGCAGAGAGCAAGAGAGATTTTAACGTTTTTACTATACGAAAGACGTATATGTACCTGAAAATTACCATGTGCATGAAACTCAGAATTGAACCAAACGGTGAGGAACCAATATATATATATATATATATATATATATATATATATATATATATATCTCCTGTTAATCCACACATTAGACTTTATTTTTGGATACAGAGAAAACACCAGAGAGCATATACTCTTTATTAAGTCTCTGGAATGTGCAGATCGGTAAATGTAATTAACACTACAAAAACAAAAAAGAACAGGATGTCTATTCAAACATAGGTATCCACAAAATGTTTGTATTGTAGGAAATAATGTCGAATCCCCTGATTTCTTATATATAGCTTACTACGGTTGGCTCTACGATTTCCAATTCCAAGCCGTTATTCATTACATCACCCGCACATCCAACGTTACAGCATCTGGTATTCCTCAGCGGTCACCCATCTAGTCACTAACCAGGCTCGACGTTGCTTAACTTAGAGGATCGTGCGAGAACCCGTGTTTCAACGTGATAAGCAACAGTGGTTCTAAAGAAAGATGCTGGGGATACCATGGACCAAACATGTGAACACGCCGAGGTTTTGGAGAGAATGGAAACACAAAGGAAACTTATACTTAACATCAAGAAGAGACAGTTGAAATTTCTGGAGCACGTACTGAGGTAGGAGGGTTTGGAAAATCTGATACTCACGGGGAAAATTGAAGGAAAAAGCGACAGACGAATGCAATTCGTAACATACTTGATGAGCTTGAGTAAATGGATAGTAGAACAGGGTTTTTGAGAAATAACAAAAAGACAAAATTATTAAGATTTACAAGGAACAAGAAGATGCGGAATGCACTGATCACCTACGCACTGAAAGGACAAAGCACATAAAAGAAGTAGATAGCTGTATACAAGTAGAGTGAGATAACGAATTGGATAGGTGGCGAAGTTTAGGGTGAAAATACTTTAATACAATGGAAAATTGAAACTTGGCTCACTTCCAATGTTTTCTGACTACTGACCATATTATGTCATGGCTACGTATTTGTCTATTGTTTACGGTGTGTTGTGTTTGGAGCAGATAATACTTGTCCTTCTTAAAAAAAAACACACAAAAGAAAAAAAAGAAAACAAACCTTGTCTTGACAATAGCTCCGACATAAAACACCTTCAATTCAAGGTCAATATTATATGTTTAAAAACAAATCAGTTATGCCATAAGCAATCAATGTAAAGTCTTGAGATGTTTTTGTGTAACGTCATATAGACGAGATATCTCGTCTGCCGCTTCAGGACAATCATTACTTTCCACGCTTTCATCACCATCTATGAATTGTCATGAATCACTATTCAATTCAATGACAGAAAAATAAGCCCCCAAGTTAAAAGATTTTATCAAATAAATATCCAGTCAACTACTCTAGGTATTACTTTCTATACCTTTATCAAAATGTACGAATTGTTTTGATTGGTTGATTCGATGTTTACGGTTTATCAACCTATTGCAGATTATTTAAAGCCAAAAATATTTTTAGATTGTAAGAATTTTGTATTTGCGATAATAATGAGTTAGTTATACAAGTCTTACTAATTAACCCATATCTGGGGAGAGAAGAGGTGGATTCATACCGTTCCCAAAGGTATTTACGCGTAAGTGATTATAAAATTGGAAATCGTGATTATGGAATTGGAAATCGACATTCCGATTAACAAATCTAAGCCATTATCATTTACACCATCCGCACATCCAAGCTTACACTTATAAACATTGGTAATGTTTACACAAGTATAAACCTAACCAATGTTTACACAAGTATAATCCTAACTAATGTTTGCACAAGTATAAACCTAACCAATGTTTAGACAAGTATAAACCTAACTAATGTTTATACAAGTATAAACATAACCAATGTTTACTCAAGTGTAAACCTAACCAATGTTTACTCAAGTAATGTTTACTCTAGTATAAACCTAACCAATGTTTATTCTTGTCTAACCTTAACCAATATTTACTCTAGGAGAAGGTTAACTAATGTTTACAGATAGACTCAGTTATATGCACAAACAATATTTACCTATTGATTATAGTATAATAATTATATAAAACCAAAACAGATTTCAACATTAATCCAAGAAGGATTGTTATATCGCAAAATCCACCAACGCGATCTTTTCATTTTTATTATTAACTAAAAATTTTTTTTTTTCTAGGATCGGATGATAATACTTTTAATTCAATGACTGACGAAAATGAAGACATGAAGCATCAACTTATAACCTCCACACTTTACCATGTTGTCAAGCATTTTTTTCTACGATCAACCCCCAAACAGAAGCATACCAAAAAGGTGTCGTAAATACTCCAGTAGTCACATACCATCACTTTCCGGTGTCAAGGTTTCACCCTCTGCACCACTCACAAATCGGGATGACAACAAGACAGACGTAATTGATGGCTTAGGCAAAAAGAGCCTAATGCCAGAAATCTTCTTAGCTTATCATTCGGTAAGAAACCATCTTGACTCGACGCTAACCAACGACGAGGACTCCCAACGTCATTTATTTGAACATACAAAAGCTTCTGCCTCGGACACTCTGCAGCGATTGTCGCTTTACCTTTATGAGCTACCCGACAAAAAACGGATAATACCTAAAAGTTTGGAATACCAATTACTGTGTAGCTACGAAGACTTCACCCGTGATATTGTCAGAGTGCCGAGGGAATGGCAAACAGCTGCTATGAGAGAACATGCTCGAATCGCAAGAAAAAAGAGTGATGTGCATACACCGAATGCCCCTGGCATTGTCGAAGCAGGGGAACAGAGAAAGAAGACAGACCTTTCCAGCAACAACTCATCACAAAACCACAGTTCTTTGGAAATCTTACAAAAGGGAAAGAAACGAAACCCCAGCTCTTTGGCAACGGAAGTTGAAGAAGATATTAGAAATCTTTTGACTCCCCAAAAAGCCAGAGACAAAGATCGATTGACGCCTAAGTCTTTAGGTAAGTTTCTTCGCATATTGGATTACTCTCCAGCAGGTAATCCCATTCCACACCGAAGTACAAGGGTCTACATTTTTCCGGCATGTAAGAATCAAGAGCTCTACTCGTTACAATTGATCGATTTTTATAGTATTGAATAATTTTTTACGACTTATCAACCCTTTGTAGGTTATTTAAAGCCGAAACATATTTTGTATTGCAAGAATAATTCTTTCTGTGTGAGTAAATATTGCATTAACAATGTTTTTCGAATAACAATGATTTTCCCTGATACAAGTCATACTATTTAACCCATATCTAGGGAGAAAAGATGGATTCCTACCTTCCCCAACGAACCAGACTGGAATTCGAACACGGCTCTCCGATTTCTCATTCCGAGCCATTACCCATTACACCCCTGTACATCCGCTTAACATGTCGAAAGAAAAGCGTTCTCCATACTTTTTTCACTCTTTCTCTTATATATTCTGTGGAGAAGGCGTAATAGTTATCATGATAGAAAATGAAATTGGCAAGCCGAGTTCGAATTTTAACTGAATCAGATATATTTATTTCACACTAGTTCATTTGGAAAAGGGATAAATCCACTTCTCTCTACTGAGGTAGTAACGTAATTTCTACTTAGAAAATTGGCACAGCACAATCTTTCTTCTCTACATTTTTCTTGGTGTCTTATTATACTAATCTTAGGAAATATTCTAACAGACATCCACTTCAAGTCTGTCTGTCAATTTCTTATCTGACGGCACACATTCACATGGACTTGGTGTAAGTTAACGCACGTAAAATGAAATCAACAATCTGAGTTCGAATCACTTCTAAAGTTTCTTCTGTTCTTTTCGCATTAATACACCCCGCCTCTGGACTTTTACAAATCCACTTATCTTTCTACTGAAAAAAAAAATAACTGCATTCCACAATATTTAAGGGGTCAAAGGTCTTGAGCCCTTAGGTTGTATCATTCTCTGATAACTGCCCTAACGCCGAGGAAGTAACATCAGTAAAAAGCTGCCACATCCATTTTCAACCTTGACAAGGATCAGTAAGTATATCATATACGATAAAGTCATAGAGTAGACAACATATCCTTTCCTCTGCACCCCTTCTGACAATTTCGGTGGGACCGGGAGAGGTTTCTGTGCAAGCTTAAACCTTAGATAATGTCTGAAAACATCGAGAACACAACCTCTGGGTAACGATAATGCTTAAAAAAAAAACAGAGATATCTACTCAGACAGGCATATTCAACAAATATAACGTATACAACAATAAGTAATTTTTATTTATGTTTTATAAGGGACTTTGATTTTACCCAACCCATTAACAACTGGACTATTCCAAGTTGCCTGTATTATTATAATTGTGCTCGTTCCTCTCTTCGAAAGTTTACACGGCTATTACGCCATGCCAATACTTCATAAGACTATTCCGTTTTGATGGTGTGAAAAGGGGGGAAACACTACTTGGTTTCAGTGAGAAAATAAAAGAAAGAAGGGAAGATAGAAGTGGGGAGAGGGAGAATCAAATTAAGCTGATAAGAACAGACAGTGCACTTTGATCTTAGCAGCCAAAATTTTGAGAAGTAATTGTATTTTCTTGCTGCCCCACGCAAATAAATGCCGCGGGTAGCTGTTTTCCGGGGCCGGGCACCTCTCAGTAATATTTTCAGTTGCGCTCTGTCCGAAGACAGAGACACAATTGAGAGATGAGATGCAGTTTATTCGTCCGAGGGCAGTTACGACACTTTGATTCCAGCCAAAAGGCCGAGAAGCGATAATATTTACCGCTCAAGCTTTAGGATACGACACAAGTTCAGTTGTTTAACGTTAGGGGACCCGAGTATTTCTGCTCAGGCCAATGGTCAAAATTTACCCAGCCCCCGCTTACGTGAGTTCGGGCTCAAAACTTGTCTTAGTTGGTCATTGCATCTCAGACCAAAAGGTCAAGTTGCGATAGCGACCGTGATAAAAATTTTCAGACACACATTGTCGAACGACGGAACCCAAATAAGAAGGCAATCAACAAAAATCCGGTTAACATCGTCGGTCGAATTATTTTACAATTATTATTAAGAGAAACTTTCGTAACATGGGGATTTGGCTAGAAATTAAGAAGGAGAGATAGGAGTGTTTAAATAATGGACTATTCCGTTTTTATTGCGGAGAAAAAACAAGACACTACTTAGTTTCAGTGAGAAAAAGAAAGAAAGAAAGAAAACAACTAAGATAGATAGATAGATAGATAGATAGATAGATAGATAGATGGATATAAACAGTCTAAGAAAGAAAAAAGAAAGAAAGAAAAAGAAAGAAAGAAACTGATATATATATATATATATATATATATATATATATATATATATATATATAGATAGATAGATAGATAGATAGATAGATAGATAGATAGATAGATAGATAGATATAAAAACTGTTTAAGGCAAAAAAGAAAGAAAGAAAGGTGTTTAAAATCTATTTCAGTGAAACGAAAAAAATTGCCAATTTCAAATCTTTTCAGTTATACCCACTTCTTAAAATAACAACTAGCATTCATATTTTTGATTGTTATTCCAATATTTTGTTAAAGCTGTAAAGTTCAAATATTTAACGATATGGTAAGGGAATTGATATTTTATTGTCATAGAACTTGCCATGAACTTACTCAGTCATTAACTTAAGAATTAAGATTCATCAAAAAAATTCAAATAGGGTCTTTCTAGTTTTAATTAATAGAAAATGCTTAAGGTAAACTTTGATTGACATAAAGGATGGATAAGTGTTTATGCAAATTTATCTTTATTTATTTATACGATTGAAAAGCTTATCTCCTCATCTATTCCTGTGGGTAAGCGGAGTAAATTAATTCAACCCTTCCACAACCCTCAAGATCTTCCAAACGTGTTAGAAGCTAAATATAGGTACCTGTGGGGCGCTAATGAGGTTTGGTAAGAAATGTATCAGAAGTTTTTTGATGAAGGGTGCATTTTGAAATTAGCACACCACATTTAATTTGCAAAGAAACACGAAAAAGAATGACAAGAGATCATTGAATGTCAACAAGAAAAACATGTATTGAAAACAAGTAAATATACAATTGTGTTAGTGACAATAAAGTTTAAAATGTAAAAAGTAGATCCCCTTGTATCGTGTGGGAATACAAATGTGTGTTGTAAGAACTTTTCTTGTTTAAATTTGTTTAGAGTTCAAGAATATTTGATATATGAGTTTGAAAGTGAGAATGTTGTGCAAGAGGATGATAAAGTCTTGAATAGTTCACTTGGCTTTTGAAACAGACAGTTCACAGTGCTGTGTGTATGTAATTTATGTCTGTGTGTGTGTGTTTGAGTAGAAGATTGAGAATACACGTACGTGGTTAAGGCTCTGAAATTTAATAGTCTACTAATGTTCTTTCTTTAATTTCTGCTATATATACACATAACATAGGCTCCAGGGACGAGAGCGGGAAAAATATTGAAAGAAATGTCAATTTATGTAATTGGTAAAAATCGACCAATTGCTTATTTTTTTTCTATAACAAGTTTGGTACGGCAAAACATGAGAAAATTTTATGTGGCTCGTGCGATGCGTAAATTGTCTTTAAAGAAAGTAGTGTTTATTTTCTGTCCAATGACTGTTGAGTGATTTGTGGGCGTGGTATATGTAAACGTCCACTACATACCTACAAAGATTCGCTAAAAATGAGCAGATACGTGTAAAGAAATGATCAGTACTTAGTAAAAACAAAGTTCTATCGTCAAAGTTATTAAGAGGAAAATATCACGAGATGTTTTATGTAATAATTATATTTTAAATCCTTTTTAGAATTTTAGAAATTTTGGTTAAAAATCTTGTTTATCCGGTATCTACTTTGTACCATAAATTAAGAAATTTTAAAGTCTTTTGGCAGTTCAAAACATACTGATTTGGAAATTCTTGCAAAAATTAGATAATTATCTAGTTTTAATGAAACTTTCTGAACATATTCACAAATGACAAATGAATTAAATTATTTTTGGAAATGTTTCCTTTTTTAGAAAATCTTTGTAAAATATTTATTTTACATCTGCTAACGTAATAATTAATTTTTACAAAAATTGTTTTCATTATTTTTAAATTTTAATTAGAATATTTTAAAATTTTTAAAATTCTGTATTAATCTGCAGAGGTCAATTGTCATTAAATTAAGACTGTATTTAGTAATCATAAATGGAAAAAACTCATTACAATTCAAAAACCCAATATTTTTTTAAGAATTTTGAATTTATTTTGCGTGTGTATCAATAATTCCAAATATGTTATTATCCGAAAATAATAGGAAAGTTAAAATATATTGGTAATTTTCTAACATTTTCTCAACAAACATCTTCGTAAGCCAAATTACCTAAAATTCAATAAAACATTAGATTGCTTAGAATATTTCCTTAAATTTTTAAGATTAAATTTAAGGTGCAGTTAAAATATATATATATATATATATATATATATATATATATATATATATATATATATATATAGCATAATGAGAGACTTGGGTATTCTAAATCTGTATAAATATTTCAATAGTTAAAATATTTCTTCAAAAAATTTCTTTAGATATGGTAAAAAATCCTTTTTAAACAATAACCAAAACACCAGTTGTCCGTTAAAGAATCAAACACAATCGCGTTCCACACCACGTGTCGTCCGAGTCTAAAAACAAACACACAAACACAGTAATTTAAGTACAACACACATTCGAAGAAAAAAAGAAAAATACTGAATTCTAAAATTAGACACATATAAACTAGGGGTAAACAAACACGTGGATATTTTAAATCTACATAAATATTTCAACAGTTAAAAATATTTCTTAAAATATTTCTTGAGTTATGGTCAAAAAACCTTTTAAACAACATTTAAGACACTATCATCAGTCTTCCGCCAAAAATTCAAACAAAGTCGCATTGCACATCATGTGACATGCACGCATCACGACAAACGCTGTAAACAAACACACAAACACAGTATCTCATTTGATTTCTGAGGAAAGACCGAGGTGGTCTGAAATATTAAAAACACCCAATTTTGTTTCATTTATTTTATCCAGATATTTTTTTATATATATATATATATATATATATATATATATATATATATATATATATATATATATATATAAAGGCGTCTACGTCATAAAAGTAATATATTTGTTTACAGGTTAGATTGATTAAACTTTAAATCGGCTAATCATCCTCAAATAAACTTCCAGAAAAGTTTTATTTTATTTTTGAAATATTTTTTTTAATAAAGTGAATTTCTTTGCGTTGACAGATTTTTAATATGGGCGATTTTAAATTATTTTTTACTGGTAGAAAAGCTTCTTCCAATGAATTTAAATTCGGTTTGAAATAAAACCTTTTACTTAATAGAAATATTAAATTTAATCACTCAGCTTGAAATTAAAACTCAAATAAATGCTTGAAGAAAGACTTCATTTTTTAAAATGTATTTTAAGCCTTAGGTATCACCTTTTTTGGAGGTATATATATATATATATATATATATTAGTTGATAACACAGCAATACTCACACATACACATAGGGAAAAGAACCTTCAGATATTGGAAGCCATCTACATTAAAACAAACCAACTCACACTCAACAAAACAACATTTTAAACTAGTCACAACACATTACATTGCATCGAGACATATGGTTCTGTTGCTAATATTTCGTTCGCTCTCTCGTAGTCCGACGTCATAAAACTGCATCATGAATTTATGACCTGCTCTGCTATTCTCCGACCATTATCGTCGCATAGCAATCTTCTATGTCAACATAACAGAATATCATCTTTGATGGTGATTAACTTTGTTTAAATGTCCACTCTGAAGATGGCTTAGATCAAGGAACAGCAGAATAAAAAAATATTCAAATGTACGACAATTTTGTCTTTATTTTCTCCCAAAATGAAAGCAAATACACGAAGTTTAGAACGGCTCGTGATCAAACATAATAGACATTCGTTGTCTGTTATATTTAAGAATATATATATATATATATATATATATATATATATATATATATATATATAATTAGTACAAGTAAACGTTTGTCACTTAGCTGATTGATGGTACCTCCTGTATCCCGAGTCCAGAGTTTCGTAGGCGGACATGTCCTTCCACTCTTCAGGGGGTATCAGCAATTTACACAAACACACACACACACACACACACACACACACACACACACACACACATATATATATATATTATTCCTAACTCAAGAATAATATGTATATTTATTAATATATACTTAATAGCTGTGTTATATTACATCCAGCACTAGTTTCTTAACACCACCAGTACTATTTTATTAACGACATCATATATATATATATATATATATATATATATATATATATATATATATATATATATATATAATCGTAGACGCCTCTTACTTGTGGTCTGATGCCAAATATAAGCCACATTTAATAAATAATTGCAAGTATGCTTGATAAACTTTGCTAAAGATCATCCAACCACGCTTATAGTTTGGATTTTAGGGGTTAGTACAAATGATAATTTAGCATCATTTTCAGAACCTTTATTTTCAAAGTGCTACCCAAATTTAGATGTTATGGTAATACCCTTGGAAAAGGCCCAACTCTACTTGTGTTGTGTATCATCGTCAGATATACTGACAGAATGTCATGTTATCGGCATGCTACAATAGGCGACGTATAGATAACTGTGTAACTAATGATAATAGTAATAATAATAATTATAATAATAATCTGTCGCAGTACTAAAGCAGTTACTCCCAATCACTCTTGACAAGAACTAACAAAAATAAAAATTGGCCATAGTAATTAAGTAGAATTTTAGAAACAATTTTTATTGGCCGTTTATTTGCTGCCATTTCCTTTTCGATTGATGTAATATTCATATGCATCACTCTATAAATAAAACTGTGAACACATACATACACACACACATATATATATATATATATATATATATATATATATATATATATATATATATATATATATACATATATATATATACAGGGTGATTGAAAAGTTACTCCCTTTTTATGTACGAGTGGCCAGCCAGGAGTCCTGACTTAACACCCTGTGATTTTTTTTTTTTTGAGGTCGGTTAAAGAAACAAGTCTACTATACCAAATCAAGACTTTGAAAGAACTTCAAGGCCGAATACAAGAAGTTATGTCTTCCATACCACAAGAGTTTCTGGTGAAATCAGTTGACGCGATTCCTACGCGGCTCGCGAATCTGGTGCCCATATCGAATTTTAAATAAAACCTCATGCTAAACAATTTCCTCTCATATCCATTTCTTGTAAAAATTATAATTAATAAATTACTATAAGTATTTTAAAATGGAGAGTTACTTTTCAATCACCCTGTATATAGGATGGACTCTCCCGTCGATTTCGACAACCACATTCAGTTTTTATGTTTGTGTCGTACGTGACACTTCAGTCCCGCTAGTGACCTGCATACAAGTCCACATATCATGCAACAGCAAGGATCTCCGGACATAGCAACATTAGTTGACGCTTTTCGCCGTTGTCTTTCGTCTTTTAGTCGATCAATACGACTGATTTCAAAATTTCTGATATCACTCTGGCAAAAATATCTGCAGTTATTTCTATCCTGGGCAACTCGCTCGAAGTTAGTATGAGGCACACTGACAGCTGGGAGGTTATTCTTTAACTTGTACCTGAGCCACGGCCGTCCAACACTCCTTTGTCTACTGTCAAGTTGGCTATACATGAGGATCTTAGGTATTCTGTCCTCACTCGGCCTTGCAACATGACCAGCCCAGCAAAGTTTGACTGCATCAGGAAAGTTTCATTTCCATCAATGTCGCCTTGTGCGAAAAGATCAGTATTGGACACCCTATCCTCATAGGTATAGCTACAGATCGCTCGGAGCCAACTTTGTAGAAGACATGCAGCTAATTGATATGGGACCTATCCTCTATCACTCCTATTTGCTCTAGCTCCAACTCTCTGTAACACCTTGCATGCTAGTGTTAAATGTAGCCATCACTTCTACTCCAATAACTTCATGTCTCGCACTTCTCGCCTGTGGAACTCCCTCCTCTTTTCCTGTTTCCCTGATAGCTATAATTCAAATGTAATGTCAATCCACGTCTCCAGGTGCCCTGATCTATCCCCTATCCTTTTCATCCTTTCCTCTATCACTCCTATTTGCTCTAGATCCAACTCTCTGGAACCCTTGCGTGCTAGTGGCTTCCCGTCTTGCTTGGGGTGAAACGCTTATATATATATATATATATATATATATATATATATATATATATATATATATATATATATAAACAAAAAGGAAACTTAGCCGACGTGTTTCGTTCTCTGATGGACTTTATCAAAGCAAATGTGAGGATTTTATTTTGCAACAAGTATTTATAAACAAAAGTAAAAATATTGTTAATTTTCCAAAATTTTTAAATTTTACAAACATTCATAAATATTCATCAGGTTAACTGAAAAGTCTAGGTAAATTATAGTGGATACTAAGTGACGTAATTTAATGTCTAATAAACGAAAGTGACAAATGATGCCGATTTTTTTTTTAATATTTTACCTAAAATAAACTTCTATACTATACCCAAAATAACTTCTACTTATGGAAGGATCCCAAAAGTTGGAAAATGTCAGCGAGATACGGGGAATATTAATTAACTAGTTTAACAAATGAACGAGTTAATCTATTCAAATATATACAGGGCGTACCAGGTAAATGAGAATATACATATGGTAATGGTAATATTAGTTGTTTCTTTATAAGGAAACATTCAGAATTCATTGACCAGGCAGTCAGTGCTGCTGTCGGCTGAAATTTATAAAATCTTTCTATTGAGACAATTTTTCAGGAAAAACAGGTTTCTCAAGTCAATGTAACTGTTATTGCTCTTTCCAGTATTGATGGGGGTTTCCTTCTACTACTTCGAAAAAAGTTTAAAAATGAAACCCCCATCAATACTGGAAAGAGCAATAATATAAGTATTATTCATACAACCGAAGAAGATATTCCGGCTCTAAATAACCCTCAAAAGGATTGAGTAACCGTAAAAAATTAAAAAATGAACAAATCAATTGTAGATCGCCGTGGTCATATGCAGAATTGTTCATAAAATTTAAAGGACAGTGGTGACTTCTTAGCCGTTCACAAACCGAAATTAATTTTCAGTCTGTAAAATATGAAACTTTTAAGGTAGTTAAGCGTTTTAATTTCGAAACTGCAGACATCAGAAAGTGATAAGAAGCGAGAAGATGTTAGACGATTTGTTATTTTTTTATCTGTTCAGATAAAGAAAAAAAAAGACAAAATAGAGACCTACTTCCTCAGCAGACTGACTTTGTCAAGTAGATCTTATGAATCACCAGGTGCGCCAGACGGCGTGGAGGGTAAGTGTTGTGCGGGAAGAGCTTTCACCATACTATGGATTCGGGGCGGGAATATTTTAGGCCTGGCTGAGTCGGGGTAGGGCGCAGTTGAGCTGCTTAATTCGACTTGCATCGGAGAAAAAGAAGTATCAGACTCGATTGAAATTAGTGCTTCATATGGTCGATCTTAACTAGTTTTATCCGCATTCACAGCTGCTAATTGATTAATGGTCGATTCCTGTCATGTCTCTCTTGATTTGTCTCAAGCTTCTTTTCTTTCTTTAATCGCAGTCTGTTTACATCTATCTATCTATCTATCTGATCTCTGTTCATATCTATCTATCTATCTATCTATCTGATCTCTGTTCATATCTATCTATCTATCTATCTATCTATCTGATCTCTGTTCATATCTATCTATCTATCTATCTGATCTCTGTTCATATCTATCTATCTATCTATCTATCTGATCTCTGTTCATATCTATCTATCTATCTATCTATCTGATCTCTGTTCATATCTATCTATCTATCTATCTATCTGATCTCTGTTCATATCTATCTATCTATCTATCTATCTGATCTCTGTTCATATCTATCTATCTATCTATCTATCTGATCTCTGTTCATATCTATCTATCTATCTATCTATCTGATCTCTGTTCATATCTATCTATCTATCTATCTATCTATCTGATCTCTGTTCATATCTATCTATCTATCTATCTATCTATCTGATCTCTGTTCATATCTATCTATCTATCTATCTATCTATCTGATCTCTGTTCATATCTATCTATCTATCTATCTATCTATCTATCTGATCTCTGTTCATATCTATCTATCTATCTGATCTCTGTTCATATCTATCTATCTATCTATCTATCTATCTGATCTCTGTTCATATCTATCTATCTATCTATCTATCTATCTGATCTCTGTTCATATCTATCTATCTATCTATCTATCTGATCTCTGTTCATATCTATCTTTCTATCTATCTATCTGATCTCTGTTCATATCTATCTATCTATCTATCTATCTGATCTCTGTTCATATCTATCTATCTATCTGATCTCTGTTCATATCTATCTATCTATCTATCTGATCTCTGTTCATATCTATCTATCTATCTATCTGATCTCTGTTCATATCTATCTATCTATCTATCTGATCTCTGTTCATATCTATCTATCTGATCTCTGTTCATATCTATCTATCTATCTGATCTCTGTTCATATCTATCTATCTATCTATCTATCTGATCTCTGTTCATATCTATCTATCTATCTATCTATCTGATCTCTGTTCATATCTATCTATCTGATCTCTGTTCATATCTATCTATCTGATCTCTGTTCATATCTATCTATCTGATCTCTGTTCATATCTATCTATCTATCTATCTGATCTCTGTTCATATCTATCTATCTGATCTCTGTTCATATCTATCTATCTGATCTCTGTTCATATCTATCTATCTGATCTCTGTTCATATCTATCTATCTGATCTCTGTTCATATCTATCTATCTATCTATCTATCTGATCTCTGTTCATATCTATCTATCTGATCTCTGTTCATATCTATCTATCTATCTATCTATCTGATCTCTGTTCATATCTATCTATCTGATCTCTGTTCATATCTATCTATCTATCTATCTATCTGATCTCTGTTCATATCTATCTATCTGATCTCTGTTCATATCTATCTATCTATCTGATCTCTGTTCATATCTATCTATCTATCTGATCTCTGTTCATATCTATCTATCTATCTGATCTCTGTTCATATCTATCTATCTATCTATCTAATCTCTGTTCATTATCTTTCTGATTGTTCATTATCTATCTGATCTCTGTTCATATCTATCTATCTATCTATGTTCATATCTATCTATCTATGTTCATATCTATGTTCATATATATCTATGTTCATATTTATCTATCTATCTATGTTCATATCTATCTATGTATGTTCATATCTGTCTATCTATGTTCATATCTATCTATCTATCTATGTTCATATCTATCTATCTAT
The DNA here is from genome assembly GCA_964036315.1 of Acanthosepion esculentum. NCBI lineage: Eukaryota > Metazoa > Mollusca > Cephalopoda > Sepiida > Sepiidae > Acanthosepion > Acanthosepion esculentum. The sequence goes on along the minus strand of OZ038507.1, from coordinate 4,525,020 downwards.
GTTCATATCTATCTATGTTCATATCTATCTATGTTCATATCTATCTATGTTCATATCTATCTATGTTCATATCTATCTATCTATGTTCATATCTATCTATCTATGTTCATATCTATCTATGTTCATATCTATCTATGTTCATATCTATCTATCTATGTTCATATCTATCTATCTATGTTCATATCTATCTATCTATCTATCTATCGCCATTCTGAATCGAGTAGTTCGATAGGCGTGATTTTCCCAGCATCTCACCAAACTTTTAAAACCATATCTACTTGCTTGCTTATTATATCACTAGATGATATCATGTCATCTTATAAGTAATATCTTAAACTGATAGCTCCGAGTGTCTTACGGCCATAACATGTTGAAACACAGGCTCCTGTACGATCACCGAAGTTAAGCAGCGTCGAGCCTAGATTGGTGATCGTTTTGAAATACCAGGTGCTGTAAGCTTGAGTGTACGGGTGCTGTAAGCTTGGGTGTGGATAAAAGAGACAAAAGAAAGTAACGAGCTTGAGTGAGTGGATGGTGGATCGGAATTTAGGAGAGATAGCAAAAAGACAGAATTTATTAAGACTTACAAAGGACAGGAAATTGTGGAGAGTCATGATCAACAAAAGCCTGAAGGTACACGGCAGATAGAGGAAATGAAAAAGAGGAAAGAAGAAAGATTTCATGGAAAGCCATGACGGCCAAAGATCTGAAGGGACACGGCACATAGAAGAAGAAGAATCTTATCGAGATTGAATGTTAGGTTCGCTATAACTACCCAAATGTTCTCAGTTCAAACCATAAATAATTCTTGAGACCTGGTAAGGATAGAATCAATACTTTACTTATAAAATAATCAATACTTTTAAAGTCAGGTTATCCCATACCTAATATCTGATAACAATAGAATGAGATTTTAGTTCGGTTAAAGTTTTTTTTTCTTCTGATGCTGTGTCCCTTCAAGACATGGACGATCATGGTTCTCCACAACTTTTAAGTCTTTGTAGTTCTTAATAATATTTGTCTTTTTGCCATTCCTCTCACTCCTGGTTCTGATATCCGTTCACACAAGCTAGTCAGGTAGGTGGGCAATTGATTCTCCTTGTCTCTTTTGCCTTCGGTGTCTTGTGAATGTCAAATTCTCTAAGCCCTCCTTCATCATGTGTACTAGAAATGTTTGGTTTCTTTCTGATTCTGAATATAAGTAGTTTTTTGCTTCCCCTTTTCCTTAAGACTTCTTTGTTGCTTACGCGCTCAGTACACTTCAATTCTCAGCATCCTTCTATAGAACCACATTTCTGTTGCCTCCAGTCTCCTCTTCATCTGTGTGGAAATCGCCCAGCATTCACTGCTAAATAGGAGAATTGATATTACGGAACTCTTTTCTTTGTTTCTAACGAAATACATAAAATATCTAAATGTTAACAATGCATGCTGACATTTCCAAAACCAGTTCAAGATTGAATATTATGTTTGCCATTATAAAAGAAAATAACAATACATGCTGTCAGGTCAATGAATAATGTTTGAAATCTGATAGGAATAGATTGGATACTTTAGTTGTTATAAATATTTAAACGATAACACTTCATGCTGCCATGTCATTCCATAGCTAATATCCGTAATAAAAAACATTCCAGATTATGTTAGCTCGTCTAAAAATATCGAGTTGATAATAGCACATTCTATTATATCACTTCATATGTGTGAAATGTGATAGATTGGATAATTTACTTGTTCTACAATAAGGAAACGAAAGCAATGGATGTTATCAAGTCATCCTATGAGTAATGTCCGAAAATATGAACTATTAGCTTTTGTTGGATTATTTAATGTTCATTAGACATAGATTTGATTTACAATCGAGGGAAAAAAAAGAAACAAACAAACAAAAACGGTGTACACTGATCCGATTTACATAAGCGTCAAAGGGGTAGACACAAGTCTGGCTTACATTAGAGTCTCAAAAGATAGACATAGGACCGATTTACACAAGAGTAAAAACAAACAAACGAACAAAATCGGTGTACATTGATCCGGTGTACACAAGCGTCAAAAGCGTAGACACATGCCTGGTTTACACTAGAGCAATGATTCAAATGTGGAGCGCATGCCCCACCGGGGTGGCATTGTATTATTTTGCTGGGGCATGCGCAGGATGTGCACCCTTCGGCTTACTATACCAACAAAATAAGTGGGCAATTTCGGAATGAGTTATTAACAGTGAATTGTTTTCTAGTGAGTCTGAGTGAGAGGGTTAATGTTAATGCGTGTTAATACATACGATGCATATACAGTATGCGTACATAACAATATTTTGTGTGTATGTACGTACATAAAAAAGTAGAATCAAATCGGGTTCCTAGACGAGTCTCCAAATATTCACCTGGAAGATAGTCTTTTTTGGTGGGATGGGGAGTCTTATCTCTCTGCGGTTGATGCAATCGTTGTATTCTCAGCCTCAGCCACATGGTAATATGGAAGGTGAAGTGCCTTGTTAAAACTGAACTCACAATGGTCTAAGAAAATAAATTGCACGACGATATGCATCTATCTCTATCTGAAATCGAATATATATATTTGTTCTAGCATGGAAACCGCTTTATTATACAAAGCGTGCATTTACCAGTTCGGCCACAGAGCCCAGCCTGGAAGAGCAAGGTTTGAATTACTCATTAAGGAAAGCAAATCTCTCGTTGGGACTTCTATGAATATATATCTGCTAAATTCAGTTTCGTAACCGAAACGTAAACAACAGTAATTTTTGAAGGAATTTTTTATAAAAATTACCGTCATTTATGTTTCGAATATATATATATATATATATATATATATGTGTGTGTGTGTATATGTATATATATATATATATATATATATATATATGTATGTATGTATATATATATATATGTGTGTGTGTGTGCGTGTCTATGTATGTATATATACATGTGGTGTGTATCTGTGTGTCTGTAAATATATATATATATATGTATGTATTTGTATGTATATATATATATATATATACATGCATATGTGTGTGCCTATGTATATATATATATGTGTGTGTGTGTGTGTACACCGAGCTTGGTATATATATATGTGTGTGTGTGTGTGTGTGTGTGTGTGTGTGTACACACCGAGCTTGGTATATATATATGTGTGTGTGTGTACACACCGAGCTTGGTATATATATATATATATATATGTGTGTGTGTGTGTGTGTACACACCGAGCTTGGTATATATATATATATATATATATATATATATATATATATATATATATGTGTGTGTGTGTACACACTGAGCTTGGTATATATATATATATATATATATATATATATATATATGTGTGTGTGTGTGTGTGTAAATATATGTATATGTATGTGTGTGTGTGTGTGTGTAAATATATGTATATGTATGTGTGTGTCTATGTATGTTTATATATATATATATATATATATATATATATATGTGTGTGTGTGTGTGTGTGTGTTTTATTCAGGCATTTTACTTTTTTTTTTCGTACTCATATGGCAGTGACAGCTACAAGTCAGGAAGCATGAGCGATGAAGAAAGACGAACAATATAAATAATGGTTGTAACTCCAAGGTCACATTCTCATCTCGTTGATCAATCACTGCCGACATCTATTCAAGTGATAACAGATTAAATATCGATGCGAACAACCCAATATAGATCTTCTGTTCAATGCGTCGACAGTCTGCTTGTGTGTGTGCGTGGGTGCGCATGCGTCTGTGCGTGGGTGCGCATGTGCAGTTATTTATATTGGTTATGGAGATTGCCAACACTGACTAATACTGGCCAGTAAAAGTTCACAAATAAACTCAGTTACACGTAAATAATGACATCCTCCTCTTATGTTCTTTGATAATCTAGAATTGGGTGTGTTGGAGATCCAGAATATTTGTAATACAATAGCAAATGCGTTCAAATATTTTACAATATTTCATTTGCATAATGTATTTTCATGGCAAGAATAAATATTGACAAGACTTATCGCAGTCTAAATGTTTGGAACAAGTATAGTAGTTATATTACATAAATTTTCCAATTAGCGTCTCCCTGTCTTGAAAAGCCACATTCAAAGCCATAATAGTGTTTGCATCTTTCACATCGGCATATGTTTCATAATTTGAATTGTTAACATCTTCTGATATAGCAGAATGTTTTGCTCGTAAATTCTCTTCAAATTCTACTCTTGATTCAACTGGAGTATCTTTGCCTGAATTTCCACTTAGAACTGAGACTCTATTGTGTGCTATGCATATAACACCGTCCATGGTTTCTGCTATCATTTCTAAAATGTATCTCGACAAAGCATGTGGGTCATATGGTATACCCGTAATAATGTGCTCCTGAACTGGTTCATGTTCTCTCTAAACTCTACAATAAATGTCATGGTGCTTCTTGCTTTCCTGCTTGTTGGAAATCCTTTCCTGTAGTTCCTGTCTTTAATAATTAAGGCGAACTGTCTGATCCTTCTATCAGCCTATTAGCCTTCTACAGCTTCTTGACAAATTACTAGAAGTTCTAATCAACTCTGAATTGGTTAAGCAATGACATAAATTCTATCGTTAATTGCAAAATTAATGGCTTGTTAATTTTAACGTCTCCAAAACAAAACTGCTCACTTAATAGCCTAAGGTAACCTTTTTTTGCATTTAATCAGCATGGCTGATGCTAATCTCCCAATTTTCTGGGGCTAACGTTTTTCGCTGGCATGAAGTGGAAAGATTATATTGAATCCATTGCTAGGTTTGCTTTTAGGAAAGTTGGTTCACTGTGTCGTGCTGCACAATTTTTCTCGCCAGAATCTACCTTAAGTTTACCATTCGTTCATGCATTGAATGTTGCTGTCACATTTGGTTTGCTGCTTCTGCTATGTATTTAGAAATCCTTGATAAAACACAAAGAAGTCCTGACCTGGCATCTCGACTTCAGTCGCTTTCCCACCTCCGTAACGTAGCTTCTTCGTACCTTTTCAATAAATACTTTCATTGTAACTGTTCTGATGAGCTTTTCTCTTTGGCACCAAAACTTTATCAATTTTAGCGTTGTACTAGATTGGCAGAACGGTCTCGTCATTTTATAGTTGAAATTGCTCGATGTAACCAAGTTTTATGCTAACAGTTTATTCTCTCGCACCTCTTGCTTGTTGAACTCACTTCCGGTCTCTCGCTTTCCAGTCCACTTTGATCTTGAAACATTTAAATGCAATGTCAATCGTTATCTTCGGCCTTCTTGATTACTGTTCTTTATTGTTCTTTCTCCTTAATAATGTTTTCTTTTTCTCATATTATTTCACACTTGATAACCCCTCCCGTCTTAGTAACTTTATTTTCTTGTTTGGCGTGAAATGATTTTAAAAATAACTGTCAGAAATGCTGGTTATCCAGATATAAGTTATTCCGTCATATTTGACGGTTAAGATGAAATTTAGTTTTCTATTTTATATGAGTTTAACGCACGTTAATACTGTTTATAAAATAAAAATAAAATAAGAAAATCACACTGTTGCTGAGACAGTAATGAAAATACCAGCACCAGATGCGGAAACACAATTCCAGAGCCTTGCTTTATCCAGTTATTTCAGAATAACGAAATCAACAAACAAACGAAAAAGTGATATTTGCTTTTTGATGAAAAGATAAGAATGGAAAGTAAATTATTAACATCTGAATGATGGCTACTTTTGGAGGTGCGAATGTTTACAAAAACGGAGTTGGCGAAAGAAGATCAAATATTGGCTGAGGTTGTTAATGTTCCTTTTGCACTATAACACTTGGGAAAAAACATGAATCAATTTTTCCTGCATTACATCTCAAAGCCAGATACTGTGAGAGAATGTTTTGTCACTGATATGCTCAATTCCCGGATAATATAATTAGTAAGCACTTGGGATAGATAGATAGATAGATAGATAATGAAAAGACTGAAAAGGATAGATAGATAAACAATGAAAAGACTGAAAAGGATAGATAGATAAACAATGAAAATACTGAAAAGGATAGATAGATAGATAGATAGATAGATAGATAGATAGATAGATATCTTGTAATTAACGTAGAATTTTCGGGTGACTGTTTAGACTCGGAATATTTTGTCTTTTATATGACTATGTACAATACACTTTTCAATAAGAACCTCTGACAACTTGACCGATCGTCCCTTGCTCGAGTCGCTAAAACCTGTTGCTAATCCTGAGTTTAGTTTCCGAATTGTTATCATAGCAATGAGATTATGTTCGTGTCTTTACACTTGTACAAGAATCAACAAGCCATTGTTCCTTGTTGAAGATGTTATGAAAGCAAAGACTAACGTCTACTACGCACCATACCATGGCTTCACAATGTTTTTGTTTTTGTTGTAATTAAGGTTAACTTACTCGCTTACAGTGTCAAAAGTGAGGTGTGAAAGTAAAAATAAAAAATAAAGGCGAATCCTTCAAAACGTGCTTTTTCTGGTTTACAGATTTTAGTGCGGCAAAACTGATAATTCTCCCTCCTCTCTATAAATTGTGCTTCCTTTCGAATCTCCCTTAGTTCGCACGACCGGTACGCTCTGCCAATACATCATAAATAATTCTGTTTTGATCGCGTGGAAAGAAAGAAGAGGAGATAGAAATGTTTAATGTCTCCTCATAACCCATAAATAATGGACTAATCCATTTTGATTTCGTAGAAAAACAAAACATACACTACTTGATTTCAGTGAGCGAATGAAAGAAAGAAAGAAAGAAAGATAAGAAGGAAGGAAGGAAGGATAGAAGTGTTTAACAGCTGTTTCAGTGAAATGGAAAAAGATGTCAATTTCAAATATTTTCATTTCTAACCACTTCTTAAAGTAACGGGGCTTTGCGAATGATATCCAAAGGATAAGATATATGAATTGCAAAAAAAAAAAAAAAAATTAAAAATAATATAGTTACTTCTCATATCTCGTAGAGATTTCCTTCCATACAGTGATCACAATAACACTTTTTTCTCCCTTCTGGTATAGCATGTCTTTCCCCAAGGGCTTTATTTCAAGGTGAGCGCTAACGCAGCAAAGATGGAATTTGAACTCGATTCGTCGATTTCACTTTTTCATGAAAATAACTGTTACGCTACCCACACAACCATCGAAATATCACTACCTGCTAATGCGAATTAATTAGCTTTCACAGAAATTGCAACAAAATTTAGTGACCATAAAATGGTTATTCTCCCCATGAAAGAAAGAAACAAACAAAGAAATAAAGAAAGAAAGGTTATCGTCCTAAATTAATAAAACAAGACATCGGTTACAGCATTCTAAGATTTACTGAACTTATATTTGTTTTCATTGGCATTTCTCTGGCCTGTGTCGTACAATAACGCAAAGGTTGATTGCTATGCGTAGTAAAATAGTTCCATTTCTCGAAGGAATAACGTCAACTATTCGGATCGTCTAACGTCAGAAACACGTGATTTACTATCGTTTTGGTGTGTCAGTCGCACAGTGGTATATTTTTTCCTTTAGCAGTAAAAATCAGCTGGGTTCCAGTCCTAAAAGTATTAAGGTTGTTTTGTTTGCGCATGCGTCTTTCTTTCCATTGCTTTATCGTATATCTTCGGGAATTTATTTATTTTTCTTCTGTTAACCGCGATTTTTGTAATTATTTTCTTTATTATTCGTTTTTTATCTTTTTTGTTTTTTCGAAATTTTTATTTCACTTTTTCTTTCTTTCTTTGTGCACTCTTCATTCTTTCTTATTTCTTAGCCCAGCGAGATCGGAAGAAATCGGAGAGGATAAAGTGAGTTTCATGTTGAAAGGAATTGTCTACCTAGAAAATGCGCATTAGAAATCTTTCTAAACCCGAACACTGGCCCTGCTGGCAAATACGTAACTGTCTTAACAACGAAACGAGTCGCATTAGCATTTACTAAATTTAGTTACAAACTTTTGGCACTCAGTGAGAATCGATCTTACTATAGTAGCAATGGATGAGAGTTCATTTTATTTTTTTAATTCTGTTTTCTTTTTGGCATATAATTCACTCTACACGTTCGCTTCATCGAGGAATCTTTTATTCAGGCCTCTTTGTTATGAAGTTTGATGGCTGGCTCATTGGTGAATAAACGAGTGGCGTGTGCAGCGTCCGGAGTCAGGTACAGGATAAAGAAGCTTGATCCCCCCCCCCCCCCGAATGACTCGATTTATTAGACGGCTAAGAATTTCACCTGACCGCTGTTCCACCAGAATCTGAGGCTATCATGAAAATGTCCTGTTGGACTTGCCCAGTATTTAGAAGCATTCTTGACAGGATTTAATACAAGAGTTTCATGAATATATAGAGGAATTAACATGCAAGTAAATAAAAATAATCAGTAACTCTTTTCACTCATTTAAAGCTCGTGGGAACTGTTTCGTTGATTGAGTGATGTTTCTCACAAATGCAGGTTTTATTATGATATCCTTTTTAGGATTAAAGTTCAATCATTTTTTACGCTTGTTAATTTGATTTATTCTTTTCTATTTTCTCTAATTTAGATACTTCCACGAAAATGCTAAAAAATCAGTATACCGTGATGAAAACCTACTCCAAACGTAATGAAATATAATTTTATCTGATCATCAAAATCTTTGTTATTATGAAGAGGAAAGATCAAAGTATTTTTTAGATATTTAATGAAATCTTTTACTCCTTTTTAGAACATTTGAAATTTTAATTAAAATTTTTTTTCTTGCGTCAGCGAATGTACTAACTTTTAGCATAGAAAGTTTTAGCTTCTTTTCTTTTTTGCACATTAAACTGGAAATTCTTTCAAAAATCAAATAATTGTCGGATTTTAATGAAATTTTCAGAACTTATTCACAAATGAATGGAATTATTTTTGAAATTTTTTTATTAGAAAATTTTGGTAAAAATATTTTGTTTTACAGGATTCACCCACTTAATTATATGAAAACTTGAGACATTCAGTGTGATAATCTTTAGTGACTATATTAGTTAAAAGCAGAATTCTTTGAAGAATTTAAATCACCGATTTTTTTTGCAAAATCGTACCCGTCTTACCGAAAATCTGTTCTGAATCGAAAAATAAAAAATACAATAAAACTAAGACATTATTTAATTAGAGAAGCTTTTAATTGCTCTTATGAATAATATATTAAAGACAATATTGTCTGAAGAAAAAATTTCAATAAAAAAGAATTTTTACAAGATTTGTTTCCATTTTTTTACAATTTTAAATTGAATAATTTATAAAGATTTTAAATCTTTGAAAATTCAGTTTCAATGGGGTAACTCTTAGGAAATATTGTTATTAAATAAAACTATGTTTACTAATCATATATAGTAAAGATTATTACAATCTGATACCTCCGAATATTTTTAAAAAGAATTTTGATTTTTTTGTATGTGTATAAATTTGCAGAATTTGTAAGTACGGATGTTTCTATCTGACATTAACCTGAAAAGGTCACGTGTTTTAAGAGTTGTCCCCGCGCTTACAAAAAAAAACCTTCATATAAAATTTATCGGCTGCTAGCCATTCTGCTTCACCTTACCTTACTTGTCAACACGTTAGGCGGTCAATAAATCGATCAACACGTCAGAAAAACAAGACCCCTGTGGTTAAGAAATGCTTGTATGCTACGTTTTTATGCTATAAGTAATATTTGTTTCAAATCAGATTAATTTAACTTTAAATTTGCTAATTATCCTCAAATAACGTTTCAGAATTATATATTTTATTTTTGCAAGATTTTTAAAACTGATAATTAACTTGTGTTTACAAATGTGTCAAAATGGCCGATATCATCGATTTTACTGAAAACTAAATCGATCCCAATCAATATAATTTCTGTTTGAAATACACATCAGAGTATTTTGCTAACTGGAAATAGTAAATTTTAATTCTTTAACTTTCAATTAAAGTTAAAATGAAAGCTTCAAGAAAGCTTTTTCATTTTTAAAAATTCATTTTCAACATTACATATACCGAATTAGTGAAGGTACCTACTCTAATTTTTAAAAATATTGCTTTTCTTTGCTTCGCAAACTTGTATAAACCTTTCCCCACTCTCTTCCATATATAAATTGGCGGGAAAGAAGTATTTCTTTATTATGTGTCCTATAAATTTTTACTCTTTCTTATTGATTCTGTGTTCTTTTTCATTCAATTTTCCATAAAACTTCCTCGTTACTTAAACTCTATATCCATGGTATTCCCAGCATCCTTCTGTAGAACCACATCTCTTTTGCTCAATACTTCTCTTCATCTTTGACGAGATTGTCCAGCATTCACTGCCATATGGGAGGATTGATATTACATAGCAATTCAGCACTCTTTTCTTTGTTTCTAATAAAACTTTCATGTTTCTTTGTACTTTGCTTAGCTTTCAAAATATATCTTCCGTTATTGCAATGCATGTTCGGATTTCTGTGTCACATTTTCCATCCACTTCCCAGGCATTTAAATTTGTCTACTCGTTTGATGTTGACATCACCTGTTCCTAGTTTGCATATTGGGGTTTCTTTTCTCTGGCTGATAACCGTATCCTATTTCTTCTTACAAAATATCCCAACTATGGGCAAATAGTGAACTCCAAAACAAAGCACCATGAAAGTATAAAAATACATTTTTATAGTAAACTGGCCAGCAGAACAGTTTACAGTAGAATTACCAACAATACATTTTATCTGTAGTTGAAGGCATGCAATTGCGTTCAAAATATATTTAGTTGAAGCCATAAAATTGTGTTCAAAATATTTAGATTTTAGTATTGAATAACCCATAGAGATGTTGATGTGCTGCGAAACAAAATCAACCAAACAACCAGCATGAAAGAACTCTTTCATGATATTAATCCTACAATTTCTTAAATCAAACTGTATTCCAAAATATAACTTCACCAAACTACGACATAAAACACACATACTCTCTCGTCTTACATCCATGCAACAACTTCATTTACTTACACCTTCTTGCCAATTCTTGAGACGTATACGTAACATTAGAAAGAGACAGTTAAAAGGATGCTTCCCCGATCGCTACAATCTTAACTTCTTCAAGTCTAGGGTCAAATTTTATCTATCCTACATATCCTCATAATCTGCACTTACATTCTCCTCTTACGTTCATATAGCATTATTCAGTAAAGTTTTATCTTGAATGATTCTTGTATTGAGCAAAAGTTTACTAAAAAGAAAGTCATTCACCTTCCCACAATGAGGCTGTCATTGTTAAAGCAAAGAAACTGTAAACTAAACAAGAAAATGACACAATTAAACAACATGATGAAGATTTGTGCCACGGTGCCATTAACAAGATATTAAATATCCGTGTCAGTAACACTGGATTAATTTTTCTGAATTGTAAGATGTTTGGCAAAACCAAAAACCTCGAGGAAACAGCAAACCTAAATTGTCAGCAACTAGATTTATATATAATATGCTCAATAATGGCATCCCAAATTTACAGTAACCGGTTCTATAAATGCAGATAATCTTTAGGAACCTATTCTGCTTATTTTCTTTTCAATATGAGAATGGAAACAAATCACTTTATAGTATCAAAAAGAATTAAACCATTTTGATAATTTAATAGAAAACATTTTTTATTAAGATATTTCCATACTGAAATTCTGTTCTCATCAGATTTCTGTTCAGAAGTATGATGCTTTTTGACGCTATTGTCATCAGCTGTGTTATGGTTTCTTAGCCACATTCGAACTGAATCGCTGCAGTCCTAAAGATCCAATGGAATATCTATCAAATTTATGACCAGAAGATTTGCCACATTTTTAAATTCAAGACGATTTCTTTTGTCAGAATAAATATTGTTCATCACAGAAAACCCTCTTTCAGCCTCTGCAGAACTTACAGCAATTTTATTAATTATATTTTTAGCCATTATATATCGGCTATTAATATATAAGATTATTTTCGGATAATCCAACAACCGGTTCGCAAAGCTTTTATAATTTTAAGTATCGGTTCGTGCGTACTGGTAGGATGCCACCACTGGATATACTCCAATTTCGCTGGTGGCTATAACAAAATGCAAAACTATTACAGAGTTACCATCAGTCTGTACAACTTTCTTATTGATTGACTGAATTTATAGTCCTATGGGGTCTCTCGTGTTCGACCGTCACATTGAAAGAGCTGGAAACCATGATTCGTTTGACTACATGACACGGTATCACTCAATCACGGTTCATTGGTAATGATCTTTGGCTCAGGTAAAGTGCAGTAACCGATGCTTTGTTGGTCGATGACTATATAAACGTAGGAAAATTACGCATCCTCTCATTGCCACAATGGTTTTCCACAATTTTTAGCATTTTTTTTTTTAGCTATCTCTCCTAATACGTGTTCTGCCAACGAACTACACAAACTCGTTAGATAGCTTACTTACTGCTTTCATCTCTTCAATATGTCCTGTCAGTGTTAAATTTTATAAATAAATAAAGCTAAAAAAGACGATGAAACAGCCCTAAAAGATAGTGAACTCCCGGAAACACTCATATACACACCACACAGTATAAAAAAAGCCAACAGGAAGAGAAACATCATATGGTTCAACCCACCGTACAATAAAAACGTAAAAACAAACGTAAGAAAAATATTCATTAAACTCATACACAAACACTTAACCACATCAATCACACTCCACAAGATATAAAAAAAAACACATTAAAAATCAGCTACAGTTGCACCGAGAACATGACACAAATTATAAAAAAGCACAACAGGAAAAGAACCTAAACAAATTAAACCCACGTTTAACTGTAGAATAACGAACGAATGTCCCATAAACGGCAATTGCTTACAGAACAATGTAATATCTCAAGCCACGGCAAAATCAGCAGAAGAAAAAATATACATAGGAGTAACTGAAGGACTCTGGAAACAAAGAAACTACGCACACAAAGCATCCTTTACAAATGATAAATACGCGAACAGCACAATGCTTTCTAAACATATATATATACACACATACACAGTGTGATGTATAAATTCCTGGCAAACTTACGCAAAAATGAAAACGAACTAACATCTCATTTTAACAGATATATTTACTAAAATTACACCAAACTATCTTGAAATATTAAAAAGTAAATGTACTCAATAAAATTGTCATTGGCTTCAACTACGGCCTCCAGACGACTTCGGAATCTCCTACATCTCTTCTGAGTGGTCTCCTTGTTTAAGTTGGTGAATGCTGCCATAGTCCCTGCCTTCAGTTCATCTCTGGTGTTACAAGGAGTTTTGTTGGTCTCTCGTTAAGCTGCATTCCACACATAGGGGAGTTACGTGACCGGATATAAGGGGCTGATGTGGCTGCAGAAATTGTCTGACAGCCATAACTGGGTTCTCCTGCTTGGTGCAGAGTCCTGTTGCCAGACATAGGGTTTTCCTGTAGCCACCCTCTTGTCCCAGGGAAACACGATCTTCTCAAGGCACTTGATGTAGGCCTGTGTGTTGAGTCTGAAGCCCTCTGCAAACGTGAATGACAAGCATAACGTCGCCATCACTAGTGACCACTCCAAACACCTCCGTAATCACCATTAGACTCATCCAACTGTTTCCGAATCCTCTGCACTGTCTTCAGATTGACACGCAAACACTTTGAAATGTTTGTATTAAAGCTTGCGGCTCAAATTCCAAGCAGTACAAATTTCTGGTGGAGTGAATTGCGTCATGTTACTCTTTTTCTCACAGACGGTGTCCAACTGACCCTACTATACTGTGCAGTCAACAAAATCAAAAATAAACAACGCGCAAATGAAAAATATAAAATGACGACAATTTACCCATTGCACTCTGTATGACAGATAAACTCTTTTTCTTTTATTGAGTTGATTGGATCTGCACGGCCTATAACTCTTCTGTGTACCACCTTGTGCCTTCCCAGTTCAGATGATGATCTGTAAAACTTGTTGCAAACAGCACAGGTATTGTTGGCAGGACACTGAGTTGGTTTGCTTCTGGTCGTTATGATGACCATTGTGTATATATAATGATGTGCCGAAAGAAAATAACACACACATACACACACACACACACATATATATATATATATATATATATATATATATATATATATATATATATATAATGGGTGTCGGGGTGTAAACGTGCCTTATTTGACATTAGAACGTAAATAATCGTAAATGCCAGTGTAAACTAGCGTACGTGTGTGATGACGTCATACCGGGCGTTTAAGAAAGATAAAACAAAATGCGAATTGTGAATTAGGCTTTCAGCATGAGGCCTTGACGGTTCTATGTATTCGTAATACAGGGAACTTCAAAAGTAAGAAATAGTAGACATTCAGTTATTACTTTATACCAGCAAGGCTTAGCTGCGTCACCTAGGTGAAAATAATTCCAACATTGACTTGCTTTCATTTATTTCGGCAAGTCTAAACCGAGGTTTCATCCACATCAATTGAGTCATGTTATTCTTTTTCTCACAGACGGTGTCCAACTGACCCTACTATACTGTACAGCCAACAAAATAAAAAACAAACAACGCGCGAAATGAAAAATATAAATGAGGCAACAGAAATGTGGTTCTACCGAAGGATGCTTAGATTACCATGATCACAAGTAAACAAGTAAGAAGTCTTAAGGAAAATGGAAACAAAACGAACGCGTCTACTTAGAATCAGAAAGAGACAAATGAAATTTATGGAACACATAATGAAGAAGGAGTGTTTGGAAAATTTTACACATCGAAGGCAAAAGAGTCAGAGATCAGCGGGTCACCTACCTGACGAGCTGATGTGAATGAATGGCAGAACGGAGAGTGGGAGGGATGGCAAAAAAAAACAAAACAAACAAACATTACTAAGAGCTCAAGCAGGTATTCAACTTCATATTCCAGACAGGAGGATAAACTCAAGAAGAAAAACAGACACATAATGTACCATGTTAACACACGTGGTAACATAATTTATTTATCAGGAACAACACTAATAACAACAACAAAGAAACTTGGGGTAGATAACTCCGACCCCTTTATTTAACTGTAAGCGTTCATCTGACAAGAATTGAATTTTCAACAAATAATAACATAGATTATCATGCTTTAAATCTAAAATAATGCACTGAATATTATAATATCCTGTCTAGCATTTAATAGATTGGACATGGAAAGATATAATGAAAGTGGAATCTGGATGCAATAATGAATAAAGGAAGAAATAAAAAGAATATTATAGATTATCATCATTTAAATCTAAAAGAATGCTCTATCCTGTCTACCATGTAATAGATAAGACATTGGAAGATATAATGAAAGTGGAATCTGTGGATGCAGGAATGAATAAAGGAAGAAATAAAAAGAAGAATATTATAGATTATCATCATTTAAATCGAAAAGAATGCTATGAGTATCCTGTCTACCATTTAATAGATAAGACATTGGAAGATACAATGAACACGTAACGTATAGACGTAGCAATGAGTGAAGAAAGAAACTAATGGAATCACCTTTTTATTATGACTTGTCGATTAATTTGAAAATTGTCAATATAAGTTTTCTTGGGCATCATATGTTTTTTTCTCAGCGTATAAAATAATATAATACTTTTTTTTATTTCTAGGCTCGAGCAAGACATCTCCGCTTCTTGGTAAGTATGAAAAAATTTAATTATTTCTGGCTTGTTAAAGATTGAATTAATTTGATATTAATTTGAAAAAGCCAGCGAATATAAAAAAAAAAGTGACATTTCAAAAAAGTAAAACTTCAACTTAAAAGTAATGTTCATAAAAGCTACTTTTTAGAATGGTGAAAATTCCGTGTCGGGCTACCATAAAAAGTTGAAAAAGAAAAGGTTGTTTGGTAATGTGAGTGCGTAAAATTTTGAAATATGAAAGTGGGTGAAACTGAAGACGATATAATCAAAAGACATTCAAAGTATCTAAATCGCGCAGCCACTCGTATCCGGGGATGCCAGTCTACTAGGGCAGATAGCTAATCCCCATTGCAGACACCTGATCAGGCACATTTGTGTTTGTTCAACACCCGCAGAGCCCACCTGTGGTTTATATTGCAACTATGCTAAGCGGACTTTAGTTACAGTTTCCGGGAGAATGCGCGTTATCTACTGTGATTAACAGTCTGAACAAGGCAAGGCCAGCACGCTCAAACCCTCGATCACGATGACATGTGACTTTATGCTAGCAAAATCATCGACGGCTTCCAAAGGGTTCCGTTTACCCAATTTCACTCATAAGGCTAGGGAGAAGCCGTGGTGTAGTTTTCAGACACTTTAAAGGTGCCGCACGCTAGAATCGCCTCCTCCAGACTGATAACATCAAGAAGTCACCTCTCTGACAAATCGACCATGGTGAGATTCGAACCCTCATGGTCAGAAAGCGAGCGTTCTAACACTTCGGCCACGTGCCACTTTCAATTCAAAATATATATTTAGGAAACTAGTAATAAGATCAAATTGCAAATTATGGGATACTGATAAATGTAGGTAAATGACATTTGGAAAATCTTCGCTACTTCTGTCTTCTTTCACGACAGACTAACGGACTAGATCTTCCATTTGGCCAGCGAGAAACCCGATTGCTCCTGTGCCATCTGATTACAACTACAATAGTCAATATATAAACGGCTCGTGACTGGCTTCTGGTTCTCCTGCTGTGCGCCTGTACATCGTTACATTACAAAAGACGGCTTGTCATTTGCAAACGGACGGCTTCTGACTCGTGACTAGCCTTTTACTACTGACTCTCTCCTACCACTCATCTGCCCATCTCTACATCATGACGGACGGCTTGTCATTCGCCAACGGCGGCTTCTGACTGGCCATTCTAGAATGCGGCCTGACTACATAAGTATACGTATGGAATTACATACCTTCTGGCAGAGAGACACTTGATCCCGAAAGTTGTCATTTATTTATTTACTTTATTTTATTTTCTCTTCTTGAAAGCTCTCACAACTGGATTTTATTGATGACGTAATCATAAAATTGTCGGCGCTTCTGGTCTAGATAATATCATTTTCAGCCTACTTGATTTCGTAGGTGTCCTAACCAATCTGGTAGGCACATAGTGGGTAACATTTTCACAATTATTTTTTTATTACTAATTATGTTTACCATCTTATTATTGTTTCTTTTTAGATTAAAATTTTCACCATTATTAGTATTGCGCCATCGATGAAGCATTTTAATTTATAATTTTATTATTAGTTTTAATGTATTTTATTTTTGTTGAATTTTAGAATGAGCATTTTCACTATTATTTTATTACTAGTTTTACTCCATTTTATTATTGTTGCTTTTTAGATGAAGCATTTTCACTATTATTATTTTAATACTAGTTTTAATCCATTTTATTATTGTTGCTTTTTAGATGAAGCATTTTCACTATTATTATTTTATGACTAGTTTTACTCCATTTTATTATTGTTGTTTTTTAGATGAAGCATTTTCACTATTATTATTTTATTACTAGTTCTACTCCATCTTATTATTGTTGCTTTTTAGATGAAGCATTTTCACTATTATTATTTTATTACTAGTTTTAACCCATCTTATTATTGTTGCTTTTTAAATGAAGCATTTTCACTATTATTATTTTATTACTAGTTTTACTCCATCTTATTATTGTTGTTTTTAGATAAAGCATATCTACTATTATTATTTTATTACTAGTTTTACTCTTTCTATAACAATCAAGATGTAGATAAATGTTTAAATAAATCAGTGTATAATAATGATAATTTCCATTGTCAAAAACGGCCAAACGTTGTGACTAGTTAAGATTAATAAGCGCCTACAATTGAGCTAATCATAGAAAATAGAAAAGCAATTTATTTACTTTCATAGTTACTCAGACCATTGACAGTGGGTTTAATCATGATATTTACGCAGTGGAAATGTAACTGCTAAATATAATACACTCCAACGTCCTCGGTGGAAAATTCATTATAGCAACGAGAATTTACGAGATTTTAAATAGGTTCTTTGATTTGTCTTGTTCGAATCGCCCGCGTCTTGTGATTGGAAATCTTGTCTCAAATCCCCTTTAGTAACTGAAACTCTTAACAGTGTGCTTGGCAACGATAAACACCATGTACTTGACCAATAAAAGGTTCTTATCAAAAGAATTAGACTTTGCCTTCAGAATATCCAGTTTCAAACTATTTTCGGTTTCACGTTTTTTTTTTGTTTTGTTTTTTGCAATACTGATGTCAAGTGCGAGCCCTTGTTATCTGAGTAGAACATAATCCGTCTTTAGCTTGTAAGTAGCGTAAACTGTTGCTAAGGAACCTAAATGCGCTCAGACAATCCGTCAAAGTTTGTTTCCAAAGATGACCGCACGTTACGTCCACACTACAGAATATCTGTTTACATTATTGATCAGTATTGATTTACGAATAGGCATCAATATGACCGTAGCCTCATGATGAAAAATACACTTCCTTCAAACAAGAAATATTTATTTTTTTACATTCTTCCCTGTTAATGAACTTGATTCAAAGGTGAATATTTATCCAAAACTTCGAACACTATAGTTAAACTGTCAGATCAAAATTCAGATACTGACAAATTGAAACAAACTTACATATACAGTACCGTGCAAAGGTCTTAAGCGACTTAAAACTACTGTAAATTTATAATAATTGCCATCTTATAAGTGGATGGTTTTTGGCTATTTTTAACCATCGTGTCTACCAAAAAACGGTGTGTCAAAATAATGGTGTTTCTTTTGACACCAATATTGTTTCACTTTTCGGCATTGTTTATTGTTTTAAAAAGCGATGATTAGAATTGTAATAAAATCTAAACTTATGATGAAAGTGAATTTATACATTGTCTTTATTCTTTACAACAAAAATAATGAACACTATTTATTTATTAGATTGTTTATTTGCACTATTTATTATATCGTTCATTGGAATGGTTGGCAAAACATCAGCTAATTTCCAATCAATTCGAACTTTATAAAATGGTAAATAAAAAAGATTTACTTATAGTTGATTCACATAATAGTAATGGTGTCAAGAGAAAACCGTCCTTTTGAATCACCGTTTTTTTTTTTGAGGGCATGAAAGTTAAAGATTGCCGTTTTTTATTGAGCTTATAAATATGAAACTGTGACCATATTGGAGTTATTGTCATATATTTTAACGGGGTTTTGAAGGTGCTTGGTAGGTGCGAGACAACCACAAACATGAAGGTGCAAAATATTTCGGCCACCTCGTATAAACCGAGCCAGATGCTGTGTTTTCAAACAGAAAATGTTTGTAATGAAAATTTATTATAAAATGTTGATATCAAGAAGTTAATGCACATTGTTAATATTTTCTGTCGCTTCCTGTATGTTAAATAATTGCTTCAATGCACCTAGGATGGGATGCATACAAATCCTTCACCATGTTCACAGGTACTAGATGCCATTCTCTGTGGTTGGCCTCCCACAACTCAAAATCGCGTGGATTTGATCTGGTAGATTCTTCTACTCATTCGTTCTGTCAACATTTGATGCGTGATTTAAGCTAGGGATTCAATCTGGCCAATCTTTTAATAAAGTGACACATTCATCAATCAGCCTTTGTTGCGCTGCATGCAATTTGTGAAATGGTACTCTGTAATGTTAAAAGATTTCGTCTCCATCCAAGTCTGTTATCAAATATTGCATGGGACACAGGATGTATTTGGTACTATTCAAGCTATCGGCAATTTTAAGCAATTTTTTTGAACCATCCCATTTTATACAGCCCTAAAGAATTAGAGACTTACCACAAAATCTTCATTGCTTTCATTGTGTAACGTCGATTATTCCGCTTTCCTGTCGTCTTTCTGATAAATTCACACTTATTAGAATGCAGCTGAATCTTCGTTTGATCACTGAATTGGATTTAACCCAAAGCATCTAGATCCTTCAGTTTATCCCATTTTGACCAACTTAATGTTGCCTTCAAATACTTTTTAATTAAAGCTGGTTTCTCTGTTGAAATGAATCCCTTCAGTTCATGTTCTTCAAGGATGCAATTATTATCTATTGACATCAAATTGAACAAGACGCACTCATCCATCACTTATCTAACAGTCTTCTTTCACTGAGATTTTTGCTGTCTTGATCAGTGTCCCTATTATCCTGAGCTGCAGCTTTGGAAGGCGACTATATTGTTGTCGATTCAAAACACTGCCAATGTTTTGAGATTTCGAGAAGATTTCTGAAATGCCACTTCTTGACATTCCATGTTCCTTGGCGCTTGTTGGCTGGCTCATATTCTTAGCTATGTACACTATTTTCTTTATTTGATACTTGAACACATGTATTTATGATACAAGGCCGAAAGGGAAATATGGAAAAGCTGGTCAACACTGTCTATTCTACTCCTAGCTAATCCGACTCACGACCCATTCACTCTAACAATTGGCTTAATCACAACAAGAAGCCATCCCTTTCCATCCAATCCCAACATGTACCATAATACCACATATTCAAAGGACGCATAATAAAACCCCTCATTTTTCCATGACGAGGGAGAGGGTGAACCCATTAAATCAAAATCAAGCAAAACACTATCTTCACTATTTTCACCCGGGTTTCTTTGGAAGTTTTTGCCATGATTTCAAGAAACGAAAGAATGCAGGAAATTGATGTCATAATTTACCCAATATGTAAGAAAAAATCGGTCATGTTTAGAAAAAAATGTTTGCCTTTTAGCGGTGTAACAGAAAAGAGAAAACCAAAAAGGTAAGGTGGCCAAAATATATTGCACAGCTATTTGGCGCTGACTCGGGTTTGACGTTTAGATGCATGAAAATGCAAAATGGTGATTTGAAGTGATTAGAAATTAGAAAATACATCGCGAAAACTCCCCGAGAGATGTCTTAAATAATTAGGAGGAAAAGTGGAAAAGAAACGGAAAATTAAAATTACATCAGATATATAAAATACAATTGCTGAGGGAATCTGAAAGAGTTGAACCGCGAACGAATTTGAAGAAAAGTAATTAAGTTTGGAATTTCTCAAAGGTGATCTGATAAGGATAAATATTTGCAGAAATATGAGAGGGATAAATTCTTAAAACTACGATGCTAACCCATAAAGTATTTCTCATTAAAAGTTACAGAAATATTGTTTTGCTGAGGCCATGTCTTTTTGGGGGACAATAGACATTGAGATCATCCAGATGGCGGAAATTTTTCCATATATCAATGTCAAAAATTGGAAAAGAGGTGTCAAAGGAAATCGCTTATATAAGCCGGTGAAACCTTTAACTTCAGGAATCACAGGGAAGAGCTCAGAACGACGTGCTAGGAAAATCTTCGCTGCTCGAAGACAGGAGCACACACGCATCCTGTGGACGGGACGGACACATAGATACAGAGGAATGTCACTGTTGCAGACTCACTGTGGGGATGGAACGGTGACTACTACTACATTATCAATAGTAGTTAGAACGGGTTGAATTGATTGACTGGAAATCAAACACCTCAGAAATATTCATTTTACTACCTAGATGTGCAGCCGACGCAAGTTTGTGCAATATTCCTTGTCAATAAATTATTGTTAGAATAATACAATTTACCACGCTCCTCGGATGGACTTAATAATCTCTTCGACGGGTGACTCAACGAACTACTAGGCGATCGCTGTCGAAAAACGAACTCATTTCAGAGAGCGTGAGACGGGCCGGAACCGCCGACAGAGATACGTATCCAAGAGAACATTTGGTTGGCATCTGTTTATGTTCGATTCGGTGGCCGGAAGTGATCTGGTCGCAGTCGATTCAGTGAACGGGCTTCGGGCGTGCATACTACCGTTTATAGGGGTGCCATCTCGCATTTTCTATCTTCATTCAGAATGTTTGATAAAAATAGGATAATTAGGCGTAAAATGCATCCAATATGGCCAAATAAACTTTGGCTATAGTGGAGACATTTTCACACCTCATCATCATATCTGTAGACATCACAAAAAAAAATCCGATGCAAGCGTAGTAAAAAGCACAGGTAAAAGGGTAAAAAGTACAAATACCGAACAATAATATAAGAAATATTTTAAAAAAATAATAAACTTTTCGTGCGCTCGTAAATAGCCACTCTAGTTTTATATCCTAGGCACTTGGTTAGCCTTCTTGTCTTTGTTCCTCACTACCACCTGATGATTGTTGTTCACACATGAAACTGACAGTGGCGGAAAACATATTTTGAAACGTGTATAAAGTTCATTATTTTTTATATTGAATAAAAATGCGTAAGTAATGTCGCGATGTATACATGCTAAAATATTTACTAGCAGATACCGAGCCCCGATGAAACCCACGTCAGGGTCAATAGGGGAAGAGCGTAAGCTTCTAGCGCCATGTACACATTTGTAATAGTCTAGCCCAGCCCTACGATCCCTCATTGAAAAGGATGAAAATCAAATACAATAGATACTGCTCTTTTTACATTATATATATATATATATATATATATATATATATATATATATATATATATATATATATATATATATATGAGCTCTCTGGTTTGAGGTGTGAATTTGTAAACAGTGACTATTTAAGCTAATATTGCACGACTCTTCGGCAGAATTGAGTCACTGTCAGTCACTGTGTGTTTATCTAAATCTAAAAATAAACACGCTAAAATTCACCTTCATCTCTAGCGTGCGCCGACGGCTTAGTGGGAGAAGTTCCGTTTGACGCAAATTCAGTCGGGTTTCGATCCTAGCTAGAGGCACCCGGACGTCTAGCCACACTGATGAGCTGTGAAACAGCGAAACAGTCTGTCTGTGGATGACAAATATATATATATATATATATATATATATATATATATATATATTAGGGAAATGTATGAAAAAAAGTGTAAACACTTTTTGCGCGACGCGTTTCGTCCTTTTGAACTTTATTGGGCGAAAGGACGAAAAGCTTCAAACAAAAAATTTTCACTTTGGTAAAGATTTCCTTAAAATTGATGTTGATATATAAAATTTATATATCTTCCCCCTCATATATATATGTGTGTGTGTGGGGGGGGGTAGGTATATACTTTATATCCGACTTTAATATGAATGTCAACGTTTTCCTAATAAATGGTAATAAATGTTGGTAAAAATTTCAGAATATGAGTGATATATTGTTTGAATTTCAGCTTATAATATCTATCCTGATAAAAATTATTAATGATAATTTGTTTAATCGATTCCCTCCAAGCAAGGCGATAATGTCACTAAGACGCAAGGCTACTGGGTGATGGTGAAAGAGAATGAAAAAACTTTAGAAGGAACCAGAAACCCAATCCTAAACATGAAACATGGGGTAAAACTCTACTTCTGTTCAAAATTCCGTTGGAGGAGTGTGAACCGCACGATAGGTGAACGTATCTACTTGCTAAACAAACAAAGCAAAATATACATTTTTATTTATAAGTAAACCTAACAGAT
Organism: Acanthosepion esculentum; assembly: GCA_964036315.1. Lineage (NCBI taxonomy): Eukaryota > Metazoa > Mollusca > Cephalopoda > Sepiida > Sepiidae > Acanthosepion > Acanthosepion esculentum. The sequence continues at coordinate 4,501,596 of OZ038507.1, read as the reverse complement.
ATAGACGAGAGAAGCATATTTGATATACACAGTATCCCTTATGTCTGAATAAATAATTATTCTATTATTCTACATGTTAATATGGGCTCATTGACATTATATAACCTTCATCAGTCTTTAGTCATTGATTTTATTCATTTTTTACTGTTTCGAATTTAACATTAAAAGCAGCACTTTTATTACTTTTTAGAACTCTTCTTTACTTGAATATTTTTTTACTTTCTCATATCCAACCTTTCTGGAGAGACAGGGTGCAAATCCATTAATATGATTCCATTTATTGTGTGAGTTTATTAAGTTATCCGAATAAAAACATCGCGAACTTGTTTTGAGTGTCAAATTTATTTTTTTAATGCTAACTAAAGATAACATAAAATTGTATTTATAAATAAACCCGACGGATATAGACTGGAGGAGCATGTTTGATTCACAAAATATCCCTTATGCCTCAATAAATAAATATTTTATTATTCTACATGTCAGTATGGGTTCATTGGTATTATATAACCTTCATCAATCTTTCATTCATTGATTTCATTCATTTTTACTGTTTCGAATTTAACATTAAAAGCAGAACTTTTTACTGCTTCCTAGAACTCTTCTTTGCTTGAATATTTTTTTAATATTCTCAAGTACATGTCAAATATATAATATTTAATGATAATTAATTAATAATAATTTAATTAATTAATAAGATTTAATGGTGGCCGGCCACAAGCTTTCTATTATTTCTGAAGAGGCTGGAGTCCATTCCATGAATTTGATACTTTGAAATTATTTTGGGCAAGGTGGATAGTTTTACAGAATGAGAAGGAGCAATTTTTTTTCGTGAATATACACTTTATCTAAAAACTATTTAGTTATGGCTTTTACCACAAAAAAATGACTTGTCCAAAAATCTTCAACAATTTTCTGCATATCTTGATACTGTCATCAATTTAAAGGGACTTATAATTTTACTAGCTACAGTACTAACTCAAGAGATTACCTTACCTTCTATCTCTTTCTTGTCTTCTAAATTTTGTATTCATCATTAAAAATTACTGTTGAGAAGTTAGTTTTTGATGTACTTTCTTTGCCAAATTAATATTTGGGGGTTTCCTTAAATGTCGTGGTTTGATTATTTTAGCCAATGTTCTTGTAAGAAGAAACAATGAAGGGCTTAAAGAAATAAACAAAATTGTATTAAAGTAAAATACGAAAATGATAAATCGATGTAAATGTCTCTGGTTAAGGAGGAGATAAGTAGAGTTGTATAAAGCGCCGCATAGGCGTACGGTAGGAGAGGGAGGGTTAGTTGTGACTTACTGCAGCGACGGCCTTTGTAGAATTGTCTTTTGGAGATGGAAGATCGCTTTCCGACGATCGTTGTGAATCCGGGCCAAGATGCTGTCCGGCTGCCGAAAATATCCCTTTGATGGGCTTTTATGTTCTTTCTTAGGCTCAGATTAACTCCAGTTTTTATTTTGTTTCTTTAGGCAGAAGTGGGTTCTATTGGGTGGAAATTCTGGATTGTTTTGCTTATTTTCTCATCGAGTGTGTGAATAAAAAACGGTAGCTATGTGCGAGCCTTGCGCAATTGATAGAATTTTAGTTCAGTTTTGGGTTTCGGGGCGTTCACATTCAGTCAGATGAATCAGATCTGGTTTTTGAAAGAATGTAACATTCTTAATAATTAACTTAAATAATCTATATTTTTCACTTTGTTTACATTTGCCACATCAACTTTTTCAAATTTCTTGCTTATTATCTTTTTCATTTTTCTTATATCTCTTTTTGTCACATTATTAAAGGCTTTTTTTGTTCAATGTTTTAATATTTTTTATTGTTCAATTTAATGTTTGTTTTCAATTTCCAAAATTGTGTTCCCATCCCCCAGTAATTACAATGTTTTGTTTAGGCATTTTCAATAATTGGCTAAAAAAAAAAAACAGCACAGCATGATGAAAAAAGGCCCCAAACTTAATAAAAACAAAGTTTTATCGTCAAAATGTTTATGTTATTATTAATAGGAAAGACCAGAGTATATTTTTAATCATTTTTTTAATTTTTTTAATCCTTTCAAGCACATTCAAAATTTTGGTTCAAAATGTTTTTGTTTTTTTTACATTAGCAGTCACATAATATTTATCATTAGTTTTTAGCGCCTTTTTTTCAGTTGAAAAACATTAATTTGGACATTCTTGCAAAAATCAAATAATTGTCGGATTTTAGTGAAACTTTCAGAAATTATTCACAAATGAATGAAATTATTTCAGAAATGTTTGTTTTTTAGAAAGTCATGGTATTTTTTACATCTGTTACCCTTACTTAATTTTATGAAAACTTGAAAATTCGACTTTGTGTAATTTTGTGATTATATTAGTTAAAGGCAGAAGACTTTGAAGAATATAAATCATCGATTTTGTTTTTTTGTAAATTTAAACCCGGTTTTACCCGAAATTCAGCTCTGAATTGTAAAATATAAAACAATAAAACTAAGACATTATTTAATTAAAAAAGCTTTTACTCGCTTTTATGAATAATATTAGGGACACTATTGTCTGAAGCCAAAATATTTTTCAAATGAAAAATGAATTTTTTCAAGAATTGCTTTCTTTTTTCAATTTTAAATACAAAATGTGATAAAGTTGTTAAATATTTTAAAATTTAACTTGAATCTGAGTCTTTTTTGGAAATGCTGTTATTAAAAAGATCTATTTTTATTTTTTATCATAAATTTGAAAGCTTATTACAATCTGCGATACGATAATATTTTTTAAATATTTTTTAATATGCAAAAATTGGATTAAAAACGTTTTCTTCAAAACTATGAATGCACGGTTCAGAAATAATAGTTATTTTGCTTTCTTTCTGGCTAGCACATATCAAATTCTCTGATTGACCATCATCGTCGTACTTTTAAAATTTTTAATTTTCTTTTTTTACATCCTATTTCACTAAATATTTTAATTTCATTTTTAAATATAATTAATTTAATGTTTTTTTAGTGAGAGACATACTGCAATTATTTTTTCTTTTTTTTTTAGATTCAATTTTAGGGATAGAAACAGTACAGTCTTTGGACATATCTTCGTTAAAAAGTATCTAAAAAGATCAATAAAATATTAGACTTTTGAAAGTATTTAATTTTTAAGAATTACTTTATAGTTAAATAAGCTAGTTCACTTAAAATTTGAAAATACTGCCAATTCTGTTCTTCCGTCCGATAAATTGCTTGACATTAGTTGTCAATACATTGACGTAAAGGTCAATTCACACCTCCAAAACCACGGTTAGGCATGCTTCCCTTATTTCCAACTAAATTTTTTCTGCTAAAAATTTAAGTTATGTTTGTTTCCAATTACATTAAGTATACTTTAAATTTTCTAATTTTCCTCATAAAACTTTTGAAAAAAGTATAATTGAATTATTTTTTAAACGAAGAATTTCAGTTTTGTATAGAAAGTTGTCAAAAATGACAGACATAATTTGTTTCATGACAATTTTGCTCACTAAAAAAAAAAAAAAACAAGATTTTTAACTAAAATTTCGGACGTGCTAGGAAGGATTAAAAAATGTAAAAAGAATAATAAAAATACTTTGGTCTTTCCTCTTAATAATAACATAAACATTCAGACGATAAAAATTGTTTATCAAGTTTGGGGCCTTTTTTCATCAGCGTATGCTCTTTTTTAGTGAAGTAGTGAAGATACCTAGTTTTGTTTCCTTTTTGAGGTTATATATTTCTTACGGACTATGGCAAATTTACATCACTGAAATTAAAAAAATAAATGTCAGTAATTATACTATTATATTTATTTGCAATATCATGAACAACCCTCGAGTTATATATTAAAATTTTAACGTCAACTAAGTTATCTATTTCATAATAAAATACATTCGTCTTCATGTCTGACATTAGACCCTTAAAATGGCATATATTCTGCTTCAGCATGTTCCAAAGAAGATTTTGATAAACAACTTATTTCTGCACTATAAATAATAATATAAAGAGAAGATATTTGCAAATTAAAACATTTTTCCATTTTAATTCAATAATTTTAAAAGATTTTTCACGCTTAATATTATTCTACTAGATAAAAAGTAGAGATTTGTTTTTGTAAGAGTGGGTAGTAATAGAGAAGTAAATAACATGGAAACCAAAGTATGCATAAAAACTACTCTATAAAAAATGAATTTAGTCTCGGAAATTCAGACAAAAAATGGCTTCTGTCTTGTAGACCGTCTCTGGTCTTTTGGTCTTTCTCTTCTGGTAATTGGTTTAGGCAATCATTTCACTTGGCATATAAGTGTTTGAAAGTCAGTTGCAAATGTTCAAGGGAAGACTTCTTTGCTTGGCCTTTCTCTACATGTCATGTCTTTTCTGGATAGTTGACATTCACAGCAGAGTTGAAGCAAAAAACTTGGCGAGTTGAGTTACTAAAGGGAATTAACTGAAAAATGAGATATCCAGAATAGGCACGACAGGTGGAACTAGAACAATCTACCCCTGTGGACTAAATAGGGTTCGTTTTGAAATTCCAGCGTATATCACCTGAAGAAAGCCGGAACGTACAACGTCGTGAATATGACAATGGGGACAACAGTTCGAACAATGTATATAGTGTAAAAAGTAAATCTATATTATAATTTTATCTCAATTTCGCTCTTGTCATTTTTAAATTGGGTCCATTTCGGTAAATTTCTTGCGTAATACACGTATTTGATAAATGTTGTTCACTTTGTATTTTTTCTTCTTCTAAACCATCAGCACTTCCTGCCAAAAAGGTAAACAGTCGAAGTCAGTCCCGTTTGACAACAATCACCTGTGCCGATTCCTCAGACAACAAAACATCACGTGAGTTGAAACAACTTGATTATTGATAATTACCAAATTTATATATATATATATATATATATATATATATATATATATATATATATATATATGAATGATAAAAATAGTTTTAAGGTATGCTATATTTATGGGTAAAAGTGCTCAAGAGCATGTGTAAATAAAAATGTAAAAGTGGAAACTGAGGTCAACTCGCAATTGTATATACAACAGCTAAAGATAATTGCATTCTAATCTACAATTATTTCTAATCAATAGTCTTTAGAATAATTTGAAATAATAACTGTTTCCGCCTACCCAATAACCGTTAGGTTAATACCATATACCGGAAATAATTAACCTGGTTACCCATAATGTTCCATTGACCAGCAGATATAAATAGTCGAAACACCATACAACACACATGGCCTGAAGATTGCGTTCAATCATGACCTCATTGCCCACTTTTATATATATACGTATGTGTGCGTATGTGTGAGCGCACGCGCGTTTGTGTTTGTATACTATGCTTTGCTTAATCTGGCTCAAAATCACATATGTTAAGGAAATGTACGACTTCAAAACTTTCGAGCAGGACAGTCCTAGAAAATCATCATTCAAAAGCGTAATCTTCATTCGAACAGTGTATTGGGATCAAATGTAGATCAAATCCTTCCTATTTCATTCTCTGATGAAACTCTAATAAAATCGAAAGATGTTAGATTTATAAACGGTTCCTATTTGTTCCTCATCCTATCATTCAAACAGTGTAATGAACTACCTGATATACAAAATGTATCTCGCACTTTCCTAGCTTATTTATACAAATTCATAGCGACATTATTCAGTAATCGAAGCATTTTGCTTTGATTTCTATGGCCCTACACTATCTTGCAGTGAAATTGTGTATTCCCGCATAAAAAGAATAAGACGATTTTGACTTTGATTCGATTATTTTTTTCTCTATCTTCAATTAGTTGGAACTGCTAGTCAGACAAGGAGTGAAACAAGTGACCATCTGAAAATAACACTCCTGGAGAATGCGCTGTTTATAGAAGTATTTCCCATCTCGGCTTTAGTATTGTTCTCTGCATCAGGAATTTGTCAAGCAGCAAAATTTTAGTTTGACTTCTTTGCACAGAAAAACATATTTTCTCTTAAAATGCCTTATTCAAAAGAGTTGAATCATCCATTTTTAATTTTATTTTGCAAGTTGTCTGTGTTATATTTTCCTTAAAGATTCTCCCAGTCAATGATTTTTGAAAGTGCTCAAGTCTTCCTCAGAGTTATTTGTCCTTTTGCTAAAGATCAACATTTTTTTAAACTTTGCAAACTATTTCCTAAGCGTGCATGCACCTACTGGATTACTACTTTCAATGTAAATTCAACTGAAGATTTTCCTCAGACAAAACAATGTCGAATGCGTACTTTGTATTCAACCATGATTTTCACTGAAATAAAATTGTACCTATTTCAACAAAAAGCTGTAGAAGAATATACACGCACAAGTAATAAAGAGCTTTAAAATTTAACTAACATTTAGCAAAATTAGGTTCTAGGAACTTTTACACCAGCCTAATGATAAAATTAAAATAACTGCATCTTTTTTTCCTTTTCATATAGCTCACCAACAGGTTGACAAAAGTATTAATATTCGCTTCAGCTTGGCCTCAGCAAGTTCCTGGAGTAAAGGTGAGCAATTTTATTGGCTAGTGAATTAATTCACTATATTTATTAAATAAAGTGGTTTTACAAGAAATTCTATGTAACACATATTATAAACAATCATTTTTGTTATTAGTTCAGTACTCATTTTACTCCATCTTATTGTTGCATTTTTTCATAAATCTTTGTGATTCTTCAAGACTCTTCTGAGAACTTAGCCACCAGCCAAGGAGAGGATAACTCTAACAGAAAACCCTGTGAGCTCAGGACACCTCATTGGGCTATAACTTGTAAATCTCAGGTTAAAAGGGTGGGGTCGGTAATGCACATGCCGCACTTAGCTTAAAATTCCACACGCCGCTCTGGGAATATAGACTGAGGGATATTCTACGTCTTCTGTACTCGACACGAGATGGTCTGTAACAGTCTTGGAAAACTCTCCTAAATATTCGTTTACGCAATCAGACCATGATGACGATTGTTTTATTACTCATTTTATTCCACCGCCATCATATTATTATTATTATTATTACCTTTGATTTCTGTTGTATACGCATTTTCTTGTGGGTCCCAACTAGTGACCTAAGGTCAGAAATGGCATTATGACATTTTCCACTGAAACTATTGGTAAAAAAATAAAAAATAAACAATCTTAAGATCACACACATTTTACATAGATAAAGCCCTTCTTAAGATGTGAACTGTACTTGTGAGAGATTTTTTTGTATTTGTTTAAGGTATGGGCTATCAGGAATTCCTTCAATGAGTCTATCGAACGTTTTACAATCAAATCAAGGACTCAAACCACAACTGGAATTATTGATGTCCTCATTTGCCACATTTTTTGAGATTATATTTCAAGATCCTTGTATTTTGATAATTTTTTTAAAGATCTTTAAAGATATATTACAATCTGCAGGGACTGCCATATCAGTAAGAAAACATTCTGTTTTTGTGGTCTTTGATCACGATGTTTGTGCGATTAGCTTTGATATTTCTGTTTGTGTCTATTGTAAAGTTCCATAAAATTGTTACAGGTCCTATATCTGTATGTCTGGGTGAGGTTAATACCAATTTCTTGCAATTTCCCTCCTGTAAAAGTTGCAGATTTTCCAGTGCAGATACTGGCTCATTCTATCATGCCGAGTTTTATATTCAGTGGGTGCTAATGCCGGGCAACCTGATACAAGATGGTTAATTATTTCTGGATATTTATCACAGAATCTGCATTTCAGATTAACACAATTTTTCAGTATGTGTGCTTGATAATTTCTAGTTAGCAAGAATAAAACCTTCGGTTTCAGTTTTTAGCCCTGCACCACTGATGGGTACGGGGATTGTCTACATCAGCTTCTTTGGTACGAGTAGAGTATTGACCATGAAGAGGCTTGCCATTGTTTCTGCGTTTGGCACATTACATTTGCTTTCTTTTTTACGTTCTTTGCCGCTGAAGTGGGTGTATTATAGTTGATTTGAACTTCTTCACCCCCTGGAAATTTCCTTTTGAATTTGTGGGCTTCCTTTATTACTAAATAAAGTTTCTTATTTCTTTCACGTTCTTTGACACTGATCATCATTCAGTCTTCTGTAGTTTCCAGGTATCTTTGAAGAGCGATTGGTGTGGTTTTGTAAGACAGTTCTAGTTGAACTAATTCTCGGCCTGCTTCGGATCTGGACACATGCAGATGATTGACATCTGCCTTGGGATGATGCATGCGGTGGCAAGTGAGAAGCTTTCTCGTTTTGGCGTCCACTCGCTTAATGTCAACCATGGTCCAATTAAGGATGTTGAAACTGTATTGCACCACAGGGACAGCCAAAGTCTTTATGGCTGATATTCTTTTTCGTGAATTTAACTCGGTATTTAACACCAGAACCACAAGCCTGTAGTATTCTTTTCTTACTTTCTCCTTCATTTGGGTATGCTGCATTCCATCTCCTTCTTCTTTATAGTCTTTTTCTTGTTCCTGTTCCCAAATCCTTGTACAAAATCTAGATCTATTAAGCGTGTTTCTGTAATTCTCCTTTACTTGAATGTTACTTCTGGACATTTATCTAATCCGAAATCCATCCCGATGTCATCACTGAAACATTTTACAGAATTGAGAATACCCTTCAATTCATTGTCGTCTTTGGCAAATATTTTGATATCATGTAGAATAGGTGATTAAACACTTCTTTTTTTAAAATTTGTATCCATAATTATTACTGTTTCGTGTATGCGAAAGAGGGATTAAGGACAGACAAAACAGAAGCGACGAAAGGGAGTCTCCTTGAAAGATTCCTCATTGGATGTTCAAACAATTGAAAGTGTCAGCACCTTGGTCTGATTCAGGTATAATGGGGTTTTCCACAGTTTCATACTATATTTAAGGAAATTTACTGTCACTGAAGAGACTTGGTACATTTCAAAGGATTCAATAGTGTGGTACACTATGAAAGGTTTCCGGTAATCTATCCCAGCCGTGCTGAGATTTCTACCTTTTTTCCTGCAATTTTCAAGGATCATTTACTTTATTAGTAGTTGACAGTTGTAACCATATGAACCTCTTCGACATCCCTTCTGTTCCAGGGGAAGAATGTTGTTTTCATCGAGAAAAGACTAAGTACAGTTCATCAGGACAGACGTAATCAATCTATAAGTGGTGAACAGACATGTTATTGGCCTACAATTTTTTGATAATCTGTTTCACCCGTTTTTGGTAGGAGATATGTAATAGCTTCAGTGATCCATTTTGGAATTTCATTGTGGTTATTAATTAGCATTGATAATGTTCGCACAAGAGTTTTATGGATTGATGTCAGATGATAGAGTCGAAAGTTGGGTACCTTGTCATTTCCTGCAGATTTGCATTTATAGGATTTTGTTAGACCTTGCCCAACATTATTTTTGGTTATATTTTGTCATTCTTGCCCAGGTTTATCCTTTTTTCTTTCTTGTTCTCATTTGATCCACTCTGCATTGAGATTATATTCCAAATATTCTCCCAAAACGTTTGCACTTCTACAACAGATGGGAGATTTTTGACTTCTATAAGTGCTTTTACAAATTCCTTGTAAAACTTTAGGTCCATTTGGAATATCTTATGTTGTCGATAAAACCTAAAACGCTTTTTATATCGTCTTATTCTCTGTACCTTTAATTGCAGTATCTGTCTATCGGAACCTTTTCCAATCGAACCGGGGGCTCCAACTACAACTGGAAATAATGATGCCCTCATGTGCCACATTTTTTTTAATTTCCACTTCAAGATCCTTGTATTTTGATAACTTTATGAAGGTCATCAAAGCTACATTACAGTCTGCAAGAAAAGTACATTCTGTTTTTGTGGTCTTTGATCACAATGTCTGGGCGATTAGCTTTGAGTGTTCTGTCCGTGTGTATAACATTGTTACAGGTCCCATATCTGTAATCGGGTCTAGGTGATGTTAATACTAGTTTCCTTCCCTTAAAAGTTGCAGATTTTCTAGTGCAGATATTGACCCACTCTGTCATGCCGAGTTTTATATTCAGTGGATGCTAACACCGTGCAACCTGATACGAGATGGCCAGTTGTCTCCAGATATTTATCACAGAATCTGCATTTCGGGTTAACACAATTTTTCAGTATGTGTGCTTGGTATTGTCATTATTATTATTATTTTTATTATTATTTCTTTTGATTTCTGTTGGATACACATTCCCTTTCCGATCACAACCAAAGACTAAAGATCAGAAATGGCTTCATGACTTCTTCCACAGATCATTCTTGTAAAAGAAAAACTAAGATCACACACACTTTACATAGAGAAAGCTCTTCGTAATGTGTGAGCTGTACTTGTGAGTACAATTTCTTTGTATTTCTTTAAGGCATGGCTACCAAGAATCCCTTCAGTGAGTCTATCGTAACCTTTTCCAATCAATCCGAGGGCTTCAAATAAAACTAATCGAAATACAACACGACATCCTCATATGCCACATTTCTGAGATTTACACTTCAAGATCCTTGTATTTGTATAGTGTTTTGAAGATCTCCAATGATACATTATAATCTCCAGAGACTGTCATATCAATAAGAAAGCGCATTCTGTTTGTGTGTTTTTTTGTTGCTACATTTTTCATTATTACTATTATTTTATTACTGATTTTAATCTACTTTGTTTTATTATTGTTGTTTGTTATTCCAAACTCTAACTGCAAAAGCAAACAGCGCTAAAAATCAGAAGCAGTTTCCAACGAAATTTGAATTGACATTTTACATCTCGAAAGTCCAGCTTTCATGTGCGTCGTCTTAAATACTTAGATCATGCGTGTCTATTTGGAAGTCAATAATGTGTTTTTTAGTCAACATGTCATTGAAATACAGAAATAGTCAGCATTATTCAAGGTTAACATTGGTTGATATAAGACACAGGTTTAGTGTGTTGGCTACTTCTATAATTGATGTGTAAGGTTTCTTACGAGAATATTTCACAAGACATGAATTAATGGTGGTGAAAAGGTACACGCACAAAATAACAGAGACCAATTCATTTGCAATGCAAGATAACATTTATTAAACAAAACAACAATAGGAAAGTTTAAGGTTTCTTTTCCTAGAAGTAAATTGCATACAAAACGAAAATCTTAATGGATACATTCGAGTGTGACTTGCCTGTGTAGGTGTGTTTTAGTGTGAAGAGTCTACAGCCTTTTTAGCTTCGGTGTGAAAAGTTAATATCACACGCTTCGAAAGGAGGAAAACCGGAAGAGAGTTACTTTAAGGGTTCGCGTTGTTTTTCTACCCCCAGGACTGCTGCTGATACTATGTTTATTAAGGTACTACACATAGCGCCTCACTGTGGAGTAATGTTTAGCAATCTTGTCTCGGTAACCCACACTACTGAGATTAGTTTTATCATCAATGGGTACTTTGTATTTGTTTCAGTAGTCAATAACAGTCTCTAAGAAAAATTACTACTGGAATGAGTTCTATTCTCACTGAGGGCTCCACATAAAGCTAGCAGTTGAGGAAAAAAAGAACATTATGGTCATAGATGACTGAATATCTTCATGGTTATTATATGTCTTAGGAGTTAATAAAATCATAAGTATTTTTTGTTATTTAATGACTAGCTTTTGTGAAAGGAGACATAACTATAGTGTAATGGTTATCAAGCTGGCCTAACAGGAACTTTTACTGCTGTAGTGAGTACAGTTCTAACTTACTGCTCTATCCGTGTGGCTTTGTGTAAATCTAACCTTAGTAAATACCGATTTGTGGCACTTGGCTGTTGAGTAGAATAAACAGTAATTCTGCTGTTGTATATTCAGTTCTCACTGGGCCTCTCACACTTGTGACTTTCAGGTTAAACCGAATAAATACTGATTAATCCTCGTCAAGGTTGACAATAGGCTTTTATTGTTGATACTGTTTGGGCAGGTAAGGTGATTGTGGAAATGTGGTTTACTTCAGTGTTCGCTCATCCACCCTTTATTTCATGGAAACTGTCAGTTACGAGACTTTTTTGTCTATATTTCTGAGATGAGGTATTGTAATTATTTACGTTATTTACATTGTTCGGACTGTTTTCCTCATCTTTATTGACATGTTCACGATTTTTTGGCTGTTGTACGCTCCGGCCTTTTTCAGGTGATTGGAATTTTGAACTGAACCCTTTATTTCATCCACCAGGGTAGATTGTTCTAGTTTCACGTTCCATGCCTCTTCCGGACACCAGTACACATAATAAATAAATAAATTATATGCTATTAATGTACAATTGTAAATTGCTTTACTGTTATCTCTGTGTATGTTTTTTTTTCCTGTGAAGTATGTTTTATATCCATGTGAACACGAGGCTATTTTTGCTGTTATGATGTGAGTGACTCCACAATTTCAGATATTAATCTAGTTTCTGCAGAAGGCCTAACTGGGATTTTTGGCTCAAAAAAAGAAAAAAATAGATATAAGCTATATATTTACTGAATCATATCTTATTTGAAAATCGCAACAAATTACGTAGCACTTATTGCGATTAACTGCGTTACTTAAATCGATTACTTCACTACTTATGTAAATGTAAAAACAGTCTTAGTTGACATTAATACAAGTAACAGGTGGCGATAAAAAAGGGTACAGGAAATAAACCTTATTTCCAACACAATTATATATCCATATCCATATCATATTAAAACACGCCCAAACTTTATTTTCTACCCAATAAAAGACAATATTTACAAACAGACCAAAGAGATTGTACAATACAAAACATACCGTTTAAATAAAAATGTCTGTTGGTTAGAAATTAACATCACCATGTGAAATATTTGACCAATCAGAGAAAACTAAAACCCTATTTTTCTCGAGCTTACTTTTGAGAAAATTTTCTTATAAAAACCCACAGCTCTCGACTCCAAGCCACTTTAACACAAGAGAAGACTTGGTTATACAGTTTTTTCCTTTCCTCTACAGTGTACCAAAAGCAACATGTGTCTGCTACTTCAAATTAATCATCTCCAACAACAACAACAGGGGCAGTCAGTGAATCTTCGCTGATGATTAAAGTATTTTCCCAACCACAGATTTTTTTTACTGTAGACCAACTACTGAAAAGTCTTTAACTCTACTAAAGACTATTTTTTACTCATTTTGACTATTTTGAATTCATGTACATACGTTTGTACAAATGATTTATTTAACAATCATACCCGTGTTTTCTTTGTTTTTATTTTATTATTGTTTGGAATTCGGACTTTCGAATTTTTAATATAAAAAACCTAAACGTCAGAATTTCCGACAAACCTCCTGATGGCTTTACACACATAGCCTTTAATATTGCCAGACACCGCTTTCACACAAATGTTAACAACTTGACATTAGAACATTTCCGAAACCACGAAACAACACAACACCGAAACAACAATGGCCACAGAATTAAACACCGATCCAACAGAAGCCGCATTGTCTGCATACAACACTACAAATGTATGTACCAATTTGGTCCTCTCAACTACAGGCAATTTTCAATGCCAAGCAGATCACGTCACAACATACTAAATACGCATATGTGATGGAGAAGCTTCCCCACGACATTGCAAAAGAGGTGGTCGATTTACTGGAATATATAACAGGGGGGAGAAGCCGTATGGCACATTAAAGAATACCATCATCATGCGAACGGATGAATCCAAAACAAGGCGTCCAGACGACTTGTATAACAATTTAAGTCCCGGCGATATGAAACCTTCACAGCTATCCCGAAAAATGAAAGCTCTTCTAGAAACAAACTCCATATGCAACACCATCCTTAAGCATTTGTGGGGCGATAAACTTCACACACATAAAAAGGATACTCGTCTGAAGATATGAACTTAGAGCGAGTGGCGGAAGTCGCCGACAGGATACACGATGTCGACCCGAATAAATGTGTGTACTCCACAACACCAGACAGTACGCCAACGGATGGATATTCTAACAAAAGGTTACACACTGAAACAAATATGGAGCTGTTAACGATTTAGTACCAAGACATGAGTAGCCAGAATTTCCCTCGTTCCCGAGCGGATTTCAGGGAGCGGTCAAAGTCACCTTGTAAAAACAGGATCTAGTCGATTTTTTCTCGGTAAACCTGTTGGCATCACTATAAATTTGGGAATGAAGCTCAAAAATGCGTAGAACTCTGCATGTTCTATAGGAGAAATCCCAGCACCGAAAAAAACAGGGAAACAACACAAAAGTCGCCTATTCTACATCCAGGATAACAATACCGGATATCTATTCTTAGTTGACACCAGCGCACAAATCAGCGTTATTTCACCTGACTCTAAACAGAGACTCACCCCATCATCATCTACCCGCAAGCAGCAAATGGATCTAAAATCCAAACTTATGGAGAAAAATCCATAACATCAATTTTGGGTATACGACGTTCTTTTCTCTGGATCTTTACACAAGTTCAAGTAAAATAATTTTCCCTTGTGAGATTTTTTTTTATTCCATTTTCACTTTCCAGTGGACATGACCACACATTCCTCCATTGACAACGATACAAAGTTGATAAGAAAAGGAATTAGTTCTGCTACGCCAACAGATATTGCCTTACATGAGTCGATAGAGAAATTCCCTACTATTAGCATTTCTTTCAAACAAACGGATGACTTTCGTAACTCCGCAAAACATTATGTAAAAACACCTGAACCTCCGACCCATGCATCACCACGCAGATTGCGTCATGACAAATATAAAATAGCAAAGGACACATGACCAAGTGGATAAAAGCGTTGGTTGGATCCAGTGAATCGACCCAAAGAGTTATGGGTTTAATACCTGGATACGACAGTGGCGAACAAAAAACTTGAGTTAAAGGGAGATAACTTAGACATCCAGAAAAGGTATGACACATGGAATTAGAACAATCTACCTCAGTGAACGAAATAAATGGTTCAGTTCGAAATTTCAGTCACCTGAAGAAGGCCGGAGCGTACAACGGCCGAAACGTCGTGAATATGTCAATAAAGATGAGGACAACAACCGAACAATGTAAATAATATAAGTCGTCCATGTAGAAAATACTTACTCGCAAATACCCTTGGAAAAGTTATTAATTCATTTCTTATCCTCCCAACTAAAGGTTATCTCGACAAATCACTGTTATTCCCCCAAAATGGTTAATGCAATATTCACTCGCTAAAAAAAAACAAAAAAAAAAAACGAATTATCTAAAATATATTTCGGTTTTAAATAACCAACAAAGAGTTGATAAAAAAATCAATAAACTATGTAGAATAATTGATTAATGAATCTATTAGATATCTGACAACAATGTATCATCTCATTTGATCAGGGTTTTAATGCAATACAGAACAATAAATGCGAAAAGTAGTCCCCCTGCAATGTCGATCTGTAAGTTGCTACGTTTGATTTCATCCTTAAGATGGTTGGGGATTACTTTTTCAAACGGGATTTTAAAAGATAATGAGGAAGGGAAAAATCGTAATTTTCAATGTACTTATGATGCAATCATGATGAACACTATCAACTGCTTTTGTTATTAGTTTATCCACTCTAATTAGATCTCTATTTTTTTAAATTAGTTTTCCAGTATCATCTTGTCGATCAGTTGATCTTTTCAACCATAGGGACATTTCTTGCATCCTTTTTACTCTTCAAATACAATACTATTTCTGTAATATGAGTTGTAATTATTATTATTATTATTATTAAGACGGCATTTGAGATCTTCTCTGGCTCTTAGATGTTACGGTCGGGTGATGATGGTCGTATTTCAGCTCCCATCCGCAGCTTAGAGACACAAAACATTCCTCAGCACATGCGCTGTTCCAAGCAGCGCTGCCACCTGCGCACTCCCAATGACGTCAGACATCTGCAAGGCGTCTTTCGAGGTAGAAAGATTCCCTGAAAATAAAGCTTAGCACACTAACTATAAAAGAGGTAACGTGAGCTGATGCTTTGGATATTTCTCCAATTTGTCCTGCCAAGTCTATTATTGTTATTATTATTATTATTATTATTATTATTATTATTATTATTATTATTTCAACTTTATATCGCATATTGTCTCCAAGAACCAAGTGATTTCAAGTCTGCTCAAATCCCCAGTATTCCCAAGACTGTTCCAAACACGTTTTATTATGTTATTCATTTGAGTTCTCATATCAGTATTATCTAATGGCTTTTACTGAAGATCAAGTAACAGGAAGTATACTCAATATTCTTGAACCTTCTTCAGTATTCTAGCTGATTTTAATAATGTTCTCATCGGAAAGTTTTTAGTTCTTGTTCAGATTTCTAATTCTTTCAATCTTTTTTTTTTCGAGGCTTTTCGAAACTGTTCCAAATACTCCAGTAATGAGGGATACAAATATCAATTTCATATTCTACAAATTCTTCCACTTTATTATTATTATTATTATTGTTGTTGTTTCCTTTGATTTCTCTTGCATACACATTTCCTTACGGGACCCAACCTGAGACTTAAGTTCAGAAATATCATCATGACTTTTTCCACTGATCACTTTTGTAAAAAAAAAAAAAGAAAAAAAAAAGAAAGACAACATAATTTATAGTGATAAAGCTCTTCGTAATGTGTGACCTGTACTTGTGAATACAAATTTTTGTACTTCTTTAAGGCATGGGCTACCAGGAATCCCGTTAATGACTCTATCGGAATCTTTTCCAATCAATCCGAGGGCTCCAACTACAGCTAGAATTATTGATGTCTTCATGCGCTACATTTTTTAGATTTCCACTTCAAGATCCTTGTATTTTGATAATTTTTTGAAGATCTTTAAAAATGCATAACAGTCAGCCGGAACTACCATGTCAATAAGAAAGCCCATTCTGTTTTTTGCATTTGATCATTATTATTATAACTATTATTGGAGATTGATATACAGTCTCCATAAATCTGCAGCACCTTACTCAGTATACACGCAAACTACAAGTACTTCAGTGATCTGCACAGATACAGTACTTACTCGAATTTCTAATTCATTAAATTGACTTTTTCATATTTTCAGTAGGTTTCAAAATGCTACAACTATTATGGGGATATCTCTAAAAATGTTTTCCATTTTTTTTTGTCTTACTTCTGCGGGTCTGCCACCATAGCCACGTCTACAATATAGCAGGTCTTATTTTCTCTGTTTACGATAATCGAATTCAATGTTTTGGGCTTGGATTGTGATTTCGAATATCAACTAGAAATCCCAAATGATCATTTAATTCCATAAGACAATGTCTGGTTCGCGATAATACCATTGGTGTAAATAGTCGATTCGAAGTCTTTTGCAGAGTTCCCAATATATGAGTGTTCCTACCTAGTCATGCTTATTTTTTAAATGCAGCTCAATTGCCTCATTCACTTAAGATGTGGTTTCATGTTTCATTTGTTCTAGGCTTCGATTCATTATTTTTTTTTATTTTGTTCAAACAAGGTTATGCCAGCATTCACGGTGGACATACCGATTCAGACCGGGAAGAAATACTCAAGAAATGTGTTCGGTTGTTACAGTCATCCAAGAGATCAATGTAGGTTTATTCAATTTTTAACATTTATATCATGAATAACCTCCTTAATTAGTCTGCTATCATCTCTAACCTAGATTCATACAAAGCATGTATCATTGGACATCTCGAAAGCCTTTAACAGGGTTTTTCATACAGGTCTTCTCCACAAGCTGAAAAGTTACGGTGTCTACGAATATATTTTTGAATTGATCATCTCTAACCTAGATTCATACAAAGCATGTATCATTGGACATCTCGAAAGCCTTTAACAGGGTTTTTCATACAGGTCTTCTTCACAAGCTGAAAAATTACGGTGTCTACGAATATATTTTTGAATTGATCATCTCTAACCTAGATTCACACAAAGCATGTATCATTGGACATCTCGAAAGCCTTTAACAGGGTTTTTCATACAGGTCTTCTCCACAAGCTGAAAAGTTACGGTGTCTACGAATATATTTTTGAATTGATCATCTCTAACCTAGATTCACACAAAGCATGTATCATTGGACATCTCGAAAGCCTTTAACAGGGTTTGTCATACAGGTCTTCTCCACAAGCTGAAAAATTTCGGTGTCTACGAATATATTTTTGAATTGATCATCTCTAACCTAGATTCACACAAAGCATGTATCATTGGACATCTCGAAAGCCTTTAACAGGGTTTGTCATACAGGTCTTCTCCACAAGCTGAAAAATTTCGGTGTCTACGAATATATTTTTGAATTGATCTAAGTCTTTCCTATCAAATCATGAAATGAAAATTATCCTAAACGGCCACACGTCTAGATCCTTTCGTACTAACGCGGGAAAAACCCCACCTCACGCCGGGTCCATCCATGGTCCAACTCTATTTTTAATTTTCATTAATGACCTTCCCGATGACATCAGTAAGTCTGATCAGTCCAACAAGGTCAAAATGGCAGCCGATGTCCAAAACGACCTCAAGTACGTCATTAACTAGGGCAAAGGATGGCTTGTTAATTTTAACGCCTTCAAAACTAAACATTAATCATCTGAGAAACCCCTCTCTGCTTTCCACCAGCATGGCTGATGCTAATCTCCAGGAAAGTGACTCGTTGCGCCTTCTCAGGATAACGTTCTCAGCTGACCTGAAATGGAAAGACTATATTGAATCCATTGCTACGTCAGCTGCAAAGAAAGTAGGTTCATTATGTTATCCGAGACAATTTTTCTCTCCAGAATCTATCCGACATATCTCTAAGTCTACTATTCGGCCAGATTTAGAATATTGCTGTCATATATGGTCCGGTGCCCTTCCTATTTACCTGGAGCTCCTCGATAAGATCCAAAGAAGAATCGGCAATATTATCGGTCATAATCTGGCTGCTCGGCTTCAGTCACTTTCCCAGCGCCGTAAGGTTGCCTTTCTGTGTCTTTTCTACAAATACTTTCATGGTAATTGGATGAGCGCTTCGCTATGGTACTAGCCTGGCGTCGAAATTTCATCAATTTACAGTCGAGCTGGTTAAATGTAGCCGTAAGTTCTATGCTAACAGTTTCTTTTCTCGCTTTTGAAACTTCTTTTCGGCTTCATGCTTTCCAGGCAAGTTCAATCTACAAAAATTTAAACCCAATGTCAATCGCTATCTACTGTCCCCTTGATTACTGTTTCCTCTTCCAGGTCATTATTAATGTTTATGTTTCTAATTCTTCCACATCCTGTAACTCCTTGTGTTTTAGTGGCTTTACTGCCTTGAATGGGTTGATAACGATTAAAAAAGTACATTTATAGAGTTCATTACAATTTTAAGAAGAAATATTAGTCCTGGTTATGACGATCATCCGGCAGCAAGACCTTTGATCCGAAGACTGGCGGGTTTAAAGAGCGTGGAACCACCTCTTAATTGCTATTGTTCCATGGTTCACCTTGACCTGGGGTAGTAATACATGTTAGGGTCCCAGCTATGGGAAAATAGTGAACCAAATAAAATAGTGAACACAAACAAAACACTATGAAAGTATAAAAATACATGTTTATAGTAAAAATAGCAGCAATATATTTTATCTGAGTTGAAGGCATAGAATTGAATTCAAAATGTCTTTAATTAAGGCCATAAAATCGTGTTCAAAATATTTAGATTTCGGCATTAAATAATCAATAGAGGTTGATATGCCGTTAAATAAGATCAACCAAACTAAGAAGAAACATTATAATTCTTTATAATTTTAATTCTTTTTGTTTCACAGGTCATCATAGCATTTCAAACGATTCATTTTAAATAATATGTGTCAAAAGTGAACAGGGAAAGTAGCACTCCTTTCTTAAATCAGACCTTTTAATATGCGAAACACCTGCGTACAAAAACCATTTATGACATACTCTATTTTCACACTACTGAAAAAGGTTTTCAAACAAAACCAACTTCAAAGGAAAATTATTCAAATAACAAAAAGGGAATATATCAACAAACTAATAAATAAAACACAAGGTCTTTCGTGTCCAAAATTGCTTGTATCTTACCAATGCCAGTGCAGATATTAGTGGAAGCTATGACTGTCCACTTTAAGCATGTTGGGTAGGTACTGTTCAGGATGAGATCTCCAGTAGCAGTGAGTCATTTTATATTGATAGTGAGCGACAAGGCCAGTGGAATCATGCATGAAAAGAGCACAAGTGCACGAGAATGGATCAATAAGTCCGTAACACAATAAAACTGTTAGCTGAATATTGATTTGAAATTGTCGCTGTAATGCTCAATCAACGTGATTACTAAAGAAGCATTGGGTTAAATGCATTGACAGAAAGGGAGATTAGGTAAAAAAAAAAGTTCTTTTACAATATAAATGCTTTTGTCATCATTAACTTACTGATCTACCAAGATAAAAAAAATATGCGAGCAGATAAAGAAGGATATCGCAGGATATCGAAGGACTGCTGTAGCTATCTTCTTTGAACAATAGAGTAAAGCTGCATGCAGGACCAATCACACAGTAAATGTTAGACAAAATAAGAGTTCACTAGACATGAAGATGAAAACGGATTTGCTAAAAGTCAAATCCTTAGAAAGACGAATAATCTGTACTAATATTTTGTTTGTTTGTATGCGCAATTTGTTTTGTTTTTTTACCTCAGAGTGTAGTATCCTTACTGATTCCTTCTAGATTCTGACAGAGAATCTATACACTTACTCTGCTTTGCTTATAAGTACGATCGTTACACTTTCTTACCTAGGATCATAGTGTAGAACTTGTCCCATTCTAACACTTCTGAACTGCAATCATTTATGTTTTCTGACCAAGAAACGTACTTTTTTGGAAGCATACTTAATAATATTAACAAGGAAGAAATTGGGGAAAGCGAGGAAGAGGAGGAAATAATTTGTGAACGAAGACAGTTAAAGAAGTAAGAAAGATCGAGAAAAACGATAAGAAAACCAGGTAAAAAGAAAAAAAAATCTACAGTGTAACCCGGATATAAGAGAACCCGGATATAAGAGACTTCTTCTCCGGGCCCCGACAACTCTCTTATATCCGGGTTACACTGATAAATTTAGAGAGTGGGGGAAACGAAAGCGAAGGAAAGCCAGAGAAACGGACTTGTTGATTGGATATCAAGAGACAATGAGCAAAAGATTGAAGATCAAGTAGTACTTGAAAGGTGTAAAATATTCCGATGCATTAAAATACTTAAAAACGTAAAAACAGAGAAAATGCAGTAGAAAATATTTGTAAACTCCTTATTTGTTTTATGCATGTGAAACTAATCTATGTTTTCAAAACATTTTGATACGAATTATGGTCGTCGTGTCAGAAAAGGGGTAAGGGAGATGACACAGACAAAGAGAGAGATAAGAGCAGAAGTATGGGATATTGTAATGTTTTAACATTAAACATTTACATACGGACATTGTGAACTTATTGAGGGAATAGTGTTAATGTAGTAATATATTTGTAATATATCTCTAGTAATCCGTTTCACATTCCTCACTATCACGTCTTTGTCCTTGAACCTCCCACCTGCCTCGTTCAAACGTATTCCTCGCGGTAAAGACAAAAATCTGCCGGCTTTTTTGTACGCCTCAGTCAGTTATGCAGATTTTTTACGGCCACCTTCAGGCATTCAATTAGTCCCAAAACACTAAATAATTTACATGACCGTTTATGGCACAGGCGATTTGTGCCTCTTTCGTCGGGAAGAGAGGTGTCTATTACAACATTTATAAGAACTTTTTGCTGAAACAGTTTTCCAGGAAATTAACCTTCTCAAGTCCACTAGCTTTTATCGGTCTTTCTATGGGAGTTTCCTTCCAATCCTTCTGTTTTGGTAGTGTAGAAAGAAAACAACTCGACCCTTATTTTTTTTTTACTCTAGTTACATGTGCTACCCAATTTTGTGGCTGTTGGAAGTTTTTAAGTGATGTGGTTTTTGTTATTTGGTAAAGCTCTTCGTTTGTGATTATGTAGCACCAGTATCTTGTGTGTTTTTTTAAAGATTTATAGAATTAATTAATTTGAAGCTATTTTAACCATTGATCTGAGATAAGGGTTGTTTTGTACATAACTGATAGTTGTGATGAAGTGGACGCCATGCAAGACAACTACAGGGTGCGATGGATAAGTTGTCGTCTAAATTAAAATGAAAGTAATATGGACATCACATTTTAACAGATATATTTACCAAAATTACACAAAAATATCTTGAAATACTAAAGAGTAAATTTATTCAATAAAATCGCTATTGGCTTCAACCACAGCCTTCAAACGACTTCAGAATCTTCTGCAACTCTTCTGGGCGGTCTCCTTGTTTAAGTTTGTGAATGCTGCCATCATACTTGCCTTCAATTCATCTTTGGTGTTACAAAGAGTTCCGTTGGTCTCCCGCTCAACTGTGTCCCACACATAATAATCAAGATGGTTTCAGTCTGGGGAGTTAGGTGGCCAGATGTAAGGAATGATATGGTTGCAGAAATTGGAGCTTCCGGCGCGATTGCCAAGCAGTACAACATCGTTTCCAAATTTCTGGTGGAATGAATTGCGTCATGGTGCTCTTTTTCTCACAGACGGTGCCTAACTGAGCCTCCTATACTGTGCAGTAGACAAAATCAAAAACAAACAACGCACATGCGCGAAATTAAAAATATAAAATGGCGACAATTTACCCATCGCATCTGTGTATGAATCCGACGCATGATATCCGTAGGCCTGATGAGGCAAAAACCTATAGGAATTTAAGCCGGTCAAGCTTGTAACTATAAGCACAATCGAGATACGATACATATTCAATTCTAGACAAACGTTTTTTGTTTTCACTGTTATTATATTTCTCATGTTTCTCGTCATCAAAACAATAACAACAAACTCTTTACTGAGGCAGAAACCAAGAAGATACGAGGAAGTCAGAGGGAACATGTGACTACAGCTTGCTTTTTTACGGATCGAATGGTGTCCATTCAAACAACAGCAAAATGACTGCAAAAATACGCATGGGTACACGCTCACTTAACAAGAAGCAACCAACGACATTGGACGACGTACAAGCGCCTAAAATTCCTAATCTGGAACCTAGCGACACAGAGGAAGAAAAAGAGCTGCTCCAAACTGTCACGCATTGTAAAACAACTGTAATACAGTATCCTTTCTATTTCTCATCTGATCAATGTTCAACTGTGTTATATCGTGGAAACGAACATAATTATATGAAACAAAGACACCAATATATTTAAACTATAGATAATAACCAAACCTGAAATTAGAAAGAATGTATTCAACTGAGTGATTTAAAAATCAAGTCAAAATTTAGAAATGTACAGGCATTTATTATTCTCTTATATTGTTTATATGGTTTGTTTTTAATTTCCAGACAATTATACATATAAAGACCATATTGTGTCAGTAATTACTATAATCATTCCTGACCACTTACAATAACTTTATATTTTATTTACAATGTTTTTTCTATAGTAAAATGATTGACAGCATATTTCTATAGTATTTAACTATTATATTTCTTCAGTAACCCTTACATTAATTCCTGACAATTGACAATCACTTTCTTCTGAATTTTCAATGGATTTCTATACTAAAATTGGTAGCAACATGTTTACATTATACATATAATAGCCGTATTGTCTCAGTAACATTGCTTTAATTTTAGACCACTGATAATCCGTTTCTTCCTGGTCTTGACTTTTAAAAAAAAATCAATAATGAAATCATAAGAAGTGAATGTATATATAATCGCTCTATTTTGTTAATAATGCTTGTTTTAACTCCTAATCACTGACTTTCAATGTACAACACATAGTGCCGAAAATCGGTAAAATAAATTTTGGCCTTTCTGCAAAAAAGCACCTCTTCAAATAATATTTTTTTCTTCAATTTTTTTTATTACTATTGAATAAGCTCTCCAGATTATGAATATAAAAAGATATTTTTTTACATTTTAAGAGGGGGTTCAGTTTGCTAGGTAAAATCATTGTAAATTGACCCCTTTCCGTAAGCCAAAATAAATAAGTAAAATAAAAGGCATGTAAAGGAAGTAATTAATAATAAAAAAATGGAAAAGGTAAGTAAAAATTGTTTTAAATTCACATTTCGCGGTTATTTGGGAATTATTTGAAATGTGGTATGCATTACTTTCATACAACACAGGAAAAGTTAAGTAATAATATGCTTTAAATAATATAAAAACTTCATTTCTTATTTTAACTTGAAATGATTTCAAATTTTTCTCAGGTACTAAGAATATACTTTATCACGTGGTATGAGCATTTCTTAAAACAGTATTTTGCACAGGAGGTCAATTTATAATTAATTCATATTACAAACTAAACCTGAATATTTGTGCGAAAATGAACGCAACAAACACAACCGATTTCTCTTTCAGAGTCGCTAACCGTTGTATTACCTGAGAATACGTTTAATTCCCCCGACTGCCATAATTTTTACGTAATCATTTGAGAGAATGAAAGTTTTGATTCTGATACAGTCGGAGTGCAGCACTATCACCCATTGCTATTAAGTTTTTTTATTTGCAAATACATTCATCTAAAAACATATGGCACTAATAATGGTAGTAAAATGAAGTCATGGTTTTACAGGCTATATTTAATCTGAAAAGGCGACACATTTTCATAATTAAAATTCAACGCAGTCAGAGACAAAAGAGAACGCGTATTAGAATCTACACGACAGTTTTATTTCTTTATTTTTGTTTCTTCTGTCTACTCACAGCCTGTTTCTTCTATCTACTCACAGCCTGGATAAAAGTTGTCAAAAATAACTGGTACAACGAAAGATGTAATTAAATGCAAGTAGACATTAATAATAATAATGGTAGACAATGCTTTATTTAATAAAAAAAATAAAGGTTAAAGTAAATACTAATAAAAAAAATTGATAATAATGGTTGACAATGCTTCATTTAATAAAAGTGAAAGTGAAAATAAATGCTAGTCGAAAATTAATAATAACGGTTAACAAAGCTTCAACTCATGAAAAATGAAGATGAAAGTAAATCCTAGTAAAAAATGAATAATAATGGCTGACAATGCTTGATCTAATAAGAAATGAAGATGAAAGTAAATCCTCGTCAAAAATGAATAATAATGGCTGACAATGCTTGATCTAATAAGAAATGAAGATGAAAGTAAATCCTCGTCAAAAATGAATAATATTGGCTGACAATGCTTCATCTAATAAAAAAATGAGATGAAACGAAATGACAGGCCAAGATTAATAATGATCGTTGACGATGATTCATCTAAAAAAAATGAAGATGAAAGTAAAATATTATTAAGAACGGTTGAAAATTCTTCATGTCATAGTTGCCAATACTCGTCAAAAATGATCAATAACGATACAGTCTCAACTGAAACTCGAACCAGGACAGATGCTTTTTTTTATCTGTTAACATCACCAGGCGTCATATACACATGTACATGTATTTATATCTTCTTTTTTTTTTACATGTGTATATAAAGATGAGATTTTTAAAGAATTCCCGTTACTCTTCTCACCTTAACTGTCAAGTTATAAATCTGGGCGCGTTGCGATTGTGCGCTTCCAAGTCGTCAGTTGCCTCGGTAACTGTAACCACCCCGCGTGCTATTCTACCTTGGTCTTCGATGACGTTCCGGGTAGCAAGGTGCTTCTCGCTTTTCAACCAGACGGTACCGGTTGTTGTCATTTTAAGAACGGTCAGATCAAGTAAGTATTTTAGATACACTGTTTAAAATTTTGAAAGATCATTCTAAGAGACTATTGAACTCATTCTTTCTGTTGCTTTTGTTGTTAACACAACATTTCGGTCGATCCATTCTACAGTCTTCTTCAGATGTATAATCTGCAAGTAAAGAGAGGTGTCTTTTTTCTACAGAAATAAATAAATAAGTTCACTGGTTGAAGAATTCTTGGAAAGTAAGTATTTTATTCGTATAAATGTGCACATCATCAACATCATGGCTGTGCTGTATTTCTTCAGGACATGGATGATCATTGCTCTCCATAACTTCCTATCCTTTGAAGCTCTTCGGAAAATTTGCCTTTTCACCACCATTGGCTTTCGCGCATATAATTGTTACACTACCCGGTAAACTCGTTTCAAAATCTCAATGTTTAGGAGAGGGATTATTATTCCAAGTATTGTTCAAATGACATTTCATTCTTCTTGATTTTGTTGCCCCTATGTGTCAGCAAATCCATTCTTCGGGCTGTATACAGCCTGTATGGAAGGTGTTGATATCCTTTTTTCGGATTTTGTTTTTCATTCTTTGACAGGTATTTTCTACCTTACTTCTCTTTCTCTATTTTTTTTTGAAAGCCGTGGCACAAAAGAAAAAGAAATTTAGTTAAAAGATAGATGATTAGTTAGCTAATTACTAGGGGAGGGGACAGACCCTCATCTTTCTATAGGGAAGTTTAGCTGAAAAAATGTTATAAATATGTCATTTATAGCATTTCGGTTGATGCTATTTGACCGTCGTCAGAATAAGTTCTATCAAGTAGTCTTTAGATATTGAGAAATTAATGAAACTGATAAGAATATTATCACGCATTGATTAACGTTGTAAAATATTATTGATTGTTTCTAGTTTTAAAGATACCAAAAACCAGAAATCTGCTCTGAGCAATTAACTACGGATAAAATTCCCTACCTCAGCAATTCATTTTAAAGAGTTGAGCTTTTTACAGTAGGTTCTTTAAAAATAGCAAATAGGTTCTTTTGTTTTTCGTGTTGTTGTTGTTGCTGTTGTTGTTGTTGGTGGTGGTGGTGGTGTGCGCGTTTGATTGTTTTTTATATTAATTCGTGATACGAAAGTGTCAAACATTTTCTTTGAAATTTAAAGATTTTCCATCAGAAATTTTAATTATGGAGTCTCACTATATATCACTACACGCAGTTTGGTCAACCTTTGTTTTATCAGAAAAATTATAAAATTGTAACCCATAGTTTTGCTTTTATCATAAGTAAGCTCTTGGCCAGCCGGCTGTACACTTAATATGCAGCTTGTTTGCATTAAATATTTTTTAAGGTTTTAGCTTAAAAAAAGGAGGGGAAAGTAGCGGGTTACCTACCTGACGAATTTGTGTGAATGGGTGGCGGAACGGTAGTTGAGAAGCTTGGCAAAGGGACACATATTGCTAAGCGCTAGAAGGGATAGGAGGTTGTGGAGAGATATGATCTCCCATGTCCTGAAAGTACATGGGGGATCATAACTCTCTTTTACGTGAAAGGACATGGCACATAAAAGAAGATATCAGACGAGCAAATGTTACTTTCAATTTTAATAAAACGCACACAATTATATTGAAATTAAATAGAGCATGAATAAATATAGCAGCTCGAATTTTGTAATAACGACAAAAAATAAAGATAAGGAAGTGGACCAAAAGAATCGATAGACAATAATAAAATCATCTTGTTTCAGAGATGCAGATGGAAAGCAAGGTACAGCATCTGAAACATTATGATGAAGACCTAAGAAAAGACAAGGAAACAGCCCCCAAATAATCAATGTATAAAAGTGACGACACTTTGTTTTATAGATTCAAGTAGAGAGAAGACCAGAGGGTACACGATCTAAAACATTGGGATGAAGATAAAAAAGACAAGGAAACTGGTCCCAAAGAATCAATGTACAATAGTAAGAACACCTTGTCTTAGAAATTCAGATAGAAAGAAGGCCAGAGGGTACAGCATCTGAAACATTGGGATAAAGACAAAAAAGACAAGGAGACTGGTCCTAAAGAATCAATGTATAATAGTAAAACACCTTGTCTTAGATATTCAGAGAGAAAGAAGGCCAGAGGCTGCAGCATCTGAAACAATGGGATAAAGACAAAAAAGACAAGGAGACTGGTCCCAAAGAATCAATGTATAACAGTAAGAACACCTTGTCTTAGAAATTCAGATAGAAAAAAGGCCAGAGGGTACAGAATTTGAAACATTCTGATAAAACAAAAAAGACAAGGAAATTGGTCCCAAAGAATCAATGTATAATAGTAAGAACACCTTGTCTGAGAAATTCAGATAGAAATAAGGACAGAGGGCACAGCATCTGAAACATTGGGATAAAGACCATAAAAAGACAAGGAAACTGATCCAAAAGCATTAATTTAAAATCGTAAATACATTACTATTAAGATATTATAAAAATAATTTAAATTATTTTAATTCATTTAAGTAGGCATGCATCTTTTAATTGTTTACTTCCATAGAAAGAATGTGAACAAAGGCAAAAACAGCTGGAATTTTTTCTCTTTTGAATTCTTTAATGAAAATTTCTATCATTTTGCAAAAAGTACCCATGTTCGTGCTTTGTACAGATTTTTTCGCCGATCAATGAAAATCAAACTTAAGCTTGCAGAAAAACATATAATCCTCACTCATTCTGTTAACTTTGTTAAATTCCCAATTACGAAAATGTCGCCATAATTAAGTGGAATAAAATAAATAATGGCATGCTGTGACGAATAGAAACAAACAATCAAACAAAAAAAAAATGAAAGGTAAGTTCATGAGGCAGGCTTAATTATGGCTAAAAGAACCAGAGTAAATCACCGGGAAACTGAATTAAATTTACGTTCAACCTTGACAGCAAAAGCGGCAACAACAGGTGGCCAATAAATCTTTCGCAACTCTAGAGTATATATATATATATATATATATATATATAGATATATAGATATATATATATCGTAATTGCATGTACATATGTCTATATGCATCAGTTCTGCTCGACAATATGCCAAGACATTTCGAATATCTAAATAATCGGTTGCGCGGCCTTGACACAACTTTGCAACTAGACATACGGAGATTACTGTGCATGCATGAAAAGGAACTCTATCGTAGGCTTGCTCGTTCGGCAGTAAGATGGCAGCGAATGAGGTTGTACTGTGTAACTTTCGCACTCACAATAGTGAATAGATTGTTAACAATACGAAGAGTTTTTTTCTTTTTTGTGGGGGGTGGAGTGGACAAAACGTCACATCCCCCAATGTCTCTTCTCACCCCTCTCACTAGAATCCTGATTTAGCTGGTCTGGTTTTCCCAAAAACTCAAATCATTGTTGAAACGTTGTGGACGTGATTAAGGAGAATGCGATAAGACAACTGATGGCAAAACGAAAAGACGACTTTGTAGGCTATT
Source organism: Acanthosepion esculentum (assembly GCA_964036315.1). Taxonomy (NCBI): domain Eukaryota; kingdom Metazoa; phylum Mollusca; class Cephalopoda; order Sepiida; family Sepiidae; genus Acanthosepion; species Acanthosepion esculentum. Next base: position 4,472,507 of record OZ038507.1, on the reverse strand, counting down.
TTTATAAGTGGAAAGGATACGCTTTCAAAGAGAGCATATTGAAGCACAATTGTCCTAGATAAGCTACTTTATAATTTTTTGAGGGGTGGGCAATATTATTTGCTGGGATATTTTCCGGACTGAGCTCTTCAGCATAACAGACACACACACACACACACATATATATATATTGGAGTAGAAAGCTGATGTTATGCTATCTTTCAAGTGGAAAGGACTGTCGGCCTGTCCGTCTATCTGCTTAAAAAATCAACATTCGAATGCTAATGCTGGTAAAAAAATGTGCAACATCCATCGGGTCATAAAAACGGGATTTTTTTCTCTTCTGTCGGTTGCCGTGCCAGTTTATTCAAGACATTGGATGGTTAAAGAAAAAAAGACATGTATATACATATATATATATATATATATATATATATATATATATATATATATATAGCGAGAGAAAGAGAGAGAAAGAGAGAGAGAAAGAGATAGAGAGAGAGAAAGAGATAGAGAGAGAGAAAGAGATAGAGAGAGAGAAAGAGATAGATAGAGAGAGAGAAAGAGATAGATAGAGAGAGAGAAAGAGATAGATAGAGAGAGAGAAAGAGATAGAATGCGAAGACAAATGAGAAATAAAATCTCTTTGTTACGATGTTACCGACCACCTCCAACTGTAGGTTTTCTAGTTCTCCGGGTTCTGGATAACTGACTTTTCCAAATAGACTTTTTTTTCTGTCGTTGCCTCTTTATGTCCGGAAGTGATGTCAGCCGTGACATGGTTATATCATATGACCAAATCTATTGCACTAATCATCAAACACGCTCGCATATATATACAGTGCACATGCAAATTTTTAACTAATTTTTTTCCCAACTAATGAATAAACATGCTTTTCACATAATTAACTGTACACAGAGGCATAATAACTAAATATACATAGAAAACAGAAAAAAATTGATTTAATAGAAATAAATCCCTTTTATCCATTTTAATGGATGAAAAAGTATTCGTACAATACAAAAAAAAAGAATACATAATCTTCATTTAATACTTTGTAGAATAGCCATTATTTACTTCTACAGCAACCAACCTCTTTTTGTAATTCTCAATTAATGATTTGCAAATTTTAGTTGATATTTTGTTCCATTCATATGGTCTTCAGATCCGGGATTTTTGTTCGAGCTCTCGATTGGATTTGAATTTTCAAACCTGAAGACTGACTTGGCCATTTCAGGATATTTACATTATTTTTTAGCAAGCCATTTCTTCGTAGATTTTGCAGTGTGTTTAGTATAATTATCTTGTTGGACGATCCAATCAGGAGGAAGTTCAAGATTTTCATCCGAAATCATTAAATTTGCTTCCAAAATATTTTGATATGCTGCAGTATTCATTCTACCATCTGTTAGTGATATGTTGCCAATACCTTTTGCAGAAAAACATCCCCAAACCATGATGCTGCCACCACCAAATTTCACTGTTGGAACTGTCTTCTTTTGTTTGAAGGCATCGCCATCTTCCCTTCATACATGATTTCTAAAATTACGTGCAAACAACTCAGTTTTAGTTTCGCCTGTCCATAATAATCTTTCCCAGTGCGATTTTTCCTTATCCTTATGTTCATGAACAAATTTCAACATGGCATCTCTGTGTCTTTTCAATAGCAATGGAGTTTTTTGAGGGGAGCGTAACTTTAGATTGTTCCTATGAATTCCATTGCTTATTGTCCGTTTAGTGACACAGATTCCTGATGAAAGTAAATCATCTTCAAACTCTTGAGTAACCATTGAATTTTGTTTAATTTGACGTATTAATTTCCCCGAAGTTCTTGCAGAAATCTTCCATGGATCACCTGTTCTTATTTGGTTTTCAACACTTTTGAATTTTTTATACCTTGTAATAAATGAACTGATGGTAGTAAATGGAATATTCAGGTTGTCTGAGATTTTACTCTAACTTTTATCTTCTTTCCAGAGCTTAACAATCAGTTCTTTTTGCGAATTGGTCAAATCTTTACCTCTTGCTATGATGAAAACTTTCTTGCATGAATATCAATTACAGAATGTTCTGTTTGTATTTTGGGAGCTAAAAATAACTACTGATACCATTACTGGAACATTCTAGAATATTCTCCCTGAGTTTTAAAATCTGAAATTTGCATTTTCAACCAATAAAATGGATAAATGGGATTTATTTCTATTAAATCAAATTATTTTTCTGTTTTCTATGCATATTTAGTTATTATGCATCTATGTACAGTTAATTATATGAAAAGTATGTTTATTCATTAGTTGGAAATACAATAAATTAAAAATTTGTAGGTGTACAAATATTTGTTTTCCCCCATTGTATATGGTGTCCCATAAAGATGGGACACATTTTAATCAAGTATCTTGGATCATAAAAATGACAGAGTACAAATATATTTATTACATAATTGATATACAAGAGTTCAAGATATTATCTAAGATTTTGCAATTTCCTACTGGTATCTGATATCTCTTTTGCTTACGGTGAACCCTCATAATGTGGCGTTCTAAAGAAATTGCATATGTGCATGTTTTCTTCGTGATGGTGACCATCTCAGGGATGTTATATACAAACCTTAGAGTGAAATTGGATTTAGGAAGGTTGTTTAATCCTATCCAGTATATCAGGGCACACGTACACAGCCGGTTATTATAAACTCTGCAGTAAAGTATTGCTATGAACTACTCCGACAATTTTTGTAATTATTTCACTCCAATGGAAACGACGCTGGATAAAGTGTTTGGCTTCAGAAGAGGTCTGCTTCTGAAGGAGATTAAATGACAAATTGGTATGTGTTATAATTTTCTTTTTATAGCACCAGTCTCGATACGTTTTGATCAGACTTCGTATAGCAGAATCACCAGATCAAATATGGCGGCAATATTCAATCCACGAACGAATGGTAGATTTATAAATGTGCAAGATGGATTCTAACGAGAACAAATGTCTGGCACGTGAACCAACCTTCTTAGCAGCAGACCTAGCAAGTGATGCAATATAATCACTACACTTGAAGTCAGTAGAAAACGTGAGGCCAAGGGGTTTCTCTCCTGATCTTCATTTTTATTTTCTAAATAATTGTTTCAGTCGATTACTTCTCCAACCACCTCCGTTAATGCTTAAGCGACATCGAGTATTTTTGTTATCTAAAATTTTTCCGTGTCAACAAGTGCACATTTTTTGTACGATAACAAGTCAACCCATTAGCATGTCAGTATAACACAATAACGGTTGTTCTAAGGGACATCAACATACCAACCCAATGAGATAATGCCATTTCTAAAGGATGCCAAAGCAGTGTTACGGATATTGGCGCAAAAAGTGGAATCAGTGAACCAAGTTCAAACTCCAGGCTAGTCTTTTGCGTTCACTTTCTCACTTGTGAAATGCATAAATCTGCCTATTCTCTACATAGCTATGTATTAATTAGAAGATTAGACTGTGATCTCTAGATTTGGGTGGCAACTAGTCTGAGAGAAAGAAAATTCTGAATTCTAAACAGTGGAGAAGGAAACGGGAAAACAATCTACTAACTCTCCCAAAAATGCATGGCACTTCACAGATAACAAAGAAAAGGACTCTGTGGAGAGTCATGATCACTTACGTGAAGGGACATGACATATTTTAAAAGGATTGTAACCCAGTGTTATCGTTATAAATAAAACCTGATTCCAAAGAATGCAAGCGTAAAACATTACAAATGCAACCGACTTATTGTTAATGATTTTCTTACAGTTGTGAAATTATTTATCATTGCAAGGCAAATGTGGTATTATTGAAATCATGATCAACATAAATCTAATCATATAATACTCTTAAAAAAACTTGCGGCCGTACACTGAATACTTTAGCTTACGAATTCTTGATTTGTGATGCCATTTCCAATAAAAATAGAAAATAAAAGATATTGATAAGAGCCACAGAGATGGTGCACGTTTGAAAATTCTGTTATCTCTGTGTGTCTCTTTTGCTAATCAATTTTTGTTTTCTTTTTAATGAAGAGTTCTATTTTTAACGGAAATGTCGTCACAAGTCACCAATTAGTAAGCTAATGTATTCATTGTACCACCACAGGCTCATCTTTTATAAATTCGCGTATGGTTACATTTTCTGTCCAAATCAGTTGAACAAAACAGCCCCGCCTCATTAACACATAAAACAATTTCGATAATTTTTCCAGCATCGTTATTGACGGATTGTATAGACGAGTTCCACTTGAGATCTGGGGTGAACATGATTCGCGATGGACATTCAAGACAAATGAGGATGCACCACCCGAAATCATATGTTGATAGGCTGTACGTACCAAGAGCTTTAGGCGGCAGAGCTCTAATGCAACTTGAACTAACACTAAAAACTACAACAATCGAATTGGAAGCATACCTCACAAAAACCAGAGACCCTCTCCTACAAATAGTAAAACACCAAATCTATTCCATCAACAAAGAAGCTGCACTCTTCAAGAAACAGCTTAATATACCTGAAACCCTACCAACAAAAAACGAAGCGAATACCATCTACGCCAAACAAGTAAAACAGAAAGCAAAACAACTTGGCCAAATGAAATTACAAAAAACAAACAAACAAAAAAACCTGGCAGGACAAGGCGTTGAATGGCAAATAGCTAAAAAGAACGAAAGAAGCAAATGTAGACCAACAAAAAACACATCAGTGACTAAGGTGCACCGGGGTGCAAACTGAAACAGAAGGTCGAATTATTGCAGCTCAGGACTAAAGCCTCACAACCAGATTCTACCACTGTCACATAATCAAGGATGGAACTAACCCGAAATGCAGGATCTGTGGAAAATATGATGAAACTGTCGACCATATTATCTCAGGATCTCCGGAACTGTCAAAAAAATGAATATACCCATAGACATAACAAAGTAGCGATATATGTGCACTGGAAGATATGCAAGAAGCACAAAATCGAAACCACCGAAAGATGATAAGAGCACTAAGCAGACACAGTTAACCAAAATAACGATGTAACTATCTTCTGGGACATGCCAATTCAAACTGACTGGGAAATAAAAGCCAATAACTTGATATTATCATAAAAGACAAGAAATTCAGGAAGTGCATATTTATTGACATAGCAGTACCATGTAAGAGAAACACTTCCATAAAAAGTATCGAGAAATCGCAGCTCTGGGCCTCATAGGTAAAAGAATGGACAATTTTACTAACAGTGTCCCAGGTACCATCAACATACAAGTTGTTCAGAAGATCACCCTACTAAAAACATCCCATACGCTAAGAAAAGTGCTATCAATTAAATAACAATTCTCCTATAGGGCCTAAGGACTATAGTTTAGACCCGGATCTACAGGATACAGGCAGGAAAATAATAATAATAATAAGAAGAATAAGAATAATAATAAAAATAATAATAATAATAATAATAATAATAATAATAATAATAATAATAATAATAAGAAGAAGAAGAAGAAGAAGAAGAAGAATAATAATAAGAAGAAGAATAATAATAATAATAATAAGAAGAAGAATAAGAAGAATAATAATAAGAATAAGAATAAGAAGAATAAGAATAATAAGAATAAGAATAATAAGAATAAGAATAAGAAGAATAAGAAGAATAAGAATAAGAAGAATAAGAATAAGAAGAATAAGAATAAGAAGAATAAGAATAAGAATAAGAAGAATAATAAGAATAAGAATAAGAAGAATAAGAATAAGAATAAGAATAAGAAGAATAAGAAGAATTTAAAAACAAATTCTATTGTGTAGGAAAGCTACTGAATGTATGCAACAAATTGTCAGTGGGCGCACTGAACTGGCACAAAAAAGTCCAAATGACACTATGACAAATTAGCTCTCAGAATATATTGTTAACTATACTAGAAGTATGTCGCAGAGAAATGGTACAAGCATTCACCACTGTCAGTCGCTGAGAATAAACAAATGAAATTAATGTGGGATACACCCTTCTTGACTAGCAAGTGCATGGAGAGCAGTCACCATCAAATGACACTTGTGCATAAGAGCAGCCATGAATGGATCTTGATAGATGATGCAGTAGCTTGGGAAAAGAACATCGTGAAGGCGAAGCATGCGAAAATGTAAAGATATAGTGTGGCAAATCTGAGAAATATACCAAGAAGTTTATGGTTGGTACACTCAGGACTATTTCCAGGAATCTTTCTCCCTCACAATATACCTTGTGGATGCCTGATATCATTGGGAGTGACCAGGTGGCAGCACCGATGGGAAAAGCTCATATGTCGACGAAGGTGTTGTGCCACAAAGCTGCTGATAGGAGCTGAGATATGATCATCATCACCCGGTTGAAACATCAGGAGGAGGGCATGAAACGTTAGGGAGGATATCAGTAACATCAGAGAGGATATCAGTAACATCAGAGAGGATATCAGAAACATCAGAGAGGATATCAGAAACATCATAGAGGATATCAGAAACATCAGAGAGGATATCAGAAACGTTAGAGATGATATCAGAAACGTTAGAGATTATATCAGAAACGTTAGAAAGGATATCAGAAACATCAGGGAGGGTATCATAAATATCAGAAAGGATATCAGAAACATCAGAGAGGATATCAGAAACGTTAGAAAGGATATCAGAATCATCAGAAAGGATATCAGAAACGTTAGAAAGGATATCAGAATCATCAGAAACGTTAGAAAGGATATCAGAATCATCAGAAAGGATATCAGAAACATGGTTACCCCTAGACTTGAACGGGTTAAAATTGCAGTGATTGAGGAAGCATCATCGTGGGAAAAAGCTGATCGAATGAAACTTACATCTCACCAATGGAATACGAAACGAATGAGGTTGGTGCACTACAATGTGTGTTGCATGAAGCCGTGAAGGTTAGAACTGGTGGAAATAAGGAATGTAGCTTGTTTGAACACTTTTCATGGAAATAGCGATAGAGTATCGAAACGCTTGCAATGTTTCGTCTGTGGGAAAGGGGTTGTAGTATGGGAAATAATGTATCACCCACAAGGCCACGGAGACGCTTTTGGACTCTTATCAAGACTGGAAAATGAAGACTAGGAACTCCTGCCAATATATGACAGCAGTACTCCATTTTCGGCCTGGTCTGGCTCATGTAAAGATTTCAAGTGAGGATATGTAAAACACAAAATAATTACATCTGACTCACCCTAATAAAATAAAAGGCAAGGCATCTGAGCAAGACCAAAGAAATAATCGGCTGAAATGTGTTGATCAAAACAATATTATTTTTGTTTACTTTTTTTAAGGTTATTTTTTGGTGTTACCGACGGCTACGTTTTCAGCGAACACGGCGAGGTACTACACCACTGGCAGTGGGGAAGAAACCAACAACTTCCGACTATAACACATCAGGTAAGTCTTTTTCTTTCACAATCTTTTATATGCACCTGAGAATTTTTTCACAGGTGGTGTATTTTACCATATTTGCCAATCCGGTCTATTATTTGTTCCATTCTATATGACACAAATTGTTGGGTCAGACTGTCCAACAAGGTCATGATATTGACAAATTTCTTGAAGAATTTGGTGACTCAAAACCAGAATATTTCTTTTACGATAGAATGTACAATTTACCTGAAAGGTGGAATTTTAGACAAGGAAAATACTTTGATTATGAAATACGCAGTTTAGATAAAAAAAGGGGGGTTGTCGTGTTATAGAAAGCAAGGAAAATAATTTGATGAGTGCATAATGATGATATGAATTTAAAAGAATAAAAGATTTTGTCACAAAATTTCGTATCAACTTAATGTAATGGAATACAGAATTTAACTGAAAGGCGTCGTCAGGTTATAGAAAGCAAGGAAAATAATTAATGGTTGAATAATGACTATGAATTTAAAAGAATAAAAGATTTTGTCACAAAGTGAGAGAGACTTTTGTATCAACCTAATGTGATAGAATACAGAATTTAGCTGAAAGGCGTCATCAGGTTATAGAAAGCAAGGAAAATATATTGATGACTAAATAATGATTCTATGAAATTAGGTGAAAAAAAATTCGCGAAAAATATACTGGAAATATTTACATCAGCCTAACGTTTCATTACTCTAAACGTTATATTTGGTGGTTGCATGTGTTTCAGTAGACAACCCTATTTTTTTTAAAACATTGTAAATTTACGTCCATCAGTCTATGCAGTTACGAGTCTTAATAAAGAAAATATCCCTTCAGTCAGAGTTCGGACCTGTGTCCCCACCGTTAAGCCTGGCAGGCTTTTAAACTGCTCAACCACGAAAGACTTTCAGTTAAGCAACGTTCAATTAACCTGTTTTGGAAATGCGCATCTCTTGTTCAGATCTATCTAAGGCCATATCTGATTTGATTTTCGTATCCAAAACGGAATCAATGGTTTTTATAATTCGACTTATTACTTTTTAATTTTTTTTACGTTATATTTAGTGAATGCACGTGTTTGAGTAGACATCTCTATTTTTTGAGAAGACATTCCTAATTTTTTACATCCACCGACCTTTACTTTCGAGAATCTTAATAAGAAAACATGGTCTCCAGCAATTTTCGAACATACGGCCCCGCGAAGCTAAAGTTTATTAACTTCTTTTGATTTCTTTTCTCTCTAAAAAAAAAAAAAAAGAAAAGAAAGGGGGGGGGGAACAAAAATGCATAAATATTTCTTTTTCATTCAAATCCCAACTCAGTCTTTTTTATTTTCATAATTCGGACTGTTCTCATCTTATATTCACATTTCGGCCATTGTACGCTTCGGTTTTCTTCAGGTTATATACGTTGGAATTTCAAACCGAACCCTTTATTTTGTTCACCGGGATAGATTGGATTGTGCCAGTTCCACGCCTTTTTTGAATATCTCAGTTTCAGTTAATTCCCTTTTAGTAACCCAACTCTCCAAGACTCCATTCACCTTTGCTGTGGCCAGGTATTGAACTTACACTTCAAGTCACTGGATTATTTTAACTAACGCTCTTATCCACTGGGCCACTGAGGACTGAACAACATAAATAGTGTAAATAGCTCATCTCTGAAATATAGACAAATATCAGTCTTTTTATATTTTAATTTAAAATAGTAAAAACCTAATTAAAAATTAAACAGCTAGTCGGTTGAATTTAAGAAAACGTGTTTATGGATTATTAATCAGACTTTATTTAAGTTATTACTATAAACGCTAAATTTAGTGGGTAAACATGTTTGTCTAGACATGTTTATTGAAAACAGTGAAATTATTGTTTCCAGGCTGAGAGATCGAAGGTTCTGTGAAAGAAAGTGTGTCTTAATGGTAAGGAATACTTTAAAGTAGTTTCTCTGATCGAAAAGGGAAATACAGGTTCATTTTAGTTAAAAATATAAAGGTTGACATCTACTGAAACACGTGTATCCATTAAATATAACGTTTATAGTAATAAGATTATATATATATATATATATATATATATATATATATATATATATATAGCTTTAATGAATGCTATATTTATGCGTACAAGTGGTCAATATTAGGGATAGAACGTATGTAAATATAAAAGTAGACACTGGGGTCAACACCTACCTGGCGACAATCTGTTTCATTGGCGAATGCAATTTTCAGGCATTGAAATATGAAACAGACTGTCGCCGCTGGGTGTTGACCATAGTGGCTACTATACATATATATATATATATATATATGCGTGTGTGTATATATATATATATATATGTGTGCGTGTGTGTATATATATATATATGTGTGTGCGTGTGTGTGTGTGTATATATATATATATATGTGTGTGTATATATATATATATATATATATATATATATATATATATAATACACGAAAACAAAATAACAACGCAATATACATTAACAAAAATCACAACCACCCGCCTAACGTATTCAAATCAATATCAATATCTATAACTAAAAGAATTACAACAAATTGTAGTAGCTTAAAAATATTCAATGAAAACGAAAAAAAAAAATATGAATAAGCCCTAAGGAAGGGCGGATATTCAAAGAAACTAGAATGCATAAATGAAAACAATTCAAACAACAAAAAAAGAAACAATTTGTTTCAACGCCTCCCCTCTACAATAATAAAATTACAAAAATTGGGAAAATATTTTCAAAGTAGTTGACAAACACTTCCTTAAAAACAGTAAATTATCAAAACTTATCAATAAAAATATAATGCAAATTAGTGACAGTTGCATGGATAACATGGTGATAATAATAACTAAGCACAAAAATACTCAACAAAACGAATAACAATTACAACAATGACAATAACATCTATCAAAATAACACTACCAAATGTAACTGCAGAAACGAAGAAAATTGCCCACTTAACAATAATTGTTTAGCCAATAGCATAATATTAATATATAAAGCTATAGTAACTGATTAAAACATTAACACGGACAAAACAATTATATAGGCCCAACAGATAAAAAACTTAAAAGAAAGATATTATAATCACAAAATGTCCCTTGAAAGAAAAAAAATCCACAAACAGTACAACCATATCAAAATACATATAAAGCCAAAAGGAAAGCAATATCCCCACCAAAATCAAATGGGAAATTATAAAAAGGGCAAGTCCATACAGTATTAACAGTAAAAATTGTAAACTATGCTTAAAGGAAAAAAAATAGCAATAATTGGTTTTAAAAACCAAAATAAACTCTTAAACAAGAAAATTGAAATAATAGGTAAATGTATATAAATAAATACTTACTATCTAAGCACTAATTAAAAATAAACCAATAAATGAAATAAATATAATATAAACTTTAAAAAATAATAAATCAATAAACGAACAAATATTAAATATACACATCTCCATCTCTGTGTGTGTGTGTGTATTTACATATAAATATATACATACATACATATATATACACACACACACTCACACAAACAACTACAAACTAACATAACCCCATAATTGATACCTCAATATATAACACAAAGCAAAAACAAATAAACTACTAGCCATTAAATAAAAATGAAATACTAGATAAACGATAACATATGATATGAACAAATATTTAATTTACTACATATACACTATTTAAAAATATATATATGTGCGTGCATGCGCGCGGGTGCGTGAGTGTATACAAGTATATATTGAATACTCTATATACATATATTCAAACAGCAATGAAAATACTCCATAAACCCAACCACCCATAATTAATACCCTAAAATAGCACTAGTTTATTAACAACAAAACACAAACACAAGTCTACAAGTGCTTGTTTACGCGCGTTTATATGTGTATGTGCGGGTGTGTATAGCTATATACGTATATGCATGTATGTGTGTAAGCCTATAAATACAGGAATATGCCCATAAATTTAAACAATAATAAACTAAAATTTAATTATAAACCTAACCTCCTACAATTAATACTTTAGTAGTACTTAAGATACCACCATACCAAATAAGAAAACGAAAATAATAACCAAGTGAAGACATATAAAATATTTGCCATCATTTAAGCATGAAAATCAATTATTCATGTAAAAAAAAAAGAAAGAAATACAATTTTCCTAATTTAATAAAAAAACTAGAACGCTCAAAAATTAAAAACGACATATCTAGAAAAAAGAAAATCAAATAGAAACAAATGGATACATTTGAAAGAAAAGTGGAAAAAGAAAAAGCAGAAAAAAGGCTAGGTATAGGTGTAAAGTGGAGAAAAAAAACGACGAAAAGGACACATAATCACTACACCCTACACGCACGTACATCCGCAGAGACGGACGCATAGGCGAACGCACATCCGTGTGGATGGGTGCATGAGCAAACGCGCGCACACACACTATGAAAGAAACTTGCACCAATAATAAGTGCATATAGAAAAGAAAAATCGAGTAGTATAAGCATTCAATTGTTGATACCCCTTGACGAGTGGGCGGACGAGTCTGTCTACGAAGCTCTTGAGTCAGAATTTTGAAAGTAACATCAATCAGCTGATAAACCTTTTACTCTCTCCCCCCTCCCTCTCTCATATATATATATATAGAGAGAGAGAGAGAGAGAGAGATTTGAATATATTCTTATATGATTTTCTTTCTAGGTGACGGCTCAAGTATGTATTCGCTCAGCGGGGCAAAGTGCCTTAGGTCTGGTGTTCAAATGTGATTCGCACACGTTCAAATTTAACATCAGTTCCCTGCCCCCACGGTCTAAAGCTGGGTGCTACATGCAGCAAGGGCAAATATCACCGCACGCGTCAAAGGTGAGTAATTATTCATTTGCCTCCCTACCACGCTATAAGTTCTGCAAAAGTTTAGTGATTGACGAGGAGTAAGAAAAGGTTGTCAACTTATCCAAATCTGACCAAACATCATCATCTTTTTTTGTAAGGGCTTCTTGGTCAGGCCAAGAAATTCTCAGCACACCTTCATATGGGGGTAGGGATCAAAATAATTTTGATCAAAATGCAGACATCAGGAATTTCCATCATATCATCTCTTTCATTTTAACAAGTGAAGATAATACGTCAGTCTATACTAAGTATTTTTTTTAATTTAGTCTTATAAGAAATGTCGCCTCGTTGTGGAATGTGATGCTACCTCCAATAATTCGGTATACCTAAGGTGTAAATGAATTTTCATAAATGAGAATTTTTTCTTGGATCTTTCATTTTAGCTTTAATTGGAAGTTAAATGATTAAATTTTTTAATTCCAGAAAACAAAATACTGTGGTGTAATTAAAATAGAAATTAGAATAATTTTTAGTCGATTCATTTTCTTTTCTTTTTTTCAGAAAACCAATCGGAACGGCCATATTGACATAGTTGTAAACAAAAGTTCATTCTCAGTTTTAAAAATCTTGCAAAAATAAAATATTTGCTTAAAATTAGCAAATTTAAAGTTAAATTAATTTATTCTGAAACAAATATTACTTATAGCATAAAATTTCAAACATTTACAAACATTTCTTCACCACGAGGTCTTGTTATTCTTACCTCTCCATCGATATATTGACGGCATAATGTGTTGACAGGTTAAATATGGTGAACCAGAATTGATATAAATTTACGAATTCCAAGTGAAAACTGTTTGTTTTTGTCTTTTAACTACAAGGTAAATTTTTAAAAATTCACAAAATATTTTAAGCAATTATCTAATATTTTATTGATTTTTTAGGTACTTAAACTTGCGCTTGAAGATGCTATATTTCTTAAATTATTGACTTATCTCTATAATGGTATTTTATTAGTTATCTCAGGTATTAAATTAAAAATTTAATAACTGTGATAATATGATAACTTAATTTAATAACTGAGATAATAAAATAAATAATTTATTATTATATTATCACAGTTATTACATTTTTAATTTGATAACTGAGATAATAATTATATTAATTATAATATTATCCCAGTTATTAACTTTTTAATTCAGTGAGATAATATAATAAAATGCAATGATAGAGGTAACGCAGCAATTTGAAATTTTATGGCATTTATTATTAATTTATATTTTTTAAGATCTTATTTTTACATTTTATTCTTTATTATTAATTGTTATATCCTGGTGGTTATGAAAGTTATTTTATTTATTAAATTTTTAAAGTACATAAATGTTATTATTATTTTGGTAATTGTACACTTATTTTATTTAATCATAATTCAATACCTAAAACAATATTATATGAAAAAAAATTGCTTCCATGCACAAGAGTTATAAGACTTTTCGGAATATTTTGCAGCTCTGAAAAGGGCCGTTTTTCTCTTCCGTTGCCTCTTCAACTGTCCTCGGAAGTGAAATGAAACAAACTGCCCACAACCGAAAATGTTTATCCGTAAGGGGGACAACCCTTGAAAAACGTGATCTTTCAACGATAATGTCACGCATGAAACACCATGCTTAAAAAAAAGAACATTTAGACACACTTTTTTTTTTTAATTTAAAAACCTTTGGTGTGATTAAACTTAAAGATTTAAAATTTAAAGTTTTTGGTGTATTAAACTTTTCAATTTACACTTACTAAAAAAAGATTTTTAACAAACATTTCGAACGTTTTAGAAAGCAGTAAAAAATATTTAAAAATAATAAAAAATATTTCTCTTAATAATAACAAACATTTTGACGCTAAAACTTTGTTCATATTAAGTTTGGGGCATTTTTCATTATGCTATACTGTTTTTTAGCGAAAAAGTGGAGGTATTTTTTTGTGGGGTACTTGCGAATGTATTATTGTTTTTCTATCAAAAGGATTTGAAATGAATCAGAAGGAATCTTTTTGTTTGGCGTGTACGAAAACATTCATCCTCAACAAAAGGTTAATAATAAGATATTCCACGCAAATGAAATATAAAACAAGGCAAAAAGGACATATGAAACAATGCAATCATTTATTTGCAGACAAACTTTTATAAGAATGTAATTAAGCCTTACTTCCCTTCTATTTTTCTATTATAGAAAGAAAAATTATTAAAAACATCAGGGCCATTTTTATCTTCATATGCCAAAGAATTAGTCAAAGGAGACAGTTCCAAGTACAAAGCCAAACTCACACAAGATAAGGTTTGTTAATTGTATTATATAACGTGAAAAGAGTATTTGTAATTTTTTTTCTATGTAATGTCTATAACATATAATGACAATAATTCAGGGGAGATAATAAGAGTTATCTCCTTTACACTGACGTACAACGATAAGTGGAATATTTAAAATGCTGTCATAGCCCTATTCTGTCAATTAAAGCTTGCATTAATTCCTTACTATTAATAATTCAATTCATCCTAAATTTCAATATATTTTTGTAGTAAATTTTTAGCGGTTTACATTATACATATAATACCATTATTCTCTCAGTAATGTTTGTATTGATTCCTGGTCACTAAGAACCTCTTTCACATTTAGTTTCAATGATTTCCACAAGTAAAAAATATTAGCAGTGCACTTACATTATTCATATAAAAAAATCCTATCAGTAATGCATGTGCTAATTCGTGACCACTAACAACAACTTCCTCCTGATTTTCACGAATAAAATCATTAATGCGTTTAAATTTTACATATTCTTTCAGGGATGTTTCCATTAATTCCTGACAGCTGCCAATCTTTTTCCTCTTCATTTTCAATGAATTCCTCCAGCATTTAGATTGTTTTTACTTTTTAGGTCTTTGGTTGGTGAGCTCATTGGGCAGCAAGCTCTTTCCAGTGTCTTCGATCAGTTGCTGTTCTTTGAATGTTATGCGATTTGATATTCAATGCCTTTGAACCATCTTGGAAGGTTCTTTGCCAACTATTCTTTGGTCATCGTTGTTTTCATTTTCTCTCAGGCGGGATCCATCTCATGACTGTTTTTGTGTACCGTTCAACGGGGAGATGCAAGAGGTGTTCAGCTAACTTCATTCGTCTATCTGTGACAATTTAAGAAAGAGGACCCGATTATGACCTCCTCCATACCTGTTCATTGGTAATGCGGCATTGCCAATTAATTTTCAAAATCTTCTTAAAGTATCTTTGATGGAAAATATTCAGTTTCTTTGTAATGGTGGCTGAATGTTTCCATGTTTCGTTTGCATAGATTACAGTTCCTAACACAATACTGTTCAAGAGTTTGAACTTGATGTTAGTGCGAATAGAGACTGATGACGAAATCGAGTGGATTCTTTGGAAGACAGTTGCTGCCTTTTCTATTCTTCTGTTATTATCCACTTATGCATTTCTATCATTTGTCATTATGCTATCCAGAGGGGTGAACTTGTCTACAACCTCGACATTTGACTGGTCTACCTGGATAACCATAGCAACATTGTTGCTTATCACAGATATTATTTGGGTTTTCTCAGTGCCTAAGTTTCCCAACATTATATTCTAAAGTTGTGGTGATCCTATGCAGGTCATCATCAGTTTCTGTCAGTGAAACAATGTCGCCAGCAAAGTCTAGATCTTTTAGTCTTGTCTGTTCTTTCGGAGATATTCTTCTGTTAGGTTTAATTGTTATGAGTTTGAAGAAATCTCTGATTCCAGTCAGTTCTTACAGCGCAATGTGTGTTAGCATATAGGCTCTTGAAGATGTTCACGTAGCACTGTGGGACACCATATGATCGCATAGTGTTTCAGAGGGATTCTCTGTACACAATGTCAAAGGTTTTTCTGAAGTCGATAAAGTTAAGCCGCAGTGGTCTTTGATGCTGTAATACATTGTTCAATATTTCTGAAGATATGTTCTCTGCAGGAGCGATCGTTGCAAAAACCAGCTTGTCCTTCTCTCAATACATTAATTTATTGATTTGTTTTTTACGACTTATCAACCTTTTGCAAGTTATTTAAAGCCAAAAATATTTTTAGATTTTAAGAATGTTTTCGAGATGATAATGATTTATTAATACAAGTCCTACTAATTAACACATAGCTGGGGGAGAAGGGGTAGATTTATACTTTTGCCAAGGTTATTTGAGTGTAAGTGAATATAAAAAACCCGACTAGAACTCGGCTCTCCGATTTTCAATTCCGAGCTGTTATCCATTACGCCACCTGCACATCCCAGCTTACGGCACATGGTATTCCCAAGCGGTCGCTCATCTTGGTACTGACCATGCTCGACATTGTTAACGTCAAGGATTGTAAGGGAACCGGTGTTTCAACGTCTCTCAATACAGAATTTATTTCCGCATATAGTCTGTTCAGTAACAGTGTGCAAAAAAAAAAAAAATTCCTGGGATTGAAAGAAGTGTTATGACACGCCAATTGTTGCAACTGGATAAGTCCTCTTTCTTTGGTTTCTTCTTTATGTGTCGTGTCCATTCAGGGCGTAAGCGGTCGTGGTCCTCGACATCTTCCTGTCCTTTGTAGGTCTTAATAAGTTTTGTCTTTTTGTTGTTTCTCCCAAAACCTGTTCTACCATCCATTTACTCAAGGCCATCAAGTATGTTACGCGCTGTTTTCCTCTGTCTCTCTTTCCTTCAATCTGTCTTGTGAGTATCAGATTTTCCAAACCCTCCTTCTTTATTAGGTTCCCCAGAAATTTCACCTATCTCTTCTTGATGTTAAAAATAAGTATCCTTTTTGTTTGTATTTTCTCTAAAATCTTGTGTGAAACTCTTTATTTCTTCCAGTAATCGCTGATCAATTTTTTATCAGTTTAGTTACCAGATTATCATCACCATGCTTAAGTTTTTATGCTGCAATTTTGTCCAGTCTAGGGGTTTTATGGTCCTTCTCTCTTACAGTGATTCGTTCTTTTATTACTTCGAGAAATGCTTATAGATGTATTTCATCAAAATCAAAAAGAGTTGCTGGGGAATGGCTGATTCAATGTTTCATTGACTTGTTCTATCCAGCGATCTTTTTTGCTCTTCTGCTCTCATGAACACCTTTCCATTTTGGTATTTAACAGTATTTGCCTGTATTACTCTTTGCTCAAGTCAATTCTTTCACAATGCTATATAAGCTTTTCGCGTCATTGCGACTGACTGCTTCTGATGCTTTACTTCATTTCCTTGACATCCAGGCTTTCTTATCTCTGTGGCAAATTATTTTGACAAGTAGTTGATCTATGTTCTTATGTGCCCGCGTTATCATTCCTTCTCTTCTGTTTTACCAATTTCCCTTTTATTCTTTGCCATCGGTCTTTCATCAATTAATTTCCACGTTTCTTCTCTAATTCATTCTTCTCTTCAAAATCCTCTTCTTCTCCCAATGGTTTTCTCTGCATATTTTTTTGTTGTTGCTTCATTGAAAGCTGTTCACTTTTCTTCTACACCAGGTTAAATATCTTGGAGTTATTGGAATTTATTTCTGAGTGTGATTTGGAATAACTTCTCAAATGCATAACGCTTAGTCTTTTCTACTTTGACAACACTCTTAAGTTTCAGCTTGACTTCACATTGTAGCAGATGGTGATCTAATACATATACATATAATAGCTCTATTCTATCAGTAATGCTTGTATTCATGCACGACCACTGACAATCTCTTTCTTCCTGATTTTCAATGCATTCTAATAGTGAAATCATTAGCAATGCCTTTACATGATACATATAATAGCCCTATTCTATCAGTAATGCTCGTATTCATTCCTGACCACTGACAATCCCTTTCTTCTTGATTTTGAATTCATTCCTATAGTAAAATTATCAGCAATGCATTTACATTATATATATATAATAACCTTATTCTATCAGTAATTCTTACATTCATTCCTGACCACTGACAATACCTTTCTTCTTGATTTTCAATGCATTCCTATAGCGAAATTATCAGCAATGCATTTACATTATATATATATAATAGCCTTATTCTATTAGTAATTCTTGCATTTATTGCTGGCTACTGACAATACCTTTCTTCTTGATTTTCAATGCATTCCTATAGCAAAATTATCAGCAATGCATTTACATTATATATATATATATAATAGCCCTATTCTATCAGTAATGCTTCCATTCATTGCTGGCCACTGACAATCCCTTTCTGTATTTTCAATGCATTCCTATAGCAAAATTATCAGCAATGCATTTACATTATACATCTAATAGCCCTATTCTATTAGTAATGCTTGCATTCATTCCTGACCAGTGACAATCCCTTTCATCTTGATTTTCAATGCATTCCTATAGCAAAATCATTAGCGATGCATTTACATGATACATATAATAGCCCTATTCTATCAGTAATGCTTGTATTCATTCCTGACCACTGACTATCCCTTTCTTCCTGATTTTCAATGCATTCCTATAGCAAAATTATCAGCAATGCTTTTATATTATACATACAATAGCCCTATTCTATCAGCAATGCTTGTATTCATTCCTGACCACTGACAATCCCTTTCATCTTGATTTTCAATGCTAACAAGCATCTTTACACTCCAATTGTTACCACATTGTTCATCGTGTCACTACAGGAAACTCTCCAAAAAGAAGAATTCCGAAAATCTTTGGAAATGCCAGAGAAAGTTAGATTTGGCCTCTCAACAGAACTGATTCTTCTTCAACTAAAACGAAAGGCAAGGTAAATGTGATATTTACTGTTTAATTTTCACCATTTTATGTTTCTTTACATTTTACTCATAGAGTTTTGTTAGCTCAGTCTTAGAAACTTGGCCAGTGAGGAATAGAATATTACAGCGTAAAACCACTAGTAAGAATCGAACTCATTGCAGTAGTAATGGCATTTGATGTTAGTTAGCAACCATTATCCCACAGAAAAAAACTCTTATGATTTAATTTACCTTAGTAAATATAAGTAGCTTAGTCATCAACATTTTATAATAATTTCAGTTGTGTAATATTTATTTATATCTTTCGTGTCACCTTAATTTGATTTACCTCTTTTCCTACCATATAGTGAGAAGAGAGGTAAATCAACTTAACATAGTAAATAACGAAATACATGTAATTGTTATATTTATTATATAATAAACGTTATATAACAAAAATATTTTTAAGAAATTTAATAGTAAGGGACCGGATTAACTAATCAGTTCATTGGCCTCTTTTTTAGTTGTAAATTCTGGATCTCTGTTTTATTTAATCTCAATGCATCGTTTCAAAACATCTGATTCATTTCATCTTAATATTAAAACTTTCTAACAATTGTTTTTTATGGTACAGGTAAACTAGTTATCAATATTTTGTGTAGATATTTACTATACTAAGCTGAGTATCGCTGAAAGTCAAAAGTGTAAAGCACTCCATATAGATTAAAATCACTACTACATCGTTAACCAGATTAGTTTACTAATTACTATACAACTAATGAATATTCTAAGTACTATATTATTTAATATTGACTTTATTTTGAATACCTCCGTATCTTTCACAACTTAAACTTCATTTCTCATTTTCTTTTTTGTAAGATGACCATTTAATATATTTATTAATACTTGTTTGTTTAAATTCCATGTTTTTGTGTTTTATTTTGGCTCGGACTCATGAATCTGCCAATACTGTTTGCGGTTCAAATGTACCAGGAACTATTAAATATTTACTGGAAAAACGTCAACACTCTGTAACAAAAGTGGTGATTCCCGTAACAAAAGCCGTGATTCCCGTAACAAAAGCCGCGATTTCTGCAACAGGTTAGAAAAGATGACCGACGAAATTCAATTTCTTGCATTCTGTAGTCCTACTTCAACACAGAATCTATGAACTACACGCAATATCATCCGCTAAACTTGCACACAGTTTGAACGTGAGAAATTGTTATATTTGGTTCTTTGAAACCCGGGATTTTCAGACCAAGACATTTTGATAGAAGAGGGCGACAACTGAATAGAAATAAATCTGGCCATGACAACATTGTTATAGTTCACTAGATTAATGGCGAATAATTTAGATTTTAGGAGACAACTGAATGATTAGATATTATCGCTATGCCATCTTCATATTGACTATTCTCATTTTATTTTCTGGTATTTGGTAGGCATATTATCGATGGTTGGATGGAACACTACCAAGTTGTGATTGGTCTCAGACCAAAAGAAATGGCGTGGGCTATGAACCAGAAGGGCCGTACGCGCCAGTTGCGAAGGACGCATTCAGCCGTGATGATCAACCCGGATAGCCCTTCACAAATGAAAGATCTAGGTTTGATGCCTGTGTCAAATGATCAGGAAGCCATGAAGGTCAATCATAGGCTTCCGTCTGCGCCGCCAGGTAATCTCAATCTCTCTCTCTCTCTTTTCTGAAAGGAATAAAATCAAGTGGCTGGTTTGAAACTTGATTTTATATAGATTAAGAGTTTTATTTTTTTTATTTTGAAATGTATAAAATAAGGTGTAAACATCTACCAAAAAATTACCTTCAAATGAGATCTTTCATAAAAAAAGGAAAACAAAATTTTGCTCATCTATCTTTTGCTAGTTATTTAAAGCCAGAAAATATTTTCAGAGTGTAAGAATGTATTTTTTTAGGTAATAAGGATTTATTGATAGAAGTCCTACTAATTAACCAATAACTGGGGGTGGGAGAAGAAGTGGATTCTTACCTTTCCTTAAAGTAGCCAAAACACTAATATAAAAATAAATTAAGACACTGTTGTCTGTTTATAAAACATTTACTATGCTTACCTTAGTAAGGCACATAGTGTTGTGGATTCCGGGATGAATCCGATATCAATGAATAACAAACGCCAGGAATGGATAAGGAAAATAAATGTATTAACGTAATAATGCAACTGATAATACGGGTTAGTAGATCCAGGAATGCGGGTTAGTAGCAATAATATATATACAGTCTTGGTATTGAAGTATCGCGGTATGACTCCTTACTGAGTCTACTTGCTCGCTAACTGTGACGCTTGCCGCCGTCTCTGTGTGTGACTTACTCTACTAATACTCTTCTGTCGTTCCGTCTCGACTCCTTGACTCAACTTACTCGTATTAGCAGTTGTATTATTACGTTAATACATTTATTTTCCTTATCCATTCCTGGCGCTTGTTATTCATTGATATCGGATTCATCCCGGAATCCACAACAAATTGGCGACGAGGAATTCGAACTCACACGGGAAGGAAAATGAAACAAAATTCTCCCTCGTTGTCCACAACAAATTGACGACGAGGTATTCGAACTCACAGAGAAAAAAAAACAAAAGTCTCCTTTGCCGTTTTTTGCCAGTGTCCACAACAACTTGCTTGGCGACAAAAGATTTACGAGGACTAAAATACGGAAAAATGATTTTTTCGTAAGACTTTTATCATGGAAGATTTTTAAAATATTTTAGTAGAATTTGTAAAATACCAAAATGAACAGCAATTACAACTCCAGGAAAGAATGGAAGAAAAAATGGCAAAAACAATTACTACAAACGCAGGAACTAATATTAAAGGTAGCGGGTAACAAACAACAAAATATCGAAAAAGAGGCGACTTTTCCCCAAGACGCAGTGTGGAATACGATAGAAACTTTCATATACTCTCTAGAAGAGGAAAAACATTTCGGGGATTATTTTAGACACCATGAAGACATCTTTAACATCGATTGTCAAAACTGGACAGAAGCAAAGAAGCTACGTCTGTTGCTCAGAAAATTAGGAACTGAAGAATACACAAAATTTGTGAATTACATTTTGCCAAAAAAGACGAACGAATTAATGTTTTACGAAGCAGTTACATGTCTTACAGAGCTTTTCAGTCCAAAAACGTCACTCATTCACTCTATTATTGACTGACCGAGTATTCACTGGTAGTAGTATATATATACCTTGGGTGAGTCCATTTGTGTGAAAAGGGGAGACCCCTTAACACCCCCTCCTTAGATAGGGAGTTAGTATTTTTTTCTCTTATGGCTGATGATCAGAGGTTCAGTCAATTTTCTCTTTGACCTTCTAAATTCTGTATCTTCCTGTGGTCTTTGAATCTCAAAAGCTTCAAAGATTGCGTCCATTGCATCGTCATTTTCTGCGGGTGACGAGCTTGGCTCCTCAACCCGTCTTTTTGTATTTGGTCAATATGTCTTCTCTGGGTAAACTTTTCGCCTTGTACTGTGTACATTACATTTCCCAGTCTGTTAATTATTGTGCCAGGCTCCCAGTAAGCCATATTGTTTCTGAACATCCTAAAATAAACTCGTTCTCCTGGTTTAAATGATCTATTTGGTACAATAAGTGTATACTGGTCTTTGCTATTGTTTGGCAATAATTTATCAAACACAGACCGTATTCTCAGGGAAAACAGCAATTCCGCTGGTGAAAGACCAGATGGTGTGTTCCCGTTAGGTGTTATTCTGTATACTTGGAGGAAATGCTGTATCGCTTTTTCCGTCGGTATATCTTCGGCTTTTTTTAAAGCTCTTTTTAGTGTGTCTACGAATCTTTCGGCTTGTCCGTTCGACCTCGGGTGGTACGGAGCTATCATGATATGCTTTACTTGGTATGTCTCACAAAATTCTTTGAAGTCACTGGAGGTAAACTGTGTACCGTTATCAGTTACCAAGCAATCCACGACGCCGAATCTGGCGAATAATTCGTGTATACAGTTTATGGTATTTTCTGTCGTCGGGTGTTTGAATCTGGAAATCTCAGGCCATTTACTGAAACTATCTACTGTTATTAAGTAGTAGTAACCCTCTATGGGTCCTGCGTAATCCACGTGGATTCTGGACCACGGTCTGTCAACTTTAGGTCATGGCTTTTGTATAGAGGGTGGTGCTTTCGCCGCAGCAGCACAGCCTTTACAACTTTCCACCATTTGCGTAATATCATCGTCTATGTTAGGCTAGTAGACAAAACTTCTCATAAGTGCCTTCATCCGGTTTTTCCCGGATGTCCTAAATGAAAATCTTTCAAGATTCGCCTTTGTAGCGACTTCGGTATTACCACTCTCTCGTTATACAATAATTTGTAGTCACAAATTGAGAAGCTGTCTGCTAAATTCCTTTCCTTCTCTTCTATTTTTTTCTTGGTATTCTGAATAAATTCATCCTTTTCCGCTTCTCTTCTTATCTCTAGCAAAGTCACAGGTAGTTCCTTTATTGTATTGTATAACACTTTAGTGATTTCATTTTCAGCTTGTAATGCCGCTATTACCGAGTCTTTCAACGGTTCGTTTTTCGCCGGTAATAATCGCGATAGTCCATCAGCGTGCCCAATTTTCTTTGATGGTAAGAACTCAAGTTTGAAATTGTAGTTTAGTAACACAGTTCCCCATCTTAAAAGTCTGTTCGCTGTATAGACTGGTAGATCTTTTTTTGAACCGAAAATCGTAAGAAGAGGTTTGTGGTCCGTTTGGAGCGTGAACTCTCTCCCATAAATATATCTGTGAAAACGAGTTATTGCAAATATTATGCCTAATGCCTCCTTTTCGATCTGTGAATAGTTTCTCTCCGACGGTAATAATGATCTAGATGCGTGCGCAACTGCTTTCTTTGTACTGTCCCGCATCTTGTGTAGAATACACGCACCTACCCCATGTGAGCTCGCGTCACTTGCAATAATGATTTCTAATTCGGGATCGAAATGTGTCAGTGCTAACTCCGAAGTTAATTTTTGTATTATTTCCTTAAACGCTTTTTTTACAGTCTTCTGTCCTATTCCATTTATTCTCCTTTTTTAGTGACTCATTTAGTGGGGCCCTCAATTTATGCATATTATCAATAAATTCGCCATAGTAGTTAGCTAGGCCCAGGAAACTTTGTAATTCTGCAACGTTTTTTGGTTCAGGCATGTTTTTAATTGCCGATGACTTCTCTGGGTCTGGTTTCCTGCCACTTTCATTAATTATATGGCCTAAGTATTTAATTTCATTTAGGAAAAAAATCACACTTTTTTCCTTTTACTTTAAACCCAAAGTCCTGAAGTCTTCTGAAAACCTCCTTTATGTGCGATGTGTGCTCTTCAACATTGTCGCTCTTACTTAGAATGTCATCCAGATAAGCGGTCGCAAAATTCTGGCCCGTGAGCATTGTGTCCATCATCTGTTGAAAAATTGTGGGTGCAACTTTTACTCCGAACGGTAGTCTGTTGAATTTGTACAACCCTTTGTGCGTATTAATACATAGAATTTTCGTACTCTCTTCTTGTACTGGGATTTGCAGATAAGCCTCACTTAGATCTATTTTGGAAAATATCTTACCACCGTCGAGCTTTGTAAATATTTCCTCTGGACTCGGTAATGGGTAATGATGGTCTTTTATAACCTTATTTAACCCCGTCGAAAAATCTGCGCAAACACGGATTTCTCCTGATTTCTATTTTACATAGACTACTGGTGCTGCCCATTCACTAAAATATTTTTGAAAGGATTCCAGTTTGTTCAAGTCTCTCTAATTCTTTGTCGATTTTTTCTATAGTAGAAAACGGTACGTTTCGCTTCTTTTTAAAAACTGGTTGGACGTTTTCTTTTAATTCAATTCTAGCTGTAAATTTGTTGCATCGTTCCAACCCGCTCGCAAATACCTCGGGAAATTGATTATGTAATTCTTCCTTTAACTTTGTCGCATCTGATGGTTCAACATCTAACTTTTTGCAACATGAGCTGATAGGTAGGTCCCAAACGTCGAATTTTTGCATCCAGTCTGTACCTACTAGATTTTCTGTATCCTTCATTACGTATATCTTGAGTTTTTTGGTTTTCCCGTGAAATTTAACATTATTTCTCCTTCGAATTTTATACGCTTTCCTGTCACCGACTTGGCATTTTTTTGTGTATGTAACATGGTTGATCTGTTAAGCTTTTTCCATGTCTGTAGGTTAATTATCGTTAGATCGGAACCCGAGTCTAGTTGCAATTTTATCTTTTTATTTAAGATTTCAAGTTCCACATATTTCCTTATGTTGGTATTGTCTTCGTCATGCATCCTAGTAGCTCTTATCCTACTAGTAGCTTTTCTGTTCCTAAAACTTCACTCTATTATTGACTGACCGGGTATTCACTGGTAGTAGTATATATATATATATATACCTTGGGTGAGTCCATTTGTGTGAAAATGGGAAACTCCTTAGCACATAGTTAGATTTGGAGAGGACATCGGACAATGAAGGTTGTGCTCTATCAAACTTCCAAGTTGGGGGGACCAGAATGCATTACTAGAAAATCAACATTCAAACTCCTAGCGACTTCAATAAAATCAGACATTGACAAAGCACCTGCTGACAAAAACAACTAACAATCTTAATTGCCAAAGGCTCTCCTCCAAAAGAAATCTGAATGAAGTGCGTTTGGGTTCTTTACAATGAGCCAATCGCGTCTTCAATTTTTCTGGGGCGCACATCAGGATAAAGTCAACCAAAATGTCGGTAGGATGTCACTTCAGTTCCTCACCATTGACGTAGCCATTCACATTTTAATGATTATGACAACTCCTCCAAAGCAAGGTTTACAGCCACATCACGTTGAAACGCCGGTTCCCATACGATTACTGAAGTTAAGCAACGTCGAATCTGGTTAGTACTAGATGGGTAACCGCTTGGAAATATCAGGTGCTGTAAGCTTGGATGTGCGGGTGGTGTAATGGATAATAGTTCGGAATTGTTAATCGGAGAGCCGAGTTGCTATTTCAATCAGATTCGTTATATACATTTACGCACAAATAGCCTTGGGAAAGGTAGGAATCCACCGCTTCTCGCCGCAAGCTATGGGTTAACTTGTTAGCCTTGTACCACTTAACCATGTGAGAGAGAGAGAGAGAGAGAGAAAGAGAAAGAGAAAGAGAGAGAGAGTCTGGGAAACACACGCACACACGTATATTTTTTATTGAAATTGGAGTAGATCTGAGTAGCGAAATTAGATCAGAGCATTTTGTTTACTGATTGGAAATCTGATCTAGGGCAGAAGTTGTACCCAATAGAATCTGGGTCATTAGAAGACAATGAAAATGGTCGAAATAATTTTTATCAATTAAAAATTAAAATAGAACTTAGTAAGCTATAAGGAACTTTGGAATTCACATGATTTTGGTTGAAGCAGCCAGAACCCCGTGATAATCGCGTGCGAAGTAGTAGGGCCTCAGGATCGGTTATGACAAGCCGGGTTTTTCTATATAAACGCGTAGTTATGCTGAGAAAGTGAGAGACGGAAGAAAATTCTTGGCGAGACTGGAGAAGAGAATTAGCCCGGGCAAGAGTTGGGCTAGAGACAGTGGAGAGTCGAGTTGGTGACTCAAGGAGGTGAGGAAGTGACGTCAGAGATTGGAACGAAGCGTCCGCTCGTTAACATGTACTGTTGATATAAATACCGCTACTTCTGCTACCACGAATATTACTACTACTGTTACTACTGCTGATGAGGAACGCCACTATAAAATTTAAGCCCCGCACATAAATCTTATCCCTCTATCGCAAGAGTCGTAAAGTTAATCACAATACACTCTCTGCCTGTCTAGAATCCAGTGTATGAGTTTTTACGTCAAATACTTTTCTTTTCTGTAACCCGTTTCTTTTCTATATTATTCTTTTCTGCTATATAAAAGACATTAACAATTCAACCATTGAATAGTTATTTCTCCGGCTTTCCGCAGATATTATTATTTTTTTATTTTTTATTTTTTTTGCTGCATTCTAAATTTCTTAGCACAGACTCTCTAGCCGTGTCTACATCTTCAGTCGACCGTGAATGGATGAACATCATTCCTGTTTTCTGGATCAAACCAATCACAACGTGGGCAGGAAGCAAGATTAAACCAGTGGGCCGGTCGAATGATCTACGGATGCTCAGGGGACCTACGGTCACTCCCTTAAGTTCGGTTAGGACCGAGTAGACACCTCAACCCAGAGAGTAAGACGTCGGCGGTTGAGGGGCTGGGACGAAAGTGTTAGACCATTATTATCTTCCAAAATAAAAATAAAATTGCGTACAAAAATATTTAGATTTCGGTATTAAATATCTCAGAGGTTGATATGCTGTTAAACAAAAACAACCAACCAAATCCGTCAAAGTAGAAAAAAACACTGTATCTTAAAGCATTTTTTTTTTCATAAATCCAAATTCTCAAAAACATATTCGCATGTAATTATGGTGGCCACCTTTGCACTTTAAGAACCAAGCTAACAATAGCAATATTAATTTTATCAAACAAACAAAATCCAGAAGTAACAAGCAAACATTTAGCGGGAAAATATTAAACATATTTTCCGTAGCATAACCGTTATCGGTACGGAAAATTGGGCTCGGCGAATCGAGTTAAAATTCTGGCCTAGTCTGTTATGTTCATTTATATTCTTGGAGAAGTCATAAATACATTTTTCTTCTCCGAGATATGGGTTAAATAGCAGGATAAACCGGCCTCTCTAGCCCCAGGTGACAGCCAGTCTAGAAAGACTACTTTGAATTTCAAACCTTGAAGAAAGCAACGAAAAATCTCCCACTAACTTTGCGAAGAAGACTTGGCGATTCACAAATAATAAAGAAAAGGAATCTATGCAGAGAGCCATAATTTACAACATTGTACGCTTTTGCCATCACCAGAGATCAACACAGAGCATATATGCTATTATCACTTTCGCCGCTGCATTGTTATAGAATTATTGCTTGACTGTGCTGGCCCTTTTAGGGAAAACAGAAAGCTGCCATTTACTAAAAATATATGAGAATAAAGATGCAGGCGGCAATTTTTCACGGATGTTACTATTTTGGTTTTGACCTGATACTCTGCAGTACAAACTAAGCTAAATCAGGATTTTCACGGGTCAGGAATTAAATAAAGTGTTACTAACAAATGAAGCTATTATATATATAATGTAACTGTATGTGCAGTTCATTTTGAAGTCGTTTTAATTAACATAATAACGAGTTCAGCTAGAAGATGTTTACGTATATTTGACGGTTCTTTGTTGAATTGCAGGCTTCGTTTCTGAGAGCGTTGATGGAACGAATGAAGACGCTAATCGGAAAGAGGTCAGTCTAAAGGAAATAGAGAAAGCGGAATCCCCAACAGTGGAGAATGATATTACACTTCAAACACACGCAATCAAAGCACTTGAGCATGTTTCGAAGTAAGTTGTAACCTTTGATCGTTTACCCGGTCCTTCGCGTGCAATTGTGTGCGTAGATAGTTGATGACAGACGGTATCAACAATTTTAAAAGGTGGCTAGGAAAGAAATAATATTTACCGTTGCCCCATCATAGCCATATCATAACCGTGATATACTCACACCTTAACACAACAGGTGGAAGGACCAAAATAGCTGAAAGAAAGGAATAATAAACATGCATTGTTCTCAAAGTGATTTTTTATACCGCTATATCATATATCATATATATATATATATATATATATATATATATATATATATATATATATGTGTGTGTGTGTGTGTGTGTGTGTGTGTATGTATGTATGTATGTATGATAGAAATTATTAGGAGGATTTGATAACTATAGTTAAGTAATTCATCGAGTCTGAAACCTCAACCGAATGCAGGTTTCAGACTCGATGAATTACTTAAATATATATATATCCCTGTCACTATTTTTAAGACAGGGAAAACTATAACACATATGAATACAACAAGCATTATAAAACGGTGAACAGCGAGAGGGCCTCACTTGTAATATTTCCGAAAGGAAAAAGGTCAAGCAGGTAGTGTGTTTCTCATGACATCTATCATTCTAGCGGTCTACATTAGCAACAGGGGTTCGTCATCCCACTAACTGACGTCACTCACCAGCCGTCTCCAAAACGGAGATAATAGCCCTTTACATCATTACAGGTTTTATACTAAATCTGGTTATGTGATTTTTTCTGGACTGTCTGAAAACCTGTATCAATATGCTATTCTCGTATTGCTGGACGGCCGAATATTTTTACTTTGAAAGCATTTCAAATAATGAAAAGGTCTTGTTGTTGGCAGTCAATGCTATACACTTTGGCAGACCAATAGAATCTCTTTGATAATCCTATATCTTCTAAAGTTGTCTCCTCTCTAGAATCGTCATATACTTGTACACCTGTCTAGATTTTTCCTTCCTTCTGAAATGGTATTGGTATCTATACCATCTTAAAATGATTTCATCATAGAACAAAAGCAAATACACAACATGCTGAAATTTTATGAAATGTTTATTCTATAAAACAAAAATAAAAAAGTCTGGTTCTGAAAAATGTACGCCTTTTCTTGACAGAGTGAGAGTTCAAATATCTACCATATTTTAAAAAATCCTTCTTAATAACCACTAGACAGGGGCATTTTCCTGTTAGGCACTGTGAAGGTGAAGGAAAAGAGTTTATTTTAGAAAATACGAGTATTTTTAGTGTCGGTTGCTGCTGCTACCACGTATATCCGGTACAGCCAATCTTCTGTGTGTGCTATCGCTGTTGAAACATAAAATCATTACATTCCTATATACTAGATATCAATATTTACCGTAACATCAATTTTGAAAAAGTAAACGCTGTAAAATGTTCTTTCCCGTTTTTTTCTGACTGTGTATCGCTGATATATAGTTGGGAAGATCTTTAGGGCCATCTGGAACAGCCTACGACGAAAGATTTCTGGAGTGGCTAAAATGTTAGAATACTTCCCGCAAAGAAAAATCTTCTTACCCCAAAGAGAGTGCTATACTTTATAGTTACAATTACTGAATCTACTTTTGGAATCTGTAAGACAAGTTTGCTAACCATTGCTACGCAAAGAGAAGTTCAGTTTACAAAGTTTAACTTAGTTCAACACAAAGTAACATGAGTAGTGTACCCATTGAGGATCGAGCTCATTAGTGAATAGTCTAAATGATTAGCTTATTAGCCATTAGGTTATAATAAACGGACTCTTTTGTTAAGTTGCCACCTGTTTATTGTTGAAATAGCTAAATGCAACCAACACTTCTACTCCGACAGTTTCTTTTCTCGCACTTCCCCACTGTGGCACTCATTTCCGTTTACTTCCTTCCCTGATAAATACAATCTTCAAAAATTTTAATGCAACGTCAATCATCATCTTCTCTGTTCTTGAATCCCGTTTAACTTTTGTCCTGTCCTCAATCCTCCCTATACTCAGTTTTTTCTCTCACTTTCACTCCCTGTAACCTCTTGCGTACTAGTGGCATTCCCGACTTGCTTGGGGTGAAATGATTAAACAAAATGTACATAGTTGATTCGAACTTATTTATATGTTCTCATTATTTTTTTTTCATTATATTTATTGTTATAAACATTAATATTTTTATTTATTTGAACTGCATTCACAGAACTGCTGACAAATTACGTGTATGCTGCGGCTCGTCGGTTAGACGTCGACCAAGCGAACTGAATCAGAATCAAGAGAAGACAACTCCACAACTGACTGGAGCTTCAAAACGACCAAGGCGACGTGTCATTACAGTATTGGGAATTCCCTGTACTCCGGCTTTACGGAGGTATATGACAACACTAGCTACCTCTAACCATGTCTTCTGTCGGTGTAGTGTCAGCTTCATACCTCAGATAACAGATCTTGAATATGATCAATTCATTTACAGGGAGACCAATAACAAACAGATGATTGTAGTGGCTGTTGTTTCATCACGGTTAGTATACTATAAAGTTTTTTCTAATATATATATATATATATATATATATATATATATATATATATATATATATATATATATATATATAAGTGTACCTTGAAATCAAACCCAGAGTCGACAGTTTCATGCTAGAATGCGACACTCGGAGGCCTTTCACGCTGTTTCATGGTTGAACGTAATCGTCAGGCCTGATGATTGCATTCAACCATGAAACAGACATTCGCCTCTGGGTGTTGACTTCAATATCCACTTTTATATTTATAAACGGTCTATCCCTGATATTGAGCACCTTAACCCATAAATATAGCATAACTTAAAACTATATATATATATATATATATAGGATAAAGTGGAGAAATCAGACACGAAGTGGAGAAGCCTTTTAATGACAACGCGTTTTGTCTTCGTTAGGTAGGCGTCTTCAATGGTTTTAATATAAAGAAAAACATGCAGACACAGATTTCTTTCATTCTCACCTGAAGACGCCTACCTATTTAACGAAGGTAAGACGTGTTGTCAATAAAAACGTTTTCCACAATTCTCGACTTTTGTTCGAATATATGTATACACGTATATATATAGTAAGTTTATACTTTGGAAAGTATTTTTAATCGGACATTACTTATTATTATAAACGTTATTTTTAGTGGGTACACGTGTTTGAGTTACTATCCCTGTTTTTATATACTTAAAAAGTGAAATAATAATTGGCCTAGAAAATGAAAGTAAACTGAGATAGCAACTCAAACACGTGCACCCACTAAAATAACGTTTATATATATATATATATATATATATATATAGAGAGAGAGAGAGAGAGAGATATATATAGATATATATATATATATATATATATATATATATATATATATATAATCACTAGCTTTAAAAGCCTCCTTATCGGGCGGCATTATTTAAGCTAGCTCCTGCGGAGGGCTCTTTAATTAGGCCTTCATCACAATAGGTAGGGAGGAGTAGATGCGATCGGCAGCAATAAACTACAGAACTCAAAATTGATCGCTGCATTTAAGTATTGTATTAAATTTAATATTTAAGCTTACCTTTTAAAAGTTCAACGATAATTTTTCTGTCTCTACTTAATTTAAAGACAATTTGATATATGTAGGTCCTTACTTTTCGTACAAACAATTATTTTTATTTCATGAGTGACTTTTGCTGGATTTCGCAGTTAATTTCGATTATTTCCAATTTTTTTCAAAGTTATAAAAATTGTTATCGTACAAAAATTCGTCACAAAAAATCATGTAAAAAATCGCTGAAAACAATCGCAGTAATGAAAACTTGGGAATGTTTTTAATTTGCTCACGGAATCGGCCTGATTCCAAAATGGTATGATATGTTGGGTTACGGCCTCTAGAAGTAAAGTTGAAAAAGTGTGACACAGTGACACATTGACATTCGCAATTATTATATAGATAGAACTGTATATGGGATGTCATAATGGTTATTGGAACGAAAAAATGAACCTGCTAACAGATTTATGGTACCAGCTGTGGTTTAGCAAGGCTGTGCAAAAGTGATAATAGACCCTGACCAGACGAGAAATGTAAGTCACAATTCAAACTGTTCACTAAGTCTTTTTTTTAATGCAAAATGTATTTCCTTTGTGTATAAGCATATCAATCTACACTATTTATCTATATTTTATGTACAGGGCATCCCAAAAGTCACCAAGAGGTATAACAGTTTAATAAATGTTTTGTTTATTAATTTTTTTTTTTTAGTTTTCTTTCGGGAATTTGTAAAGAGGCCTTGGCAATTAACCAGGCAAAAATACACGACTGAAAAATGAACACAATTAGTGAAATATTTCTACCAAAACCAAGGATCCGTAATTCAGATTCAACGAGCATATCGTCGCCATTACGGTGTGAGAGATTCTCCAAGTTCTGAAAGTAAGGGTTCAGTAAGTGACCTTCCACGCAGTTGCATTCCACGTTCGGTTAGGAACGAAGGACTATTTGAGTGAGTAAGGTAGAGTATCGAAGAAGATCCGAGCGCAACTCGAAGGCAGTCTCGACAAGTTTAGATCTCTCGGAAGTCACTCCTACGAATTTTTAAATGCATCAGCCTTTTTCCGAACATGATAGGGCAACAGCTCATACGACAAAGGATATAATCCAAATTCTTATGTAAATTTTGAGAAAAATAATTTCTCACAGTTGCGGCATAAACTGGTCAGCGCGTTCCCCGGATCTGACAAGCGCTGAATACTTCCTATGCGGCTATCACAAAGAAAAGGTTTATGCCAGCAAGCCTCAGGCTTTCCAACAACTGATGGACAACATCCAGACAGACATCAAAACACTAAAACATGAAACACTGTGGACTGTGATGGAAACTGCCTTAGAAACGGCATGTTCGTGGAAAGCTGAAAATGCACGTCACTCAAAAGATGTAATCCTTCTCAACGAGTGTAAATTCATTTCCTATGTCTACCCTATATAATACTATGTTACTGTGAATTAAAGCTACATATTAAAGGATTTATTAAATTTTTAAATCCCTTGCTGACTTTTGGGACATAGTATATTAATCTGTTAAGAATCTTCTTTAAAATATTAATATTTTGTGTCAAAGAGTTTCCGTTGATTATCCTCAGAATAACAATATTCTTTACCAAAATGCCTCTTTCTGAGGTGTTCCACTTTACCCCTAACAAGGAGAAGAGAACCCTCAAAATCATAGACACATACCTATTTTCCCATCTCTTTTCCACTCTTTAGTTTCAACAGTAAAACAAACTGGAGTCTCTAGCCTAGAATGATAACCGATCAAGGATAACCATGAATTCAAAACTGAAGAAAACAATGGAAAACAACTCCGCTCTCTTTCTTATAAGTCATAGCAATGCAGAGTTTACAAATTTTGTGGAGAGACAACATTTCAAAAGAGGTCATATGGGGGTCATAAATAGAAAGTGACAACAGAGTGTGAAAAAAGAGTGAGATTTTTAAAGAATGAAGTGAAATTGTCAATATAGATCTTCAACAAATAGCTGTTATAGAAAGGGAAACGTATTACATCTCTTGAAGGACAGTCAAAGAATAGTCATAGGTGTTTGTTATTTCTTCAAAATGAGGACTTCTTGGTTGAAATATATTCCAGGAGTATCAAAGGACGGTGTTCAAACCTATTTAAAAGCCAGAATTTCGAATATCTTTTCTTTTTAGATAGATAGACAAACTCTTTCCACTTAGACTATCAGAATTAAACAATCCTCCCCAGATTTAGACTTATGCGATACTAAATATCGTGTCCTAAGCAAAGGGAAAATTTTGGCTCATTATGGTAAAAAAAATTAGAAGTTAGCTCGAATAGAGGTACAGGTATGTTATACCCAGCTGCAAAGTTGATCTCTTTCTGATTCACTCTACGTGTCGGTCGAATGTGAACGCTAAAAAAACAAAACCTAAAATAAAAAGGATTCTTGTGCACAGAGGTTCCGAGCATCACATTCGGCCCACAAAACAAATTCCCTCAAAAATTATAAAATAACCTAAAATAAATCACGAATGTTGCCGCCAGAGAGAAAAAAAAAACATGAACAAAATATTCGGTTAGGAGCTTGTACAATCTGCTTTTAAGAAATTCGTTCATAAGTGATATATACATAAAGCAGCCGGCAGGCAAGTGGTCATTCCGACCGGCGAGCTCTCGACGTCACCACCGTATCTCCGGTCTACCGACCCGTCACACATATCCGTTCGAAACCCACCCTCCTCCAAACACCCACACGATGCTCAGATAGACATTTCGCTCGCATACTGTGTTTCGGCAAATCAGATTGGCGGCTTCACTAATGCACTCCAATCTCTCTTCTCTGTACATCCACGGTAACGGTAACTAAAGAACCATATATCAACAATTTTGTTATCTTTTCACCCTGCCTCACCGGTTGTTTATTGTTGTTTTCGTTTGTTCATTCATTTCGACCGCAACTGTCACTCTCTCTCTTTTTTTTACAGTATGGTTCACAGAGTAAGAAAGACATTTTATACGGATAGAAGGATAAGATAACCGTTAACTCAAGACTTGAACAGGTTAACATTGTAGTGATTGGGGAAACAGCAGTGGATCGGGTCGATCGAAACCCGCACTGCTTCTTCTTGTTGATTATAGACTAAAAAGTTTACTGATTATACTGAAGAGACTGATATGTCTATACTGGGAGAGGAAAGGTCGCTCTCCTGCGTTCTTGAAGACTGGGCATATCCTTGACTCCTTCCATAGGCTTGGGCAGGATTTCTCCTTCAAGTAGCGGTTAAATAACTTCGCTAGGATCGGGGATAATTCTGGATTGATATTCTTAAAGACAACCTCTGGAATTTATCTGGGTCACTGGCTTTTTTAGAGGCAAGGCTTTTGGTAAGTTTAAACACTTCTCGTGCTGGAATTAAGATATTTCTGAGATTGTGCTGAGACGTAGGAAGTTGGGTAGGGAATGCCCTTTGTTAAACGTTGTGTTTAAGGCAAAGATCAGAGAAGATATGACTTTGGGGCCATTTATAATAGTGGGCACAGCAGCTTTGTCTCTCTCTCTCTCTTTTCTCCCTCTCTCTCTTACTGCATACATGGCTCTCAACTCTGTATCTCCGACCGACTACTCGTCACCCACTAACTGCAGGCTTCTTTTTCACTGCCCAGTCTATTATACGGTTTGTCTCAGAATTGGAATTCCTTATCTTCCGACCAAGCAGGACTTGATCCGGAAAGTTTTTATCTATTTATCTCTTGATTTTATTTCCTTTCCCCACTTGTAGACAGTGGGCGGTTGCTTTGAACATCTCACTTGTAGATTACGCAACCATAAAAACTCCAGACTTTGATAAAATCATTTAGAGCCCACTCGACTTCAAGGATGTTTGAAGACAATCGTGTGGAGACCCATTGTGTCACACAGAATAAAAGTTTTAATTTTAGATTGAAAAATATACTGTATATTTGTTCTTTCAAATGAATTTCCTCCTTTTTCACAAAGTTTAAGCCAATTTACTCTTCGCACTTCCACAGGTAGCTGTCATATTTTGAAATTTAGAAACTTAGTCTGAAATAGGCACGCTTTTCTCCTCCGATACATGACATGCCCAGTGTTTCTCTTTGCAAGTTCTTGAAACTGTCCTCCCCACGCCGTCTACATATTCGCCCAAAGAACTTCTGTCTGTCTTACCCAAAAGTTGAACTTGTGCCCTTTCAGCGAACCAAACTAGAACTCTCATTCGTAAATACACTAAAGTAATAAAATAGAATAGAGACTACGCATAATATAAATCAATAATTGTCTTATCTTTCTATTTTCATTTCAGCTTCCCAGAGAGTAGTCCTGGCTTACAAATGTTGGAACGGGTTTACCAAAGACAAAACCGGAACAGGCGCCACCCGTGCGTAGAATCCAAAACTGACATGTTCCGGGTACTTCAGTATGACATTAATAAAGCTGCAGGGGAAGTTGAGAATCGACGTCCATTGCTACTCACTCGACACAATGTCGTCCCAGGCATGGTGCTTGTAAGTGATACATTTCGTTTCGTTAACACCCAATTGAAATTTTTATTAGTATTGTATTGCAAAATGTTATTACGACATACTGAATTTATTTAGTGCATTATTATTATTATTCATGCATTTTAATGGTCACTCCAGATGTTTGGTTGTCATCACCGATTGGCAACAAGTTTCCTCACTATCCAGCATCTTTCTTAGCATCCCCACAGAGCGCAGCAATGTGATGTTCTGAACAGTTTTGATAATTAGAAGAATTAGAAATTCGAAGTATTTCAATTTAAGTGTTTGTTTATGCTCTCCAGTGCTGGTAGTATTAACGATCTTCGTATTCCATATTTTTCTCGGCTCCTGGTATTTTAAAAATTTCTCAATCCCCTTCAGGTTAATTCCGGAATCCACTGGCACAGCCACGTCCACAACCAGCACCTTTATCAGTATCCTCGCAGACAGAAGCCAAATTTACATCATTCTTTTTCATTTTCAATGTCTTTCCAAGGATGGCCATGTTTAAGTAGATGTACTGTTCTTTGACTCTGCTATTATAACGGATAAGTAAGGCTAAAACATGGGGATGCCTTTTCAGAGAATTCGTGACACAAACAAACGACAGTGTACATCATATCATATCATATACATATATATATATGTATATTTAGGTAGCATATCTTTATTCAAGCATGTTTGGATGAATAATCTAAACATATTATGTCCATTTATTTTTTATTTTAATCTTCTCAAATTCACGGATCAATTTCTTATTGTTGTTATTAACTCATTAAGGAAGGGCCCGTTGTTTTTCCATTTCTTTTATTTTCCCCAAGTACTTTCAATGTCATCCAATATCATCTTCAACGGTGAATTGCTAAGACAAAAAATTAATGTAATTGATAGTTGTGAATTGTTTTGTAAATGAGCATGAAACGTGCTCTGTTGATTCAAAAATTAACTTTTAAAGAATTAAAGTATTTTAAAATATTGTTGTTATATTTGTAATTTAAAAAAATTACAATGTAGGCATTTTAAAACCTTGCTGTTATAAACATTTTAAAACAATTTTGCTATATTCATAATTAATCTTATTTAGTGTCGGTTGTATTTTTCTAATATAAAGAGCTTCATAAATTTGAATTTTTTTTTATTTTCATGGTGGAGTACACTTGTATTGACAATTAATATTTCTCTAAATCGTGAATGTGGACAGGAATGTTCCTTTAAATGTTGTGCAATAGAGCTTGAATCCAACATATGAGTATAGCAACAATGTTTTAAAATGTTTATAACAACATTAAGAAATTGATAATAAATAAAAAGAAACTAAATTAAATCGGCTATGTATTCAAAACATATATTAAAAAAATGAAATTGAAAATTCTCAGCATCCTCTCTCCTTCGTGCGCATGTGTAGTCGTATTACCAGAAACATCAATTTTTAGTTCGATGAAATGCTAAAGGACGAAATGTGTCATAAGAAAACTTTTTTCCACTTTGTCATAGTTTTTCTTTTTTAACCTAAAATAGACTGTAAATGTAAACTTCCAATAATTACCTATCCTCGAATCAAGTTAATGTTTACGGACACAAATATTGTTGTTATTAGGTTTAGTGGTGTCGTTAAAGAATAGGGCTATTATATGCATAATTTAAATTAATTGCAAATGATTTTACTATAAGAAACCATTGTAAATAATTTTACTACAGAATATGCATTGAAAATCAAGAAGGGGTATTGTGAGTGGTAAGGACTATAGGTAATTTATTTCTAAAATCATTGTTTATGTGGAGATCACAATTCACCAACAGCCATAAATTCTAAAATCGTGACAGAGCTTGAGAGCAATCCATCCCATGACCGTAAAAAAAAAAACATTCATACCTGATCGGGTGTCCAAACAAATAATTTATTAAACAATATTTTTAATAAAAATAATTCTAGTTCTATGCTTTTTTTCTTATTTTAGATTTATTGTCACGGTAATTTGCTTTTCTGTGATCACATATTTAACGGATACGGTTGCGCAGAAGACGACTTCCGGCATCAATTGCGACAGTGCCATACACGAGCACTGAAATCTTTCTCGCTACCCAGAGACTTCCGGTTCAGGTAAGTTTCACAGCAGCTATTTTTTGTTATTTGGTAAGAAGCTTCACGTAATAAATGTAAACGTGTCCTCCAATGAGCTCAATCTCGTTAAAAGTTATTTATTTTTTCCATTCTTGGAGAAGGGGATGAATGTAATAAAATAATTTACTGAAACCTGAAACTTGCCAGCCTGCATGCAAAGCTCCTTGACCAAGGAATGGGGGGAGGGGGGTCAACTGAAGGTAAAGGAAGGGGAAAGAACAACAGAAGTGTTATTCTGCTACAATAAATTGTTTTAATAAACGTGATTTTGTTTAAACAATGGCTACTCGAGCCGGGTGAAATGTGAAATCTTTGTGTTGACCGCCAAAATGTCTCAGGCAAATTGGAGCCGGTCTTTGGCTATAATTTCATGCAATAGCGACCTCCATAGCAGTGGAAGATCCGACGCTGGGGAGTAGTACACGCGACGGACGCCAGGGATAGGAGACGCTTGCCAGAGGAGTGGGAGACGCGGAGTCTTCTAAAAACATCTGAAAACCTGATCGAGCGTAGACGCAAAGAAACCCACTCCTCAAGGAAGTATTGATAACCAAATTCTCATTTTCTCTCTAACAATTGTAACAAAATATTCGTTTTCATGATAGAGAAGTACTGTTCTCAAAACAACGCTTTACGTTGAAGATTCTGAACTCTGAAATCACGAACGGATTCTGTCACGAAGTTCGACAACTCACATAAAATCACAAGAACTATTCAGAAAATTCACATTTCATACCTTCAAGGTAAATATACCCTTTTAACTGGGTTCGTCCTCACTGAAACACTTTTATTGTACGTTCTTCCTTGTGATTTGCATTGTTTTATATACACTGACAATCTTCTTATAATACTTTGTTATTTGATTGATTTTTATTGTGAACTTTAAGTTTTCAATTCCTCCTCTCTTCAATCAATTTAAAACAGAATGTTTCGCCCGTAAATTTCTTTCAAACTCTACTCTTGACTCATCTGGAGTATCCTTGCCTGACCTTCCACTTAGAACTGAGTACCAGTTGAGTGATATGCATATAACTCCTTCCATGGTTTCTACTGTCATCTCTAATCTGGATCCCCATAAAGCATGTGAACTTGATAGTATCCCTGTAATAATCATTGAGAAATGTGCTCCCAGACTGGCTCTTGTTCTCTCTAAACTGTGAAATAAATACCTCGCTACCTCGTTTTTCTGCTTGTTAGAATCCTCTTCTATTTTTCCAGTTTTTAAGAACTCGAGTGAACCGTATGACTCTTCTAAATATCGGTCTATTAGCATTCCACCTCTTTTTGGCAAAGTACTAAAGGCCCTAATCAACTCTGATTTAGTTAAGCATATCACAACACCGATCAATCCATTCTTTTGGGTTCAATGCATGTGCTGATCTTTCTATTTGACTAATTGATCTAATCTAGTTAGAACATTTGGGATGTGGTGGTAGCGCATCGGTAATCAGTGCAGAAAGTTGAAGTGGTGTGTCTAGTCCAAATTCCAGCCAAGGCCATTGCGTTTGCTTTTGCACAAATACTCTTTGAAAATTATGAGGTCATCTTCTTTCCCCTAGTTTTGCCAGGCAACTATTCTAGGAGAATTTTGATCAATTGTTTTTTCGCTAATCAACATTTTTCAGAAAATATTTTAGATTGTAAGAATTTTTTAAAGATAATAATGAATTACTGATACAAGTCCTAATAATTAAGCCAAAATTAGAGAGAGAATGTGGGTTTATATCTTTCCTAAGGGTATAAGTGAATATAACGAACCTGCCTGGAATTAGAATTCGGCTCTCCGATTTCCAATTCCGAGCCGTTAACCATTACACCACCCGCATATTCAAGTTTAAAGCACCTGGTATTTCAAAGCGGTCACCCATCTAGGTGCTTAACTTCGGTGTTCGTACAAGAATCGGTGTTTCAATGTGATATGACCATAAGCCAGTCTAGGTAATTGGTTAGGCGTAAGGGTAGCTTCATCCACCCGGTAAAAACCTACTTGCCGCCGAAAACAAAACAGCGTGCTCTTTGCTCCCCCACCCGCTAGGGGAGTCTACAGGGTTAACATGCATCATTAAACCTGATTAAATTAAAGTCCGAATCTTTAAAGAGTGTTTTTGATCTGCTCTACACATTGTTAACGTGTCATAACTCGAGACTGAAACAATTACATATTTATTACTTGTGCCGGAGGGTAGTGTTCGAGCCCAGCTAATAACTAAGACTTCGAATGCTGAAATGCGTGCAATCTCTTAATTCAGAAGGTTGGCGTTAACACAGCCTTCCCCTTTGCCAATCTAACCTTGTGCCACATGACTGGAAAAGTTACGTATTTTCCACTGGTATCAGAAGTCGATGTTCGAGTCTAGGTAAAAACCAGGATTTCGAATACTGATATGTTAAACAAGTTGGCACTCCCTATTTGTAAACTTGATGTAACACAATCTTCCCACCTCATTTCTCTCCATCTCCAATTTTTTTAAATATAGCTTTCTTCATAGCTGACGATAGTTTCTTATTTTTCACCGATGCCGGCGATCGCTGTTTGAGACGAGGTCAAAAATCCGAATTTCGAATGCTGATTTTCTAGGCCGGACGCTCTATTTACGAGCTGGTATTATATATTAACACGGACTACAGCTACAAAGTACCCAATAAGGATCGAACTCATTACTCAGTAGTAATGTTTTGCGATATGAGAACTAAGTAACTCTAATCCTGCAAAACAAGTTTTAGACAAGACAGAATAATGAAACTGGTATCAAAATGAAGGAAATTTCGCTTTAAAATTACGAGTGTTAATTGATAAGTAACAACACTTATCTTATTAAACATTTTAGATCAAATGGTAACAGTAATATTAGCCGTTTCCCGACAATAAATCATTTGGCATTCATTAACCTAGCTGCCAGTACTGCTTTCGGTTGAAATTTATAAAATCTTTCTTTTAAAACAGTTTTTCAGGAAAATAGGTTTTTTGAGTCCGTTAGCTGTTATCGATCTTTCCAGTAAAGATGGGAGATTCCTTTCTAACATTTTATTTGAAGTAATGTGGAATGTCAACATCTTGATTATGTTATAATTTTCTCTTCGGGCTACATGTGCTATCTATTTTAGTTGTTGCTGCTGTTGGTAGTCCTTGAATGATGTGGCTTCTGTTATTCGGTACAGTTCTTTGTGGTTCTGTATCGAAGGATGATCCTTCCCAAGACCCTCAGGCTTCATTCGCTCAAAGTCTTTTTTAACCATTGATCTAAGAAAGTGATTGTATTATAGATGGCATTTTAGATATTTCTGAATAGGTTTGGCGCCATGCATGGCATCCATATCAAAGTCTCGATCTGACGAGGCCATTTAAGAACATGGCATGAATTTTTAGGTTGATTTTTAGGTTGATGTTTTTGATTCGTAACAAAACTACCTCTGGTGCAGCCTATTTTATGTTCAATTTCTTTTTCTATAATAAATTTGTCATGACTGATCCATACGCCGAGGTATCTGGAGTGATTAGTATTTACTAATTTCACATTCTAAATTTTTAAATAGAATAATGAAACTGGTATCAAATTTAAATAAATATATTCTCTTCAAAATTTTAAGGGTTGATTGATAATGTCTCCAATCCTCTAAAACAAGTTTTAGACCAGATTAAACTGTTATGAAAGTGAATCAAATTTAATTCTCTTCAAATTACAACTTTATTTTTAACATAGTCACCTCCTAGTGCTACACATTTTCCAAAATCTGTTCAGCAGCTGTGAATTTCAGTTTTCTCACCATTTGCGACGGTTTTTGTAGCTACAATGCAAGCTTACGTTATTATGATGCAAAAGAGATTTCTACTTTCAAACCTTTTTGTGTGGATTAGTTGAGTGCTGAAGTTTTCACAATACCTTATTGAATTGTCATTTTCATCGATAGAGATTTAGTTCGTTGCTTTATATATAACTCGGACGTAGTAGTCATAACTAACGAATGTAGAGAACTAATATAAAGCCCATTTGAACAGGACTTTATATACCACAGAATACATGTTTAAATATACTTCTATCATTATTGTTAATGACGTCACGTAGTAGAAGACCTTACTTATAAAATCAACATATTAACTCTTGACTCTATATATATATATATATATATATATATATATATGTGTGTGTGTGTGTGTGTGTGTGTTTGTGTGTGTGTGTGTGTAACGCTTACTATAAAAGAAAGGACTTTTTTGTTAATTTCATTACAAAAAAACGTTAGTCATTTATCAGTCTAAATTCAATTGTTGTTCTCTCAAGTCTTAATTAAAATTTGTATCTAAAAATGATTCATCAAAACTGGCGTTTCTTAACAAAAGTAAAAATTTTCGTGGATTTCCACTTAGTCTTTGAACTGTCCCTGGCGAACTGCAAGTTTAATAATTCAGCTCAGCAAATTATCTTTTTTATTTGGTTATGTATTTTTTATATTGTAGTCCTGCACGCGGTAAACAAGGAATCCGAACTCCATGGGGTGGCGAGATTGGTGGGGCTGGAGTTGACTTTCACGGCCACCCTGGTCTAGATGTTTGGTCAGTGCCTCCGATTAGTACACGGGCTTCCACATTATCTCCAAAATTACCTAACGTTAATAGCACAGACAAAAGGACAACCAATGGCTGTACAAGTCAGAATAAACAGTGAGTAATTCTGAATATATCATCTTTTGTATATACACATATTTATAATATTAATATAAGCATCAAATATATATAAAAAAAAGTCAGAGTTGAACCACAAGACTGACCTTTTACGGTGTGCAGGGCAGGGTCGTTTTTGAAAGTTGAATTGTTTAATAAATAACGTCTCATTTATGAAGATATATATATATATATATATATATATATATATATATATATATATATATATATGATATAAATATAGTTTTAAGGTATGCTATATTTATGGGTAAAAGTGCTCAATATCAGAGATAGAGCGAATGTAGTTATAAAAATATAAAAGTAATCACTGAGGTCAACATCGAGCAGTGGCCGTTTGTTTCATACTTGAACGCAATCTTCAGGCCGTGTGTGTTGCGTTTTAGTACGACTATTTATATATGCTTGGCAATGGTGCACTATGGATAGCAAAGTCTATTGTATTATCCAAACGGTTATTGGGCAGGCGGTTATGTTTCAAATTGTTCCAGAGGCTATTGAGTAGGAATAATTGTTGATTTGAATGTGATTATTTGTAGCTGTCTGCATTCGTAGTTTGTTAATTTGTTTATTATTTACTTAATTTGTTTATCTTTCTTTCTCTCTCTCTA
The DNA here is from genome assembly GCA_964036315.1 of Acanthosepion esculentum. Lineage (NCBI taxonomy): Eukaryota > Metazoa > Mollusca > Cephalopoda > Sepiida > Sepiidae > Acanthosepion > Acanthosepion esculentum. Next base: position 4,428,676 of record OZ038507.1, on the reverse strand, counting down.
TATATATTATATATATATATATATATATATATATATATATATATATATATATATATATATATACATGGGGAAAATGTATGTCAAAATGGAAAAGTTTTCTTGTAACTCGTTAGGAGTTAATCGGACTAAACTTGTTATGCTGGTGCCCAAGTGACCCTACTATATTGTGCAATCGTAGATATTCTACAATGTAATAATAGAAGTTCTGCCAGGAATGGTAAAATGTTATATGCGCCATGGCGCAAATTTACTGTAGATGACCTTGTAATCAAGACACTCTCTAGTCATTTTCGTCGTAGTAAATTGTTTTCTCATTGGATCAGAGTAGCATTTTCATGTCAAAATTGTGGTCAGTCTCGTTACGATGGTCAACCATTGTTTTGCAAAATACCCCTTTTGTGTTCATATAATCTTTTATTTAGATTCCTTCAGGTTTCTCCTATTTATTTTTGTAACAATTATTACAGGCGATCGTATAATATATATATTGTATTTTGGGCTCATCCTTTTACTGATGACCATGCATCTGTCTTGTAGTTTATGGTTAGTCCTTTCTTCTCGCTCTCCCTCGCAAACTTTTATTGTTACACTTGCTAGCCACTGAAAATCAACCAACCAACCTTTCGCTCCATCGGTTATCCTTTCTTCTTGCCATGCGTCCCATCCGCCTCCATTTCTATGATATTTCTCAACATAATTTGTTCTCTGGTTCATGTTTACCTTTTTCTATTTTTTAACGTTGTCAATAGCCTTGTTTTTTGATCTGTGATTTCTAAGTTCGCTTTCAAACGATTTTTTTAATTTCCATATTTAGCATCCGTACCCATTGTTGTCCTTGTACATTCTTTATATACCATACGTTTTAAGCACTATCAACAGAAGCATTCATAGATATAAAATTTTTCAGCATCATTTTTGTAAAATGCTTTTTATAGCTTGTGCGTGCCTAGAAAAGGGATAATTTAACTTTGGTACAAAAAGGGATAATTTAAATTTAAAAGATATAATGTAAATTGGTAAGAAACATGACTGAATGTAAAGTGCACATTTGCTTAAATTTACGAAAAGCGACATTTGTATCCACATCAGAAGTACGGCCCGAATATAAGTACTTAGAGATGTCATTATGTAGCAAGAAATATTTTATAAAATTGCTAGATAAATAAATAATCACTGATTAGCAGGTCAGTTTCTAAGTCGGTCTGTCATTTTGGAGAAGCAGATATGAACACGTTCTTAATTTTATGCAATTTATGATGAATCCCAAAAACAATGTCAAGAAAAACTTACCTTACCACGCATTTAGTTCTGGTTAGGGTATCGTAGTGACATTCATATCCTTAATATCTTTAAGGGACACGAGTTCGAATCTTAATGAGAGCTTAATTTTAATTTACGATCTGCACTGTTTATTTGCTGCCGTAGATTGTAAATTTGTAAAAACTAAAACTAGAAATACTCGCTACTACTGATAATAATTAAAGTAGTTGCGTATTTTTTTAATTCCTATTGAAATTTCGTTGATATAATCAGCAAACCTGCTGTAATTACGTTGATTTAATGCGTAAGCATCCAATGAAAATGATAGGCCAAAATCATCCAATGAAAATGAATATATACCATATACAGAGTGTGATGGGTAAATTGTCGCCATTTTATATTTTAATTTCGCGCATGCGCATTGTTTGTTTTTGATTTTGTCTATTGCACAGTATAGTAGGGTCAGTTGAGCACCCTCTGTGAGAAAAAGAGAAACATGACGCAATTCACTCCGCCAGAAATTTAGAAACGGCATGCTGCACTGCTTGGCATTCGCGCCGGAAGCTCCAATATGAACGTTTTAGAGTGTTTGGGTATCAATTTGAGGACAGTGCAGAGAATTCGGAAAGAGTTGGATGAGTGTAATGGTGATTACGAAGGTGTTTGGAGTGATCAATAGTAATGGCGACGTTATGCCTCCATTCATCTTCCCACTGGACCCCACACGGAGGCCTACATCAAGTGCCTTGAAGAGGTAGTACTGCCCTGGGTCAAGAGGGTGGCTGCTGGAAGACCCTGTGTCTGGCAACAGGACTCTGCATTATGCCACACATGCAGGAGAATCCAGTCAGGGGTGTCAGACAATTTCTGCGACCATATCACTCCTTACATCTGGCCATATTACTCCCCTGACTGCAACCCCCTTGATTATTATATGTGGGGCACAGTTGAGTGAGAGACCAACAAAACTCCTTGTAACCCCAAAGATGAACTGAGGACAAGGATTATGGCATCATTCACCAACTTATACACGGAAACCATCCAGAAGAGATGCAGGAGTTTCCGAAGTCGTCAGGAGGCCGTGGTTGAATCCAATGGCGATTTTATTGAATAAATTTACTCTTTAGTATTTCAAGATATTTTTGTGTAATTTTGGTAAATATATCTCTTTAAATGAGATGTCAATGTTATTTTCAATTTTGCGTCATTTAGACGACAATTTATGTATCGTGCCCTGTATTAATGCTTGTACCGTATTCTTATAATTATCCAACGAAAATGACAGGCCAATTCGCTAATTTACTTTTTATAAGTGAAAAATTTTCTCTTTTGACAAGTACTGTTTTTATTGTATTTTTATTTATTCATTTTATTATTTTGTTTCAGTGAGATGTTATAAAACAATTCCCAAAAAAACATTGACTTTTTCTTTTTTTACTAATGTTCACGCAATACAAGTCGCAAGAGCCACTCGAGGTAGAGAGTTACTGTGCGGTGTTGTATTAGCATAAGAAAAGGCAAGAAGTGAAGTTCTTGAGACTATGCAATTCTAGACTTGAAGAGGTCAAGATTTAATTAGTGAAGAACATTTCAGAGTTCAGTCGGAGACGTTAGGAGTATAGTTTGGAAGTAGACTTTAGAAGGAACCAGAAACCCAACCATAAACAGGAAACAAGGGATAAACCTCTACCCCTGTTCAAAAGACCGGGGAGGAGTGTGAATCGGATGATAGGCGAAGCTATCTACTCCTATTGGGAGAGGGAAAAATAATAATCAGTGAATAAAATTTCAGAGTTTAGGCGGAGATGTTAGAAACATAGAGTTGAAGTAGATTTGAGAAGGAACCGATATCCCAGTCTTATACAAGAAACAAGAGATAAGTTGTTTTTTTAGAGCTTCGTTTGACCAATTCCTTAAATTTTGTAAAAAAAACTATTGAATATTACGATTTTGCTTGTTTTATTTTATTTTGTAGGTACGAAGACAAAGATTGTAAAGCGAAAACAGGAAATGCGGGACCTTTACTTGCACGACGTCGAACTCCAACCAAAAATGATACCTGCCCGCCTCGTGGAGCAACAAATTCGACTTTGAAGAACATCATGTCACTGCGTAACAATTCCAGGTACTCGTCTACCTATGCGACCGGGTCGCAACAAAGACAGATTCTGCCGCAAGTCGTTGTCACAGAACAGAAATGATCTATGCATAATTCATTAGAACAGTAAATAAAATGATTTTTAATAAATTAATTTCTGAGTTAATCTCCATCAACTGATTACTAAATTTAACTTAGTCTGGCACAAGGCTACAGAAGTATCGAACTCTCTACACTAGTTAGTATATACGCTCATTAACCAGCGCTCTACTATCTCTGAAAGATTAAAGGAGAACTGAAGTATCCGGTTTACTAAACAAGATTATTCAGCAGTACTCAATAAATCGGGTTTTCCCTTACGTCAATGACGTCACCGTTCTTGAACAGGCAATCCAGAATCGAGATGATTAATATACAAGTCCCAAGAGCCACTCAAGATAGAGGGTTATTGAATGAGATTGCTGTATGTAGTTAACGGTTAACCCTAAACTTGAAGAAGTTAAGATTATAGTGATCGAGGAAGAATCATCTCAGGAGTCTGCTTCATAAAGTATCAATTCTTAAGAAGAAGATGAAACTTCCCTTTTACCAATGGAATAAGAAGAGAATGGCGATGATTCAAACCTGGATAAGCGGTATGGCGTGCCTTCGCTGTAAAGTCGGAACTGGTGGAACTAAGGAATATAGCTCGTTAGAACATTTTTCAAGGAAATAACGATAGAGTAGCGTTTTCGTCTGTGGGAAAGGGGTTGTAGGGTGGAAAATAATTTATTACCTACAATAAGATTTTAAACTCTATCAGGACTGGAAAGTAAAGATTGAACACTTTGAAGATCGAACGTTACAAAAAGACAAGTAAAAGTAATCGTAACAAGCCGATAGGATTACGGTTACGCTGTTGTAAGTCATAATTCTTGAAATCTTATGATCCTCTGTTGGATCAACGAGCCTGTTCGCACTCGAGAATTTAAGGTTCATCTAAAGTTAAAGAAAAAGTTGGTCAAAAGATACAGACGAATCTTCGAGCATCATTTAAAACGTGGCTTCGAGTTTCTTTTTCTTTGCTCTAGAAGAAAGAAACCCCATCTTCTGCAAAGAGCTGTGTCCAACATCTAAGTCATACCTTGAGATTGATATGTTTGAGATGAACAGTGAGAAAAAACTAGTTTGGAAATGAAGGATTAAAACGGCTTTCTATTGTTTCAGAAGATCTAATCTTCTTTAAGGTAAATAACTATTGTAGGCCCAAAATGGGCGATGTTTTTTGTTTTGTTTTGCTAAAGTTCAATCAATGCAAGGCTCAAGAACCACTCAAGGTAGAAGGTTACTGAATAAAGTGCGAGATATGAATCTAAAAGGAGGTAAAAGGAAGTGAACATTATAAGAATAAGGAGAATAGATAGAGACTGACTCCTGATTTGAAGAGGTTGTTGTTTCTAGTATTCAGGGAAGTATCCAGGCTGCATTTTGTTCTACAAAGTCACAAGTTATGGGATTATTCTGTCCCTACCAATCATGACATTGAAACACAGAGACACAACCTTATTGCTGGACCTGAAAGGAGGTTTTGGGTGAAATATGGTTAAATAAGAGTCACTTGTATTTGCAGCACAGGAACAGGCCATCAGAACGAAACCAATCAAATCATAAGAAAAACAAATCAAATGCAGGATGTGTGGACAAGCTGATGAGAAAGTTAACTACATATTTAGCGAATGTCCCAAGTTGACACAGAAAGAGTATAAGTAAATATAAGATTTGATTTTTTAGAGAATCCATTGGGAAGGATGACAAATTTATTTTCAATGTAAAAGAGAAAAGGTATGAATATCAGCCAGAACATAAAAACATGACAGACAAGATATTATTGGATTTCTCGGTCCAGACTGACAATGTCACTGAAGCACAAAGACCTGATCTTATTTCTATAGATAAGGAAAGTAGCAAATATCAAATTATTGAATTTGCTGTCATATTTGTTAAAAGATTAGGCTCCAAAAAATACTAAGGAGTAATTCGTGTTGTAACAGTTACGCATGCAACTCTACTTAGTAACACGAAAGAGTGCTTATAGAAAATTCTTCAAAAGGTTATTGTGCTGTGAGATGTCTTATAGACATGATGCCTGAAGAACAGAATTTCCGTTAACGACATTAATGTGTGATACCAGTATAATAATTAAATAAATTAAGAAAAGAAAGAAATCGTAAGTTGACAGTCTTCCGTAAGCAGAAATGATAATTTATTGGTGAGTAAGTACATCAAGTATCGCACAAGGACGAGATTGGCGGAAGAGAGAGGCTGGTCTTCATCTGTTCTGTGTTTAACTTAACTAGTCTCAATCACTGACCCACGGATCCGATAATGTTCCATTCACAATAACTACACATTCTTGCATACCATTCTTAGTCCAGTCTCAGAAATTCCACCACTACTCTATGAAGACTTAATTAGTCCCCATGTGTACAATCTTTTGTCTGCGAGGGACATAAAAATATCAATATCTGTTCTTAATGTTTATTTACACTTAGAGCCGGCGCATACCACCCCGGGCAATGCTTTGTGACTCTCGCTATTTTATCAACATTTACTTTTTTTCTACCTACATTTATTTATATACGTTACAAATTGAACTAAGCACATCTGATAAAAGGATGAAAATTTTTCGTAGATTTCGATGTTATTCTGAGGTCTTTTTCTTTCGTCCAAATCTGTGATTTTTTTTTTCGTGACCATTGTCTGTCTTGCTCTTTTGATCTAAAAACTTTGTCTCAGAAACTAGGAACGTTGACAATACAAGCTAACCGCTCAGTGAAAATAGAACTTGTAAGAATCTGGACGCACATTTACTGTGGATGAACTAGCGATTTTAAAGCACGTCTTAGTGAATTTGCGTCTAGGTTCTTAGAACGTTTCCCCATTCATGGCAGATCTTTTGTTGTCGCAATGTGGGACATTCAATAACAAAAATGATACAAAAAGAAACAGAGGGATGGCATCTAAATGGAGTTGGCTAGATTATAGGTCCAAAAATACTTATTAATTTTTTTTTTCTAAATTAGTCGCATCAACGTAAACAAACTTAGTCCGATTAAGTCCTAAAGGACGAAACGCGTCACACGAAAATTTTTTCACTTTTTTCTATTGGATTAATAAATTTAATATTTCCAATGAGCAAAATATTCCTTTAATGCACTTAATAAAAAAACTAAAATTTTAACAGAAATTTCATACGATATTTTTCTTTTGCAGTTCTTGCATTAAAGTTAAAAATTCTAATAAAAATATTTTGTTAAAAAAAGTAAAACACAACAGAAAATAACTAAAAAAAACTAGTTAACAACAAAGCCGGTAAATAAAAGTCCACATTTGTCCCTTTAAATTTACTTTTTTACAGCAATAAAACCCAATTTCTAAAGATTTTTGAGTTCAACTGAAAAAGCTTGAGATCAAAGTTTTCGCACTTATGTAAGAAGTTCATACTTTGGCACCAGTCCTTTGATTTTTATTGATCACGTCTGAGTCTTCTTTTTACATAGAATGGAGAAAAACAATGAGCTGATGGTGAAAGAATGGACAAAGGTATAAAGAGTTGGCGAAGAGATACAATGCCATAGAATCAAAGAGTAATAAAGAAAAGGGTTTCTTGGATAATGGAATTGTCATATTTTCATTTCATAGTCTTAGAGAAGACTTATCTCAGATTTCATCGACAAACGAAAGGAAAACTCTTCTATAGAGCATTTGCCTTACGGGAGTCCCACAATGCTCTATCCTGGGTCCTACATTGTTTCTGCTCTTCATCAATGATCTTCCTGATGTCATCAGTTCCCAAGTAGACATTTACGATGATGACACTACCATTTATTCCTGTCTCAATAGGAAATCCGTCAAAATTGACAAAGTTAACCTGGCCGCTGCTCTTGAGAAGGTTAACTGGGACAGGAAATGACTCGTAAATTTGAATGCCTCCAAAACGAAACTGCTCTCATCTAACCACCATAGAGAAACATTCCTGTCCACCATCAGCATGGTTGATGCTAGACTCATGAAAAGCAATACACTGTGCCTTCTGTGCCTCACGTTTTCAACTGACTTGAAGGGGAACGACTACATCGAATCAATAGCTGCATCTACTGCAAGGAAAGTTGGGTCACTGTGTAGTGTCGGAAGATTTTCTCATCAGAATCCATCTTGCACATTTACAAATCTACCATTCGTCCGTGCATTGAATACTGTTGCCATACCTGGTCAGGTGCTCCTGCTACTCATCTCGAGGTTCTTGACAAAATCCAAAGAAGTATCTGCAATGTAATCGATCCTGACTTGGCATCTCGACTTCAGTCACTTTTCCACCGACGTGACGTAGCTTCCCCCTGTCTTTTCTACAAATATTTTCATGGCAACTGCTCTGACGATCTTTTTCCCCTTGGTGTCAGGACTACATGAGTTTAAGCGTGTTACTAGATTGGCATTTAGGTCCCATCTTTTGTACTGCTGAATTAGGTAAATATAACCGCCACTTCTACTCCAACAGTTTCTTTTCTCGCACTTCCCGCCCGTGGAACTTCCTTCCGTTTCCTTGCTTTCCTGATAGCTACAATCTTCAAAAATTTAAATGCAATATCAATCGCCATCTTCTTGGTCCCCGTTCAGCTTTTAACCTTCCCTCAGCCCCCACCCCTACCAAGTCTTTTCTCTAACCTTCACTTTCTGTAATACCCAGCGTACTAGTGGCGTTCCCGCCTTGCTTGGGGTGAAATAACATCGTTTCAGCATATAAAAGTAAGTGATAAGTGATATTTTTCTTTTTTGGGTGCTAGTCAGCATTTATTTTTCTACTAAAAGTTTAAATTTGAAAAAAATTATCTTTATATAAAACTATAGATCCGTATTTACAAAATTCGGCATGTTTATACACACGCAAAAAAATTCAAAATTCTTTTTAAAATATTGGAGATCGATGAATTGTAGTAAACTTTGCCATTTATGATTAGACAATATAGTTTTTACTTAATAACAATATCACATCATCGGTACATGTTAATACAGAATTTTAAAAGATTTATAACTATAAATTATAAATCCTGGACCTTTCATTAAAATCTGACAATTATTTGATTTTTGCAAGAATTTCTAAATGAATGTGTTTATCACCGCAAAAAAGACGCTATAACCTCCTATACTAATCTTCGCAAAACCAGAACCTGCGCCGCTAACGCAAGAAAAGTGAGATTTTTAATCAAAATTTCGAACGTTCTAAAAAGAATAAAAAAATATAATTTAATAGTCAAAAATCCTTTGGTCTTTCCTCTTAATAATAACCTAAATATTTTGAAGATAAAACTAGGTTTTTATCAAGTTTGTGGCATTTTTAATTATGGTGTGCTCATTTTTAGCGAATCAGTGGAGATACTTAAATAAAAGTAGGGCATTAATTAGAAAAGCTTTTAATAGTTTATATGAATAAGATATATTATGGATATTAAGAAAAATGTTTTCGATGAATAATGGATTTTACAAGAATTGTTTTCATATTTTAAAATTTTAATTAGAATAATGTACAATAATGTCTGATAGGTGATATTGTTATTAAGTATGAAGTATATTATATTTACTAATCATAAATGGAAACGCTCACTACAATTTAGCGACTCCAAGTATTTTAAAAAGAATTTTGAATTTTGTTGTATGCGTATAAACATGCCGATTAGTCTGTATAATTAGGTGACAATAAAATTTGTATTTATATCAATACTACCTTATAAAAATTAAGATGTTGTAGAGTGGCGAGCCCGTATTATAGATTGGGGTGCACGAGTCCCTTGCGTGTGCGAAGATTTATAAAAATTAAACAAAACTACGTTATTATTTACACTATTTATATTCGGACTGTTGTCCTCATCTTTGTTGTTATTATCACTATGTATCGACCGTTGTGCCCTCTGATCGTCACTAGGTGTACATCGTTTTGGGTAACTTACAGCGTAAACGAGCGAGCAATAACTGAACAGTACTAAATGTACTAAAAATAAGAACTGGACGATATACCTAGATATGGGTAGTGGGATGAGAACAGTCTACTACTCGTAGATTGGAACCTGGAAGATTCGGTATCGGAAAATTCGGTAATTTTGACAAGGTAACTATGAAATAAAAGTCGGTTGAAAATTTTAGCGCCTCCGCCCCTATATTTTTAAATAACTGAAAATCGTGGGGTTCAGATAAACCCCACTACAACAATACCAGGGCCGTACTTGCAGAAGGAGGCGAAGCCTCCTTCCAAGATTTTTTTAAAAAAGTAATATTAACTATGGCGGTCTAGATAAAACTCCACCACAATAATACCACGGCCGTACTTTCAGGAGGGAGCTATCCCCCCATTCGTTTAAATAAGTATTAACTAAAAAAATCATGTGTTCCAGTCCAGACAAGCCCACTGCAACAATACCAGGGCCGTACTTTATGGATGTTACCGAATTTTCCTAAATTCCCGTAGATTAAATAAAGGGTCCAGTTCAGAATTCTTTGTAGGTTACCCAGATCGATATACACCTAATGAAGGCCGGAGGGCACAATGGCCGAAACGTATTGATAATAACAACAAGGATGAGGACAATAGACCAAATATAAATAGTGTAAATAATAACTCCTCATCACAGAAATTTAGACAGAAAACTACGTTAGTAACTAAAATCCTAATTGCGGCAGAAATATCAGTTGACCCTTAATTTTGAAATGAAATACATTTCATGTGGCCCAGGGCCGAAAGGGAAGTGAAGAAAAGCTGGTTGTCATTTACTCTCCTACACCAAGCTAATATGATTCACGAACCAATAATTCTTACAATTGACTCAATCACCGAGAAAAAAAAAGAAAAAAAAAAAAAAAAAAACACCCAATCCAGCGTTTACCAAAATACCACATATTCGGAGGGAACCTACTAAAAATTTGTATTTGTACAATTTTTTTTTTCCAGGAATATTACCTGACCAGACGAAAATAACCGTAAACAGAAATTGGGAAATATTTTTAGATTGTTCCATTGACCAGAAAAGGTTGAAGATCATCTCATTTCCTAGCTTCTCATTGGTTAACTTTTTTATTTTTTTTAATTATCCATAATTATATTAATGTCGGTAACCACAGTAGTGTGGACGTTTTTTGTGGTAAACATGACTAGTAACGCCGAAGTACAGAAAACAAAAAACACTTTGGGAGAGCCAGTGGACCATGATAGTCAAAACGGTCTCACTTTTGAGCCCGATGCAGAAATGTCGCAGAGTACACAAAATGAACATACTGATACTTCAGACCAGAACCCGGTTTCGAAAATAATGTGCGATGTTTCCCCTTCTGCTGTCACTCCTTTGCTGATTAGAAAGACGGAAGGTACAAGTATTGTTATCGAAACAGAACTAGCTAGTGGTAAAACCATTAGCTGCTCAAGTAGAACTGACTCAAAACAGACTACTGCTGCTTTAGCGAAGCCTACCTCTGAAGATTCACGGCTCAACGAAGATCAAAACGTTGACACCGTGCCTCCAACTACTACTGCTGCTTTAGCGAAGCCTACCTCTGAAGATTCACGGCTCAACGAAGATCAAAACGTTGACACCGTGCCTCCAACTACTACTGCTGCTTTAGCGAAGCCTACCTCTGAAGATTCACGGCTCAACGAAGATCAAAACGTTGACACCGTGCCTCCAACTACTACTGCTGCTTTAGCGAAGCCTACCTCTGAAGATTCACGGCTCAACGAAGATCAAAACGTTGACACCGTGCCTCCAACTACTACTGCTGCTTTAGCGAAGCCTACCTCTGAAGATTCACGGCTCAACGAAGATCAAAACGTTGACACCGTGCCTCCAACTACTACTGCTGCTTTAGCGAAGCCTACCTCTGAAGATTCACGGCTCAACGAAGATCAAAACGTTGACACCGTGCCTCCAACTACTACTGCTGCTTTAGCGAAGCCTACCTCTGAAGATTCACGGCTCAACGAAGATCAAAACGTTGACACCGTGCCTCCAACTACTACTGCTGCTTTAGCGAAGCCTACCTCTGAAGATTCACGGCTCAACGAAGATCAAAACGTTGACACCGTGCCTCCAACTACAGACAGCACCAACCATTCTAGCTCTCTGTCTGGTATAACTATTTGTCCAGTTGTAGAAACTATAACTTCTGACCATGTCTCAACCCAAACAGATTCGAAACTAGCAGAATCTAGACCTAGTGTAGAAGCCAGTGTACAAGCTGGATCGTCGACCAACGAGTCTGCGGAATTAGAAGAACCTCAAATCACATTCGATGAAGTGCCACTCTTCAGGAACCGGTTCATTGAAAACCACAATTCCCAATGTCTCCCTTCAGTGAACTGGAATATCGTATGCGGGACATACAAAGAATCCTGGTGTTCTCATACTATCAAGAAGAACAGATACACTCTTACCTGCATGTTGCTCTACATGATAATGACTACCTTTCTCACTCGCGTCTTTCACCTGGACTCAGAATTTTCATGCTTATCTACCTGTTCTCTATATGACGGCATTCTCAACTTTAACGCAATTTCTTTATTGGTATTTGGCATATCTCTAGCTATCCAATTAACACTGGACACCTACGGCGTCCATAATAGAAGTGCACTTCTTTTTAATATCGTAATGTCAGCTATACAAATGATGCTTTACCTAGTGAGTTTTGTACGAATCTACCACTGTCGCGGTTCTCTCTTCGACTACCTGTTCCCAGCTTTGACCTTTGTGATGTGTATTGGTTATGCTTGCTTAGGGACTGTTACTCTTCCCAAAATACTGGGTTGTTCAAATGTCTACTAACGTTGAACGATGTTAGTATTTGACTATACGCACTAGTATTCATGTATACCTGCCATTAATGAGCTTCGAGTTGTTTTCATCTTTTGTTTTTCTTCTCTTTCAAATAAAACTTAATTTGAATTTTTTTCGCCATGTAAAAGCTCATGACTTTTTTTTTTTTTTTTTTTTTTATTCAATTAACTTATTCCCCCCCGACATACACCCCTTAAAAGGAGACTATGGTTTATTTATCGTTTCCTCCAGAAATCTTCTATATGTGTGTATGTGAGCGAGTTAAAAAAAAAAAAAAAAAAAAAAAAAAAAAATTTGTCCCTACTTCGTGACATGTAATTGAGAAATTTGTTTTTTGTTATAGCAATTTTCTGTTCTAATTCAGAGCGCTTCCCCAGAATTAGTTACTAATTGGGGAGTGGGCATTACATGGTCTACTCATAATTAATTATTCCATCATGGAAATTATGGAAGATCTTACAAATATTTAAACAGTAAAAACTCCAAGTGTAGAGCAATAATATCGTGTGTATACCCTTACGTGCCTCAGACGGTGGGAAGGGGACGTTTATTTCTGTAAGGAAATATCCCATCACAACATTTAATTCCGCGTTTTTGGGCTCTTGAAATAATTTCCTACCTTCCCCTTTGATTGCATATTGAGAAAAAGTCTGACACCTCCCAATTAAGACCTCCGCCTTTTGTATTTGGCATAATTGCTTTAAATTTTTTTTTTTTTTTTTTTTGTAACAAAACTCTAATCTACGTGCTAAACGGAAAATATAAAAAATATATTTCATAATATAAGCCGTATCCTTATTTGGAAAACAGCTTTTATTTGCAGTGGGACGGAGCTTCAGTCGTATGTGAAAGGTTTTTATTTAACTAAAATTGAATCTGATACTTAAAAAAAAATATTATTGTCCAAAACACAAAGATGAAAACATCGAAAGAAAATGCTGTGAATATAAAAAATGTTATTTAGTCTGGTTCAAAACCTAGAAAATCCTCATTGCTTTCACTATACCTTGGAAAGGAATCGGATATTTCTTCATTGGATCCAATATTATCAAAGAGAATGTCATCTCGTACCCATTCATTGCGTTACTGATGCCACATTTCTTAAATGACTTAATCACTATCAATTCTTTCCCTAGCCACCAATTACTCACTCACATATACACCTGTAGGTGGGCACAGAAAACTTTTCCTGCTGCATCTAGTTGTCTAATTTTCTCCTCGTTAAAGCCTCAGAAAGTTTAATAGAAACATCGAGAATTTGTTGTTGACTTGTTAAACAGTTCGGTATGATAGCCAGTTGTCTTTGCTCACTGGCTTTTCTTTATTTTTCCATTTCATCAGCTCTAAAGGATTGCGAGACGAGGACATATATATGAAAATGATGAGTTTAGCCGTTTCCGTACATCGAAACATTCGGCATTCATTGATCGAACAGTTAGCATTACTGTCTTCTGAAATTTATAAAGTCTTTCTCTTAAAACTATAAAATAAAAATAAGGCATTTGCGCTTTCCTTTAAAACCCTTATCTATCTATCTCTCTATTATATATATATATATATATATATTTTTTTTTTTTCTTACGAGAAGGCAACCCTCAAATAAAAAGAGAAAGAAGAAAAGACTGTACCCGGCCAAAAACAACAGAAGTTTGCATGAGCAGAGCCTACTAATTTATGACTGAAAAATACCAAAAATCAGGGAGGGTCCACGCATAAGTTCCGTTATAAAAAAATAATGAAAAAGAATTGAACACCAGAAAATAAAATAATTTGACCAAACAAACAAATTAGTAGAAAGACTTTTTGATGCTAGCCGAAACAATGTTCGCGCCAAATTCTCCTGCATAATCAAAGGGATATAAACCTGACACCTCTGGGCTAGTAGAGGAAAGATGGCAGGAGAGGACGGAACAAAAGAATGCTACCGCGTAGAAACCAGCCATACGTAAAGCGGGAAGAAGCAGTTAAGAGGTCATCTGCTACTGACATTTCCGCCCTGTTTAGGGCCGAGAAATCAGTTGATTGACATTGACTTAATTTCTGATATTAATACTACCCTATCATGGTCTGACTTCAAAATTACGACTAAAAGACATTTCTCCAGACTGCGATCAATATCCGCCTTATCAATGAACTTTTTGCTACGGCGAATACCAAAGGACTCATTCATCACTCTAAAGAAAATAAATAAAAATGTATTATCTATTTTAACCCTTGAATCACTTCATTTTATTTTTAAAGTTTCCGTTAAAATAATTATCCTACCAGCTATCCACACAGGTGACATTCTAATGTGAACACACTTGCCACAAAATCATTCTCTTAAAACAATTTTTCAGGAAAATAGGTTTCTTAAGTCCACTGTTATCGCTTTTTCTATTATTGATGGGGACTTCTTTTCTAGCCTTTTGTTTGATGTAATGTGAAATGTCAACATTTTGATTGTCATTATTTTCTCTTCAAGTTCCATGTGCCATTCATTTTAGTTGTTTCCGCTGTAAAAAAATCTTCAAGTGATGTAGTTTCTGTTATTTGCTACTGTTCTTTGTTTGTGAATATGTAGCACCAGTTTATGAGTTTTGAAGAAAGATTGAATTCCCTTTATTGCTAGAAGCCATTTTAATCATAGATCTGAGGAAACGGTTGTACACTGCTGACAGTTTAGACATATCTGAACTGGTTGATGCTATGCATGACATCCATATGAAACTCGAGATCTGATGAAGCTATTTAAAAACATGGCCCGAGTTCTTAATGTTTTGATTTTGTAGCATCTTGCGGTGTTGTGTGAAACTAACCCAAGCACAGGCTATTCGATTTCCTAATCTCCTACACTAAATTTGTTATAACTGATCTAAACACCGAGGTATTTGAAGAGTTTTGTATTTATTAATTTCACAATCTGTGTGTGTGTGTATATATATATATATATATATATATATATATATATATATATATATATATAACTTTACGGTACACTATATTTATGGATAAAAGTGCTCAATATCAGGGATAGAGCGTATGTAAATATAAAAATGAACACTGAGTTCACAACAGCAAGAGAGATCATGATTTCAACTTAGGCCTAAAGAGATCTATTAGAAAAGATCCAACTAGGTAGCCATTATCAAGGATGAATTTTATTTTACTTTTAACTGAATATATGGATTGTTTTATGTATGTATATAGAGTTCTAGGAATGTTTTTTTATTTTCCAAACACGATCAACACATTGTGGCCGTGTTCGTAGTTGATATTAATGAGTGTTGGCTTTTTCTTTTTATGAATAATTCTTCCATTATTTTTAGCCTTTTTGTACATGTGGATGATCTTTGTATTATCAAGGAGTGTGTTATTTTCGTCCATCGAGGTAGATTGTTTTAATCCCATGTGTTATGCCTTTTCTGGGTATCTCTGGACTAAATAAAGAGTTTAGTTCAAAATTCCAACGTATTTCACCTGAAGAAGGCCTGAGCGTGCAACGGCTGAAACGTTGTGAATATGACAATAAAGATGAGGACAACAGTCCGAAAAATGTAAATAGTGTCGTTACAATACCTCATCTTAGAAATATAGACAGTTATATACACACACACACACACTTCTTTTCTGGATATAATTTAAATAAAAACTGACAGAATATTCTGTATGTCCAAGCGCTTTCGGCTATTCTTCTATATGTTTCTAGAGTTATATGAATGTTTTTATTTTCCAAACATGCCCAGCACATTATAAAACTAGATACAAAATATCTGTAGTTGAAGCTATAAAATTGAGTTGAAAATATTTAGATTTCACCATTAAATAACCCATAGAGGTTGATATTCTGCTAAACAAGATGAACCAACCAACCAACCAACATATATGCTTAGTGCTTTGGGTGTTTATCTATGTTCTCATGCGCAGTCATCTTAAGAAAGTCGGTTTATGAGAATTGTTGAGTATGCAAGTATCATTGATAGGCCGGCTCTTAACTTCCATAATACTTTTTTGTCTCTCCGTGCGGACTATTTCATGTAAAGCTCGGATTATGCTCCGCATAGATATCTTCTTTTTTTTTATTGGCAATGACACTTTGTTTCGTGCTCCACCCACCTTTCAAAAGCAAAAATTACCTCTCGATAACCTGCTCCAGGCGCATGTTAAAATTCTCTTTAATATGTCTGCTTGGCAATGATTCCAAGATCTGAATTGCTAGAATTAGCAAGCTGGAGAGAACGTAAGCGAATTTGTAGCAGAATACTTTTTCACCAACTGAAAGGCTTTTCCGAGTAATTTCTTTTAATACATAAAATGTACACTAGACTATATTAATGATTTCATTAATAATACCATGCATACATATTCTCTCACTCTTGCGCACACACACACACACACACATATATATCACGATCACGACACCCATCATAGTAGCAGTGTTGTTTCCTGGGCAAGATAGCTTGACGGAGCCCAACTCCTGGGTGGTTTTGAATTCAGAGATTTTCCATCACTTAGACCGATAGTCACCCAAGGCAATAGGACCCAGTCTATGCTGCTATTTATCCAGGATTGGTGGGGAGAGAAGATGAGATGGATTGATACCTTTCCCCTTGTAATCATTCCTCAATCCGAACCGCAATCCATTGCTTCAATGTACCTCCACCCCACCTTATGTGTGTGTGTGTGTGTGTTTTAAGGAATGCTATATTGATGGATAAAAGTGCTCAATATCAGAGATAGTATATAGAAATAGAAATATTTACATACGCTCTATATCTGATTGATGACCTGAAACAAACTCTCTCTCTCATATATATATATATATATATATATATATATATAATCCATTGCTAGGTCAGCTGCGAAGAACTTTTGTTAAGTGTGTCCTGGAGACAATTTTCCTCTCCAGAATCTATCCTACATACCTATAAATTTACCATTCGTCCATTCTTAGAATATTGCTGCCACATATGGTCTGGTACTCCTGCTATTTATCTAGAGCTCCTTCGTAAGATCCAAGGAAGAATCGTCAATATTATTGGTGTCTTGTCTTCAGTCACTTTCCCACCGCCGTAATATTGCCTCCCTGTGCCTTTTTTATAAATACTTTCATGGTAATTGTTCAGGCGGGCTCTTCGCTGTGGTAACCAGACTTTTTAATTTAGGCACAGCACTAGACTGGCATCGAGATTTCATCAATTTACAGCTGGGTTGGCTAGATTTAACCGTAAGTTTTATGCTAACAGTTTCTTCTCTTGCTCTTCTTACTTGTGGAACTCCCTTCCAGCTCCATGCTTTCCACCCAACTTTCAAAAATTTAAATGCAATCTCCTGTCCTCTTGATTACTCTTTCCTCTTTCAGGTTATTATTAATGTTTCTACTTCTAATTCTTCCATACCCAGTAACCTATTGTGTCTTAGTGGCTTTGTTGCCTTGCTTGAGGTGGAGTGAACTCGATTAATGTGTGTGAGCGCGCGTGCGTGACCGTAAGCCGACCCGGTCCTAGATATAACTTTGGTCATGTCGCTAAATGTTATCTTGTCACTTCAACAAGTGCAATCTGGTTCCTGGCATATGGCAAAACTGGCCGAAAAGATCTTCTCAATGTTGAAGTTGGGTCTGTTGGACCACAAGAAATTAAGTACGTGTGTGTCGCAATTTGCTACTAAAAATAACAAAATTGCGCCGTGCTAAATTTTAATGGGTCGTCTGTGAATGTCATCTCAGTTTTCCTCAGATATCGAAATCAATAAAGAATGACTCAACACCGGATTTGATGATAAAAGACGTAATAAAGGAAAATCTGAAGTTTTATTTCCCTTAAGCTAGACGGCAACAATCATTTAAAAAGCTCATGAGTCAATAAAATACTTGGAGAAAATTCAAAAAATATATTAACAATTAAATTCTTTAGTATGACTTCCCTTTTAGATTCACGAGAAAGAAAAATAATAAAATGTTGTCAAACTTCCCGAATTATCGTAAGTTCATACATGAGAGAAACAGCCTAAAATTAACAATCAGCAGCAACATTCTTTCTGGTTCGAGCCGAGTTAAGCAGACGCAGTACTGTTCTGTTCTCGACAAAACTGTAATTCTCTACTCCTTTCCTGACAACTATTCTTTTGGGCGACTGTTATTAGCTGTTTATATAGAAATTAACATTTTTTCTGGAGAAGGGCTGTGTGTCGAGGGGCGATTCACACCTTTACAATATTAGATTTTTCGTCCTTCAACCCAACCGATGCGCATTAGGATTTTTGGTTTTACCAGGCTAAGAATTTCACAGTAAGATCAACTGGCTTTGCCCGACAATTCTCAGCATAGTATTTCTCTATTTTTTACTTTTCTTTCCTTCCTGGTTTTGTTTTCTTCGAAAATAGATGTCAGGAAGCTTTGTTCAACACTGTCCACTAAACATTTAACCTCAATTCTCGATAGGAGCGTATTTGTTACCCGAAGATTTAGATAACCGAACAAACTCCAATGATTAATTGCACGTACACACATTCCGTACCTGTTAACATTATATTTTCCTTCGTTCAAATTACCAAACCGAGTTTCGAATTCCGAAGGAAACTTACATTTTCAAAATTATCATTCCACTGGTATATATATATATATATTATATATATATACACACACACACACACACATTAGTATTAAACTTTGTTTCTTCCAAACATATTACAAATTTATAAAATTTTGCTATTTGTTTCGGCGGTGTGAGTCAGGAAATGAAATGAGTTTTAATCCTCGGCTGTGGTTACATGACGTATTGAAGAAAAGAAAGACAAAGGAAAACAGCGCATAACCTACCTAACGAACTTGTGCAAATGTTTGGCAGAACAGATTTTAGGAGATCACAAAAAGACAAATGTTGGAGCTTGTCTTGGTTTGTTACAAAGCCTTAATAGGAGCAGCGGTACAGCATCCGGTGAGTATAGATTAGACTGCAATTGGGGTGATAAAATTGTGCTTCACTAGTCTTCTAAGTAGAAAGAATTTGCTTGTTTTGAAAAAGAATCAGCATTCGAAATAGACATTTTATTTCGGTTTTATCGTCTCAACGCACACAACAAGCAAGCAAACCCGAGCTATCTATTACAGTCGAGGACACACGGCTACAAATGGGCAAGTAGAATTCTATGAGGACCAAACTCTCTACACTACGAAATCATTTCACAAGGCCAGCTTATTAACTATCACTCAGCAAAATATGATAACTTTTGGAAATAGTGTCATTGGAGAAGAAAAACAGAATATTGAGAGTATAGAGTTAATGTAAATACATTGCTAATGATTTTACTATAGGAATGAATTGAAAATCAGATGTTGACTGATTGATTCGCTTTCTATGGCTTATCAACCCTTTGCAGAAATATTTCTAGAATATTTTTTTAGATAATGGTTTCGTGATAAAAGTCTTTCTAACTAAACATCGCTGGGAATGCATTGAAAATCAGGGAAAAGATGATTTTCAGTGGTCAGGAAGGAAAACAACCATTATGATAGAATAGGGCTATTATATGTATAATGTAAAAGCATTGATAATTATTTTACTATAGCATGTTTTTATCAATTTACACTAAGGCGATAATACCTCTAAGACGCAAGGGGCTAATAAGCGTGAAAGAGAATGAAAACTTTCTAAAGTTTTTTCATCAAACCCAATCCTAAACAGGAAACAAGGGATAAACCTCTACACTTGTTCAAAAGTCCGGGAAGGAGAGTGAACAAGACGGTAGGCGAACATATCAGCTCCTAACAGGATTGTCAGTGGTCAGGAATGAAGGCAGGCATTACTGAGTAAATAGAGCTATCATATGTATAAGACTTTAGAAAGAACTAAAAACAAAATCCTAAACAGGAAACAAGGGATAAACCTCTACACTTGTTCAAAAGTCCGGGAAGGAGAGTGAACAAGACGATAGTCGAACCTATAAGCTTCTATTGAGTTTATGTGGAGACGTTAGAATTGTTGGGTTGAAGTAGATTTTAGAAAGAACCAGAAACCCAATCTTAAACAGGAATTGAAAATCAGGAATAAAGGGATTGTCAGTGGTCAGGAATGAATGCAAGCATTACTGAGGAAATAGGGCTATCATATGTATAATATAAAAGCATTGCTAATGATTTTACTATAGGAATGCAGTGAAAATCAGTAAGAAAGGGATTGTCAGTGGTCAGGAATAAATGCAAGTATTACTGATAGAATAGGGCTATTATATGTATAATGTAAATGCATTGCTAATGATTTTACTATAGGAATGCAGTTAAAATCAGGAAGAAAGAGTGGATTATTAGGCAAGCGTTGACAGAAGAATATCTGCCTAGCATCATGAGTGTATAATTTTAATTCTAGTCTTGTACATTTATGCTAAAAAAGAATTCTTAACAAAAATTCGAGAGTACATGGAATCAAACCTAAATTTCAAACAGGTTTTTACTCTTTCATGTGTCTAACTTTAGTTCATATTCTAACCAGGTAAATTATAATTGACAAATGTGTGTATTTAAAATATGCTAAATCTATGGGGAGAGAGTGCTCAATAAGGATTGAAGTGTTCTTTTTTGTTTTGTTTTTTTAAACTTTGGCATACAAATTAAATTTCTCAGTATATTGAATAAGTTTTTTAAAATTTAATCTAACACTTTTATTTTTTTTACTAATTCACCCGACACAAGACAAAAAAAATTCCAGGCTAAGAGTTACTGAATGAGGTTGATGCATGTATGTGGGAAGGAGATGGGATACTGCTGATTATGTGGATGCATATGATAGGTAACAGTTGACCCTAGACTTGAAGAGGTTAAGATTACTGTGTCTGAAGGAGCATCCTCTTGAGAGTCTCTGCCATAAAGTAGCGGCTCTTGGGAAGAAACTATCAGAGTGGAACATCTACCTTACCTATGGAATACAAAGGTAATGAGAATTGTTCACACCTGTGTATATGGCATAGCGGGTCTTAAATATAAATGTATAAATTGTCAGAACTAGTATGTAGCTTGAACTAGAATGTAGTTTGTCAGAATATTTTCCATGGAAATAGCAATAGAGTAGCAAGTGGCTTATGATATTTTAACTGTGGGAAAAGAGGTTGTTGGGTGGAAAACAATTCATTTATTAAATTCTGGAAAGAGAAGATTGCACGGCTCCAGTCAAGATATGGCAGCAATACTTCATTTTTGGTTTGATCTAACTCTTGTAAAGTATGGCAGATTGATTGATCTGTTTTCTATGGCTTTTCAACCTTTTGCAGGTTATTTAAAGCCATAAAATATTTTTAGATTGTAAGAATTTTTTTGGTGTGGGGGAGATAATGGTTTAATCATATAAATCGTATTAATTAAGCCATAACTAGAAGAGATGGATTCATACCTAAGAAGAATTTGATAAACAAATAAGAAATGATAATGTGGATATTAAATGGGGCATCATTTCTATATTACAATGAATATATAAATTGATCACTCACTTTGTGGCCACAGAAGTTTCTATAAATGTATATTTCAGAGAAAATAAATAAATCTAAAAGATATGGCAATGTAGCTAATCAGTATTTGATAGACCGATTCATTTTTTATGGCTTATCAACCCTTTGCAGATTAATTAAAGATTCTAAAAATTTTGGTAGGGAGAATGATAATTTAGTGATAAAGTCTCACTACTTCTTATAGCTGGTGGGGGAGAGAAGAGGTGGATTCATACCTCTCCCAAGGGTATTTGTGCAAAAGTGAATATAAGAAACCCAACTGGAATTGAAACTTGGCTCACTGATTAACAATTCCAAGCCATTATCCATTGTCACTCATACATCTGAACTTACAGCACCTGGTATTCCTAAGCAGTCACTCATCTAGTTACTGACCAGGCTTAACTTTAGTGATCATATGGGAACCAATGTTTCAACATGATGTGGCCATAAGCAAAGCATGGCAGGTGGATTCAGGTATCTTATGTGGCATTATAATGAGCTGACCATTTCAATAAGATCAGTCATTTTCATTCAAAGGAGCTAGTTGAAATGATTCAGTGTGTAAGAGCAGTAAGATCTTGTCTCTGAAATTTAGGCAAAAATGTCAAATTGGTACATGTTTGATATACAACAATGGAGGTAATTACAAGAACAACACTTTCATGGTAACTGTTCAGAATAGCTCGATTCTATGAATTTAAGTGCAGTACTAGACTGACAACAAGGTCTCATCAATTTACAGTTAAGTTTGTGAAAGGTAGCTAAGTTCTATGCTAAAAGTTTCTTTTCTCACACTTCTTACTTGTGGAACTCTCTTCTGACCTCATGTTTTTCAGTCAACTTTAATCTTAAAAAAATTAAATGCAGTGTCAATCACTACCTACTACCTTCCTGATTACTCTTGTATTGTTCTTGCTCCTTAGTAACGTTTGTTCTCTAATTCCTCCACACCCCTTGCTTCTTAGTGGCTTTACTGCTTTGTTTGGAGTGAATTTGATTTAAAAAAAAAAAAAAAATTCTCCGACACCATTGAGGTAATAAAACCTACAACCACTCAGCTCCAGAAACTACCACTTTATCAGGCAACACTGGAAAGTTTGCAGTTGTATGAAGAGGGAAACATTGTTCCAGAGTTTTGCCAGGTCTACTGCTAACGTGTTAATGGACCATCACTGAAGTTGTCTATCAAGCATTAGATAAGAAGAGCAAAGCTAGATATCTCGAAAGCATTCGACATGGTTTGGCATACTGGGCTTCTCTGCAAGCTCAAGGGCTACAGTGTCTCTGGATGAATATTTGTCTTAATCCAACCATTCCTAACAAATCATATAGTGAAGGTCATATTGAACAGGCACACTTCTAGATCATTTCATACTAATGCGTGGTTTCCCTAGGGCTCTATTCTTGGACCCACGCTGTTTCCAATCTTCATCAACCATCTTCCTGATGTCATCAGTTCTCAACTAAGTATTTATGCAGATGACACAGCTATTTACACCTTTCTTAGTAGTAAGTCTGACAGATCCTACAAAGTAAACCTGGCATGTGCTCTTGAAAAGGACCTCCAATCAGTTGTTAACTAGGGCAAGAAATGGCTTGTAAATTTTAACACCTCCAAAACAAAACTTTCATTTAATCACTACAGAGGAACTTTTCTGCCTACCATCAGCATGGCTGATGCTAAATTCCAAGCGAGCAACACTCTACACCTTCTTGGGCTCACGTTTTCCGCTGACATGAAGTGGAGCAACTATATTGAATCAATTGTTACAGCTACTGCAAGGAAAGTTGGTTCACCATTGTGCCAGAAAATTTTTCTTGTCAGAATCCATCTTGCACATTTGTAAATCTACCATTTGTCCATGCAATGAATAGTTTTTCTCACACTTACCTGTGACGCTCCATTCCAATTTCTTGCTTCCCTGCCATCTACAATCTTAAAAAATTTAAATGCAACATCAGTCACCATCTTCTGCTTGTCTGAACCCTGTTCCTTTCCTTACTAAAGCTTTTTCATTCTTTCACTATAACCCTCAGCTTCCTGGTGGCATATCATCTTGCTTGGGGTGAAATGATAAAAAAAAAAAGCCTTATTTTCGCTTAATAATCTGAGTGAAGAGGATGTGCTTTCCTTTAAAATGGAAAATAGAGCCTTGCTTAACTGTAACATTCTTTGTGGCTTAGCACACCAAATCAAACAGTGGTTGCCCCTACCGAGATGGGCACAGGTTCAATCCCTGCCAAAGAACACATTACTTTATGAAGATTTCTCGTCTGCACAGGCTGATAGACATAAAACAAACTGTTTAAAATAAAAATGGGACGTCTATTTCAAATACAAGTGTCCACTATAATAACGTTTGAGCAAATAAAAAAAAGTCGGATTAAAAATAATAATTTCAGAAAAAGATAAAGTAATGGAAAGGGTTAAAAAAAAAAAAAAATTAAAATACAAACACACACACAACAAATTAATTTTTGGAGTGCAAAGAAATAAAACTAAAGACAATCTATTTTCCAGTTTCTGTTATTTATTTGTCTTTTTTTTCAAGTCGTGGGGTGAAGAGGATTACTTCTTCCCACTGATTCTCAGAATAGAGCAAGCAATCCTTGTAGAAAAGAAAAAAATACAATCATAATAGCTGCTTAAATCATGAAAAGAAACAGTTTTTTTTTTACAAGGCTTAATAATGAATGGATTCCTACAAAAATGTCGATATTGAATATTCAAATAAATAAGATTAAATATATAAAATATTTTTGTGTGCAAGGAAAAATAAACACGTACCTTTAGGCAGGGGGTACAAACTAGAAAATTATTTTTTATGGATGGGATATTTATTTTATTTTCCATATTTTAAAGACTTTTTTTTTCACAGTAACATTAATTATTAATGTTACTGTGAAAAAAAAAGTATTTTTTAAAAATATCTTTAGGTACCTCCTAAATACCTTTAATCAAAGGTTTTTTAATTAATAATGGCCTCAATCCAACACTAGTAAAACATGTGCTTTTATTTTCTAACCATTTCTCATCTTTAAATGCACATCGATTAAACAGTTTGACAGCATATTTAATGTTTTGTTTTTTTGTTTTTCCAACAAAATCAGCATTAAGAAAAGACTGGCTTCAAGTTGAGATCAATCACTGATCTTTGGTATCGATAGAAAACAAAACGAGAAACCATCCCAACCATGGAGCAGACCACAATCCTATTTTTGTTGTATATCAAAGTCTTTTAAGAGCAGAACATATTTTTTAAAAGGTAAATACAGATTTTTCATCATCCCGGAAAGCTAAACGAAGATTTTTTTTCTCTGATCACCTTGAACATGTTTTTTTTTTTTAATTAATTATTTACGAGTTTTGGTGATAATAAATAAAATAATAATCATTAAACTGATTTTTTTTAAATTCGCGTATTTGAATGATTTTTTGACAATATAAAAAAACAACATATACGTAAAAAATGTATATTGTGCGATTCGCCATATGAAGCATGGTAAAAAAAGTCTTCCCTTAAAGAAAGAAAAAAAAAGATCTCATTTATTATTATTTTTTTTAAGAGATCAATTAAGAAAAGTGATTATTCCAAACAGATCATTATCAAAGCAACGTAAAAAAGTCTCTACATTTTAATTTCTTAAGAAATCTACTTTGAAAATAAGCAAGATCGTGATAAGACAGATTATTCAAATCAAATTTGTAAAAAAAAATTTTCTCAGGTAGAAATAATATTGGTTGCAAAAGAAAGAAATTTTTCGGGGGTAGGGTCATTTTGGGACGTGATGTGATGTTGACAAACTGGACGTATTTTTTCAATTCATTTTTCCTGCTTTTGCGATCTTATTTTATTTTTAAATAGATACAATTATTAAACCCCTCTTTTTGCGTATGTTAAATTGTGAAAGGAAAGTATTTTTCACGCTGTTCTAAATAAAACAACGCAATTTGAGATTTTTTCTTCTTCATTCATTGACTGACTGGATTTTATAATCGTTGTGTAATTAATTAAATAATTACTATTTACAATAAAAAAAAAAAAAAACGATAAATGGAATTGGAAATAAAAAATCATTCACTTCAAAAAATAAATAAATAGATAAATAAAGTTAAAAGATCGATGATTAAATAAGCCTTTAATAAATTTTAATTCAATTTGTGCTAATTTTAAAACTGCTTTAGGTTAGTGATTTATTGTCTGTAAAAATTTATTCTATTTTTGGTTCGTATTTAAAATCGAAATTCTTCATTTGTGTTAAGAAATAAATACAGGATTATGAGTTTCAGTGCTTGAAACCATTTCTGCGAACCAGACGGATTTATCTCCCTTACATCCCAACACTGTTTCTTGAACTCGACCCATATTCTAAACTCTGCTGGCGACTTCGACTTGGTTAACTGTAAAAATGGTTCATAGCAATCTTGTCTCTCTACATCAATTACGATTGAATAATAAGTTCACTGGGTGCTCCATACTTTCTCCCTTGTGTTACATCTAAGCTACGCTTAATAAATTACTATTCTAAGCTCTCCTTTTGATGTGAAGTGCAAAAAAATAGAAACGAAGAATATCGCCCGAAATTCAATATTATTTTTTTTTTTATTTCAACTACTTTTTTTCTTTACTATTAAGGAAAAAATAGTTGAGAAAAAAATATTGCATTTCAAACCATTTATTTATTTTACCTCAAAGAAAAATTCAAAAAGTAACTTCAAATCCAAATGAGAGCTCAGAATACGAGTCTTGCTCAAGAAATTTACGTAAAAAATAAGTGTTTGTATGCAAAATGTCTTGAAACGTTGAACCGTAACATTACCCCAAACATTTTACAAAAAAAAAAAAAAAAAAAATCAATATATAATTTTTTTTAAAAACAATTTTAAAAATTGAACCTGTAGAAAAAAAGTGGTACTCTGCTGAAAGATATTTTTTAGTAAGTTCACAGTGAGTACAGTAAGTCTTTTTTGGGTCTGAAAAGCATTGATTTTTTTTAATATCCTTCATTGTCAAAAGATCGAACATTACAAATTTCAACTCATTACGTGCCAGGCTACAGATTTATTGATATACTCTCTCGTTATGGGATTTTTTTTTTGTTACTTTGAGTCCCAAACAAATAAGATAATAAAATAATAAAAATGGAGTTTAAAATTTAACTTACAATTTTTAAAAGGATATTTGTTACAGTTTAAGATAAATTAAAGATGTAATTGTGAAGTAATAACTAATGAATGATCAATATATATCTATATTTAATTAGGGCCGGTGCGTACTACCTATCGATCGGGGGGTCAAGCCTGATTGGGGGCCCCGAACAGTGCTTTTTAGTAACTCTCGCCTACCATTTACTTTTTCTTCTACCTACATTTATTTGCGTTACAAATGAAAAAAAAAAAAAAAAAAAAAAAAAAAAGTAAGCACAAGAAAAAACTAAGACGTCATTGTTTTTCTTTTTTTTTTTTGTTCAATCCGTGAATGTTTTTTGCTCATGCTGTCTTTATAAGTCTAATGCGTCAACTTTTCAACAAGAAAATCTCTTAAAAATTGCCGCAAAACATCGATTTATTTATTTATGGAATGATAGGACATGTCTCTAATTTGTATATATATTTATTTTCAATTTTTCTAGTAACTAGTTGAATTGTTCACCTATTATTGCATGATCCATTTATTTATTGTACATGGGTTACAATAAAATCTGTATATGAATACGACCTGATGAAAATTATTGAGATGTAGTATAGTGGGGACCTCGTACGTATCATAGATTCGAGGGTGGGCACGATACCCTTGCAGTGCACTGACCCTGATTAAATAATTGTTTAATTAACTGGAACTATGTAATTACGTAATATTTTTAGACGTGACCAACATGAATGTCGGAAAAAAGTTCTAACTTCGGTTTGTGGATAGGAAAAGAAAAGACCGAGTCATGGAGAAAAAAGGTAATGTTTTTCAATGTTCATTTAAAATACGTAATAATATTTTTAATAAATTATTTGATAAATTCATAACGAGAGTAATTAAATAATACTTTAATTGTTTGATTAAATTATTGCCTATAGAAAACGCAATAACTTATTAAAAATATTCGTTATTTTTTTTTTTTAAAGAAAAGGTTATTTCGTCGTCTATGACATAATTTTCCATCCCACAAAAAAAAAAAAAAAACACGACGAAGTTTCTTCCTTTCCTCATAGCCTACCTTACTTCCAGGTCAAGGGTGGTTGGCTTTACTTTTTCCACCTCACCCCATCAGAATCCGTCCCCATAACAACTTGTAAAGGCGACAACCACGCAGACCACAACAACAGCCACGGTAGTGGTCAACACCCCCATCACAAAAAAGAAAAACTTTTGCATGTTCATCATCCTCACGTAAGATGATCCATAATGGTCAAGGAAAACAAGAAGCACCCCGACTACAAACAAGAGACTGAAGAAACAATTCCAGCTGCAAAATTCTGAAAACTTGTTAAATCTTTTAGACAAAACCGCTTTTAACTGTTCAAGTTGATATGTTAGTTTCTCTTCCAAAGTCGTACAGTTTTTTGTTCCTTTGCCATCCGTTTTCGGATTGTAGTCATCGCTAGATTTCACCTGTGGGTTCTGTTTTGTTCCACGTGAATATTCCTCCCATTGCTGGTCAGATTTCCTGGAGTTACGAGAAGAAATATCCTCTTCCTCGTCGTTGTCTTTGTGTCGTGTTTGGTAAACAGAAGAAGTGATGTAATCATCATCATCGTCGTCGTCGTCGTCGTCCATTATTGCTCTCTTCTGTCCACTCTCTTCATCGTCAGGGCAGAAGGGTTCATCATCATGTCCGAAATCGGCGTCTCCACCCAGGTAATCTGGATGGGCGTAAGGGGAATCGTAAGGATTAAGTACATTCCTGTGATGCAGGTAAGAATGATGAGGGTAGTCGTCAGAGATAAACTCCATGTTTCTTTCTTAGTGTCTTTATTTTTTTTAGAGAGTCAAGTGGGTGACAGACGAATTCTGGACAATCCAGTTAGTAAGCAGCAACCACAAACAAGAGAAATTATCTTTTTGAATACAAAACAAGTACAGATGTTGACTATTGATAATGATAAATAATAAAAACAATAAACAGTAGTAGCGAGTTGAAAGAGACTAGAGAGAGAAAGTACTTGATAGTGAAACGGTGTATCTAAACCAGGGTTCCCCTGTATTTCATGTCCGGTTTAAATAAATATTTCTACTGCGAACCCTTACGCTTTTGTTCAAGGGGTAGTGCTGCAAACTACTGGGGTTTGTTTCAACGGTACAGGATTAATGACACTAATGACGAGTTTGCATTATAAAAAGAAGTGCTTTAAGTAAAACAATGATGACACCCTCCCCACATTTTACCACCATACAGTCAGCCTGGGTGCTCGTACAATTGGTGGCAGATATGAAGGTGGACAAAAACAGTACTTTCCCTACAACCATCATATTCTTTGCAAATTATTCGGTATAGCTTTAGGAAAGAAAAATACTTTTGTAATATATATTATAAACAAAAAACATTTGAGTGTTCATTATTTAAACAATAAACATGCTAGTCAGAGTTCAGCGAAAATTCATTCTAATTTTTTCATAGAATTTTCGGCTTTCACTAAAAAAACGTTAGTTAGAAAATCAGATATCAGACAAAAATTATCGTAAGTAAAATAAACTTGTCTGTTTTATTTTTGAATTTATTTATTTATTAACAATTTGCTATCTTTATTCATTCACATTTGGGATATTTTTCGCATTTTTAAGTTAACTATACTATCCCCAACCTTTACTTTGAGGAGGTGAGACTTCTAATTTTGGGTTGTTGTTGGCTTATTAATTTGTGGATCCAGGATGTATCTGACACTGAAAATAAAACTTCTTATTCAATTTTCATTAAATTTTCAGTCGGGAGTAAGCGACTATAACATTTTTTTATTTTTTTTTTTTTTCTTCCAGGAAAAAATAATTGCATTTGAAATTATTTAAAATTCAAAGTTGATATTGTTTTAACTTTTATTTAAACATTTTAAAATGAACAAATTTTGTTAATTTTTAAACTACTTTGCTTTCTTTCGGGTCATTATTTTTGGTTATTTGACAACGCAAAAAAGTACTTTTATGTAATAATTGTAATGTTTTGTTTTTCTTTTTGTTTAAGCTAAAGAAAATAATCCAAATTTATTATAACAAATGTGACGAATTTTTAAAGTCAATATTTATATTTTATCATAACATTACAATCAATAGACTTTTGCTCTTTTTGCCAATATAAAGATTTCAAAACTTTTTAAACTCAACAATTACCATAGAAAGAAATTATGGGATTTAATGATTTAAAATGTCACTTCTGCCGAAGATAATTAAATTATCTCGGTACGGCCACGGACTTTCTAAAAAGCCCGAAAAACATTTTAAATTTTAAAATGCTTTCTTTGAAATTCGGTTCAATTTGAAAGATAATGACCTAACAAAGGCTAATAATCCGATTTTTTTTTTAATCCGTATATAAACTTTTTAGGTATTTTTTTAAAACATTGGGACGTTTTTATCGACTCATCGGGGCCGTCAAGGTATACGAATGTAAAACACACTTAAAATTCTTTTTAAAATCCAATTATTAATTTGTCCTATGTGTTTCGAAGAATATTATTAAATTTAGAGTTTAACTAGTTTTCAAAAAAAGTAATGCTTACTTTTTAAGTTTACTTAAAACAGAATGAAAATAACGTTTTATTTATTATAAATAAAACGTTATTTTCATTCTGTTTTAAGTAAACTTAAAAAGTAAGCATAAATAATTTATACATGGTAGACTTTGAGGTCAAAGGATAAAATTTAAAATGGAAACACTGTAAATCCTACCCCTACATGAAAAAGTAAGAATAAAACCTAAATAAATACGGGAGACCAGAAGTGCAATAATCAAGAATGTTATGTTTAAAAATAAATTTTCTTTAATCAATTGTTCAAGAATATAAATTTTTTTCTATACGCTAATTTGAAGGATTAAGGCAAGGCGCTACCAAAACAAAAATGTAGCGTAATGTGTGCTTGATTATGTTAAAAGAAAAACATCCCAGAAATTTTAGAAAAAAAATACGGTAAAAAAAAGTATTCTATGTTTCATCGTAATTCTGAAAATTTTCTTGGTGGCGATATGAAAAAATATGCAGGAAAAATAAAACAGATTTGTTTTTAAAATAAAAACTTAAAGTAACAACTGACGTTTTAAAAGTTTTAAGTTAAGTATAACAAGAAATGCAGGAAAACAGAGACAATAAAAGAAAACAACACCCGTACTGATGAATCAGAAAAGAGTGTTTTCAAGACCCCAAAACTGACTGAACGGGAGATTAGATTATAATTCATAATATCCTTCCGATACTGAATAAGTCAGTCAAAACGAGATATCAGAATGATGTCCTTTTTGTACACCCATAACAAAAATAATCTCTAACAGTTGCTAAAATGAAAAATAAAACTGTTTTAAAAATGGTTCGTGCTCGAAAATGTCATTTAATTTAAAATTGGCATTGTTTTCTTCAAAAATGTTTTTAAAAGCTATTTTGGCGAACAGCAACAGGATAAATTTTCAAATCCCACTCAAAAAATTACAAGTAATTTTTTATTTTTAAAAAATAAATCTTAAGTGTTTTTTTTCTATTCAATCTGTAAGATAACCTGCTTTATTTATGCAAGCATGAATTCTCAAAAAACATTGTGATTACAGATTACTGTTTAGTTTATTGAATTATTTTTGTTAAGTTGAGGGCCGAATTTTCCGTTTGTTTTGTTTTTTTTTAACACTTTTATATCGGATAATTTTTTCTGAAATAATATCTTTAGGGATTTTTCTTCATAAAACTATAAAAAAAAAAAAAAAAAATTGACGAGCCCCCGTTCCCAATTAAAATATACATATTGAAAAGGTGGAGGTGAAACATACCCCCCAAAAATATTTCCCCAAAGTTTTTTTAATGGGGAAAAAAAATCTATTCAGTAAAAAGTTCTTTCATTCATGAATAAGTTCTGAAAATTTCGTTTGAATTGGATAATTCCCTAAGTTTTTGGCAAATATTTTAAAACAACGGTTAGAGATTTTTTGCTGTCATTTCGGAAAAAAGCATCCATCTTGATTTTTGGTGGTACCTCATATCTGTGCTCTGCCCTGGATTAAAGTGTCGCTTCTTGACTTAATTCCGATTGTTCCTTTCATTAAAAGCAAAACACTTAAATTTTATGATCACATCAAACGTAATAAAAATGTTTTGTAATTGTCACAAATATACCTAAAAGCAATAAATGACATCTTAAATTTCCAGGAACAGGTTCTATAGAGACAGGTAAATCATTAGGAACCTATTCTGCTTATTCTGTTTTCAATCTGAGAATGGAAACAAATCACTTTATAGTATAAAAAAAGAATTAAACCATTGATATTTTAGTAGAAAACATTTAAGATATTTCTCGATTGAAATTCTGTTAGTGTTATATTTCTGTCCAGAAGTATGATGCTTTTTGACGCTAGTATCATCAGCTGTGTTATAGTTTCTTAGCCACATTTGAACTGAATCGCTGCAGTCTCGAAGATCCAATTTTTAACTTCAAGACGATTTCTTTTGTCAGAATAAATTATGTTCATCACAGAAAACCCTTTTTTCAGCCTCCGCAGAACTTACAGCAATTATATTAATTATATTTACTAAGATTATTATTTATATATAAGATTATGTTTGGATAATCCAACAACCGGTTCGCTTCGATTTTATAGAAGAAATGATAACTAGTAGGTGGAACCAAAGAAAAAAGGGTGACATAATATCTGCAATTGATTCCTTGAACTGAGCAAATGGAGACAGCACATTTTGCCATAGACGGAGATACTATCTAATGAATTCCCGGATCAGCGTAATATCTGTACGCATTTTAAAAATTTATACATGTTCATTTCTACAAGGCAACATAATTGGGGGGATTCAATGGATTTGAGGAAAGATGGAACATAGCGGTGAAGAGAGAACGGTAGATGTTTAGTGTTATAGTGGAACAACCTGGCACACGCCGACATGGATTGGTCAGTCTATAAAAGACTGACGAGCTATTGAGAGAGCGCGAGAAGCCGACCCTTACTAACCGCCGTGACTTATCTCCTGGTTTCCTTAGTATTACGAACTCTTGCTCATTTGTACTTTACGTACAATAAACCATTGTTATTTGTTACCTGATTTCTTGTGTTATTGTAATCTTTCCACTCGGGATTACTTTGTTGTTTATATCTTATAATCCACGATATAACAGTGGCGACGAGGATCCGAAAAGAACTCACGACACGATATAACCGCGGCGAACGTAAATTCAAAATAAACTCACAAGGTAATTTAACAGTATCGAACAAGGAGTGAAAAAAGACACCCCTCCAAAGATAACAGCGACGACCAAGTCAAACAATACGTTTTTACCAGTCGCTGGACTAGTTTATCGACTAAAGGTACAATGATTTTTATTTTTATTTTGCCTTAAAGTAATATGGAAGAGTTCTTGGAATTTTCGAAAACCATGTGTTCTGCTATGCAGCAGCAACAGGCACATTGGGAAGAACAAAATAAATCCATTCAAAAACAAATCGAATTATTGCAAGTACAACAATTACAATATCAATAACAACAGAAACAGCAGTTACTTACAAAAGCAAATTTTAAAGCAGCAAGAAGTCTTGGAGAAGATATTAACAAAACAAGTCTATCAAAAGGAAGGATCAAGATTTTTCTCTGAAGGGATTACTAATTCACTTTCAGAATTCCATTACAAACCTATGGAAGGTGTAACTTTTCCAGCGTACTTCAGACGGTACGAAACAATTTTTTCAAAAAGATGTCAGTTATGGTCTGACGAAGAAAAAATTATATTGCTATTACAAAAATTAGGTGCTCAGGAAAACACCAAGTACATTAATTTCATTCTACCAAAAAAGCCGGAGGATATATCGTTCAAAGAAACGATTGAAATATTGTCTAAAATATTTGGCAAACGTGAACGTTTATTTCTTACACGTTATGTTTAAATATGGTTAAACAGGAAGAAGACGACTTTATTTCATACGCAGGAAAAGTGAATTTGTGGTGGCACGGAGCAAGCGGAGGACCGGATATTAACCCTCAGAGGTTTAGACAGCAAATGACCAATACTGGTCTCTGCGCACCCGGCTCCACGCAGAATTTCCGGTGGAAAGCTAAAAAGAAATAAAAAGAATGATAAACAATTTTCCACCAATTAAACAGCTCCGCGCCATACCCAACAGTTTGTTTCAGCAGACTGACTCTGATCCGAAGGGCACACATAAATAGAGCGATAAATTCACTTCTAAGACAGAAAGCTTTGAAGTACCGTCAGTGAATGTCGCTACGCTTTTCTCACCCGTGAAACCCGATGCCTTCAGCCTTCCTTCACCAACGGAGATATCAAAGGACTCCTACCAACCCATTGACCTCACCTTTCATCTCCTGTGACCAGCACGTCATGAACTTAAGTATTAACAAAAGACACTTATATTCTTTTAATAATCGGATTTCTCTTCTATGAATGAACATTTTGTAACGGACTTTGTGCGTGTAAATCAAGAAACATTGTACTATTCATTGATGTTGTATTTAAATACAAAGTGTTTTTGATATACCCTTCTCTTTCGTATGTTATTTTGTTTATGCTATGGTGACCTCAATTTGATCGCTTGTTGAACCTTTAGGCCAAACTAACGGCTGTCCCGGACTGCTACTATTTATCTACCTTCTGATACAAGCAACAATTAACAACGAGAACTCTACCCCCCCATCACCATAAGTGGTGACCAAGACGTGATTTTAACACATATATATACACGCACGCACAAAAAAAAAAAAAAAAAAAAAAAAAAAAAAAAAATTGAACTGTCACAAAATTAGAATTTTTATTCAACACAAACCAAAAACATGGCAGATGACGCTGAAGAAACTACAATTAATCAAAACCAACCAATCCAAGATGTTGCGATAAAACCACCAAACTTCATTGAATCAAACGTAATAGCTTGGTTTGCGATAATGGAGGCGCAATTTAATATTGCAAATATAAGACAGACCAGTCAAAAATTTTTTAACACTTTGGCAGCTCTCCCTGTGGACGTAGTAGGAAATATACAGCCAACTATACTGCAATCAAAAGATTACGACGCACTAAGAGAAGCAGTGACGGGCGCTTACGAGAAAACAAAACCAGAGATGCTGGACAAATTAATGTCGTCATCGACTGTAACAGGTCGTCCCTCAGTATACCTGAATGAACTTATGTCATTAGCAAGCCGAATTGGCGTAGGGGACGATATCGTACGTCACAAATTTATTCAAGCCCTACCTCACTCCATTAAACCAGTGGTAGCGGCACAAGTCGATTTAGACACAGATCGCCTTGGAAGAATGGCGGATGACTTACTATTATATTTTAACAAACAAGACACCGCACATATTCGACAGATTTCGGGGAAGCAAAGGGATGAACAGCAAAATAAAAATGAAACTAAAAGGATACATGGCTGTTCCCACAGTGAAAATAAATTCCCTACCAGTGTTCGCCCTTTTAACAAGGACCAAAAACCTCTAATTTGCCGAGCGCATTTATACTTTGCGGAACGTGCAAAATTTTGTAAGCCGTGGTGCAGATGGCCAAATAAACGGAATGTTCAAATGCAACCCAACTCTCGCCCAAATTCACCAGTTCCTCGTGAGATTTCGGAAAACTAACTAGGCGAGAGGTGTTAGCTTCCATTTCCTCGCCGCTTCTCATTGTAGCCGCACGGTTAGGAGCTCAAAGTTTAAATTTTATTGTGGATACAGGAGCTGCCGTATCTATACTTCCGAAGAGATATTTAAGCGGAGCTGTAACATACCCAACCAATATCTCTTTAGTGTCTGCCAACGGTCAAAAGATTGAATGCTCAGGACAAGCAGTACTGAATCTAACACTACGGAACCTCAGACGAGAATTTACCTGGACATTTATAATAGCCGAAACTGCTCAGCCACTCCTAGGATACGATTTCCTAAACCATTTCGGGCTAATGGTGGACTGCACAAACAATAAGCTGATTGATAAAATGACTAATAGACAATCCGATGCACATCCATCGTCTATTATCATGAATATAGATTTAGTACCGAATAAAGATGCTAACAAAATGGTACGAGCAATTCTGGAGAAATACCCAAACTTAATTTCTCCTCATCGCGACACGAATGCAACAAAACCAAAGATATTCCATAGAATAGAAACTGGTAGCAACCCTCCTACTTTCTCCAGAGCCAGACAATTATCAGCTCAGAGATGTGAAATTGCAAAAGAAGAATTCAAGAAACTCCTAAAGGCAGGAATAATTTCCCCTTCAAACTCTGAATGGAGTTCAGCCTTACATATGGTACCGAAGTCAGACGGCACATATAGACCTGTTGGCGATTACAGACATTTAAATACCATAACAAAAGCCGATCGATATCAAGTCCCAAATATAAATTCCTTGTCTTCGAAGCTTCATAATAAGAAGTTCTTTTCAAAGATAGACCTGTCGTCTGCTTATCATCAGATACCTGTACATCCGGAGGATGTTTGCAAGACAGCCATCTCTACCCCTTTTGGGTTATTTGAATATAACTATATGCCTTTCGGACTGCGGAACGCATCATGTACTTTTCAGAGAATGATGGACAATATCTTTCGTGATACTGATTATACCTTTGTATATATCGACGATATCCTTATATTCTCAGAAGATGAAGAAACTCATTCCAAGCATATCGACCTAGTACTACAAAAACTGAGTGAGTACGATTTTAAAATTTGTCTCTCCAAATGCATATTTAGTGCTAATGAATTAGACTTTTTAGGATTTCATATTTCTGCTAGTGGTCTCAAACCCAGTGCTAAAAAGTTGAATGAATTAAGTGAATTTCCTCAACCAAACGATTCCAAATCACTACGCCGATTCATCGGTATGGCAAATTTTTACAGAAAACTTGTGCCAAATTTCAGCGATATCATACTACCTCTCACGGAAAAAATACGTTTAAACCAAAATTCCAAGTCATTAACCCTAACAAAGGAAGAAATTGAATCTTTCGAAAATATGAAAAAGTCTTTATCAAATGTAACTGTTTTGGCTTTCCCCAGCTCGAAAGCTAACAACTATCAACTTGTAACAGACAGTTCGAATTATGCGGTGGGTGCAGCACTTCATCAAATGATTGATAATCAACCCATCCCCATAGGTTTCTTTTCAAAGAAATTATCCCAAACCCAACAAAAATATTCTACTTTTGACAGAGAACTACTAGCTGCCTATCTAGCAGTACTCCATTTTAAACATTTAATAGAAGGCAGAAATGTAATGTTACTGACGGATCACAAACCACTTTGCAGTGCTTTTAAAAGCCAGTCTTCCTTAAAATCAGATAGACAACAGCGTCACCTCTGTTTTATCAGCGAATATGTAAATGACATTTCACATATAAGAGGTTCACAAAATATAGTAGCTGATTGTTTATCACGACCTGTCAACGCGATCACTATTGATATATGTGACTTACAAGAAATAATGAAGCATCAAGCTACTGACAATGAAATTCAGGCATTCAAAGATCAACTGAAACCATACACAATAAATCAAAATGAAACCATATTATGTGACACGACATTACCTTTTCCACGACCTTTTGTGACTGAAAAGCTCAGAAAATCGGTATTTGACAGTCTGCATAATCTATCACATCCAGGAATAACATCTTCAAGAAAAATAATAAAATCCAGATACTATTGGCCGAAGATGGACAAGTCAATAAAAACCTGGTGCACAGAATGCCAACACTGCCAACAAGCAAAAATAATAAAACACACAAAGAGCAAAGTAAATCCATTTGAATTACCTTCCAGTCGTTTTGAAACGGTGCATGTGGATATTGTCGGTCCCTTACTACCAGTAAAGAACCAAACTGACCCTTATTTTTCACCATATCGATATTTATTAACATGCATTGATAGAAATACGAGATGGATAGAAGCATGCCCAATAACAGAAATTACGGCAAAATCAATATCAACGGCTTTTGTCAATCTGTGGATCTCCCGATTCGGGGTTCCTCTTCATGTCGTTACGGACAGAGGAAGCCAATTTGAATCCGAATTATTCTCAGAACTATCAAAAATAATAGGCTTCCACAGATTACGAACAACGGCGTACCATCCGCAAACGAATGGATTAGTTGAGCGAGCACACAGAACTTTAAAAACGGCTATTATAGCCAGGAAAGAATCGTGGTTGTCAGCTCTTCCTATCGTCCTTTTGGGAATGAGGATAACACCTAACGAATCAAACTATTCTTCATTTACTGCAGTAACAGGGAGTCATGCACAAGTCCCCCGATTGTTAATTGACTCTGTCAAGAACGAGAATAGTGAAATGACAAACTCGCACGTTAAAATTCTAGCCGACGAGATGCAAAAATTTGACATGGACAAATTATCCAGGGGACACCTGCATACAATACCTAATTCTTACATTCCAAAAGATTTACAAACATGTAAAAGTATCTGGCTAAGAACAGACAGAGTAAGAAAGCCATTGGAAGCTCCATACACAGGTCCATTCCAAGTATTAAGTCGTCATGAAAAATATTTTACTATTAAAAGATCGGATGACGTACATAGTAATGTTTCAATAGATAGACTAAAACCTGCATATATTTCTGAAAATATAAAATCAAAAGATTCCATTGGATCAAGACCGGATTTGGATAACTCCCTATCTTGTTCCGAAGAAACTAATGATAACAAACCAGAAACTAGAACGAAGTCCGGTAGAACGGTTAAATGGAAGAAAGAAAACACATATTTTTATTACTAAAAAAAAACAAAAAAAAACAACAACAACAACTCCGTTTACTGGGGCGAAAGTTATGTGGTGGCACGGAGCAAGCGGAGGACCGGATATTAACCCTCAGAGGTTTAGACAGCAAATGACCAATACTGGTCTCTGCGCACCCGGCTCCACGCAGAATTTCCGGTGGAAAGCTAAAAAGAAATAAAAAGAATGATAAACAATTTTCCACCAATTAAACAGCTCCGCGCCATACCCAACAGTTTGTTTCAGCAGACTGACTCTGATCCGAAGGGCACACATAAATAGAGCGATAAATTCACTTCTAAGACAGAAAGCTTTGAAGTACCGTCAGTGAATGTCGCTACGCTTTTCTCACCCGTGAAACCCGATGCCTTCAGCCTTCCTTCACCAACGGAGATATCAAAGGACTCCTACCAACCCATTGACCTCACCTTTCATCTCCTGTGACCAGCACGTCATGAACTTAAGTATTAACAAAAGACACTTATATTCTTTTAATAATCGGATTTCTCTTCTATGAATGAACATTTTGTAACGGACTTTGTGCGTGTAAATCAAGAAACATTGTACTATTCATTGATGTTGTATTTAAATACAAAGTGTTTTTGATATACCCTTCTCTTTCGTATGTTATTTTGTTTATGCTATGGTGACCTCAATTTGATCGCTTGTTGAACCTTTAGGCCAAACTAACGGCTGTCCCGGACTGCTACTATTTATCTACCTTCTGATACAAGCAACAATTAACAACGAGAACTCTACCCCCCCATCACCATAAATTCTCTGAATTATTCAAGATCAAAGAAATTAAAGACATGTTTAAGTATTTAATTTTTGCTCAAGGGTTAACTGTAACAAAGGATAAATTCGTTCAAGAATACTGGCAATTATGGAACAAGATACAGAAGTAACGTTACAGAAAGTTACGGGGGAATGTCAGAAATTACTCAATATAAAACGGAACAATATAAGTATAGAGAAAAATATTGCCCAAGCCCAAATAAAGAGTTGAACAACGAGTCTACAAGGAAGTAAAATACTACAAAGCATGTGATGGAATAAACCATGCTACAAGTGTTATTTTAGAAATAAAATGTTATGAATGCGGTCGAAAAGGTCATAAAGCTACTGTTTGCAAAAAGAAAAAACATCAGAAGTCCAAAAGGATAAATACAGTTGTATCTAAAGATACAAATAATGAAGGAAGAAGGTATGTAGACGTTAAAATAAATGGTCGAACTACAAGCTGTCTGCTTGATACCGGAAGTGACATATCTATAATCGAAGTTACATGGAAGAAAATTGGACAACCAAAATTACAAAACACTCAGAAAAGGGCCAGAGGTGTTTCTGGAAGAAAGCTAAAATTCAAAGAATTTTACTCGAAAGTGTCATTTGACGATAAAATGTACAAGGCAAAAATCTACGTCATATCTGGAAGAAATTCAAATTTATTTGGTATTGACTAGATTGTGTTATTCAATTTATGGGAAAAACCAATTAACGTTTTGCAGAAACTTAAATGTGTCGGATATAGAAAATAGCAAACACAGAAAAATTCGTTGAAGAGTTAAAAGATGAATTTAAGGAAGTATTTGCTGACGGACTAGGTTGCTGTACTAAGACTGAAGTAAAGTTCGAGTTAAAGGATAATGCAAAACCAGTGTTTAAGCAGAAAAGAAAGGTACCATTTTCGTCATTGAAGAATTACAAAGACTAGAAGAGATTGGAGTAATTAAAAAAAGTAGATTACTCTGAGTGGGCATCACTCACGGTGTACGAAAAAAAAAAAGAATGTATGCGCTGATTTTTCAAAGGGGCTGAATGAATGTCTAAAGGACCACAGCTATCCTATTCCTACGCCTGAAGAAATTTTCTCTAGGTTGAATGGAGGAAAGATTTTCTCAAATTGATCTGTCCGAAGTTTATTTACAAGTCAAAGTCGAGGAAGAATGTACAAAGTATCTAACTATCAATACACAGAGGGCTATACAACTTAAAACGTTTGCCGTTCGGGTTGAAGGTAGCCCCAAGTGTGTTTCAACAAATTATGGATACGATGCTGGCTGGTCTTGAATTCGCAATGGCATACTTAGATGACATATTGATAAAGAGCCAAAATTTGGAAGAGCACAAAAATCATGTTCGAGAAGTATTCAAGAGAATACAGAATTACGGATTTAAAGTGGGCCTTGACAAATGCGATTTCTGCATGAACAAAATTGAATATTTGGGTCAGATAATTGATCATAAAGGAAGAAAGCCTAACCCAAATAGAACAGAAGCTATTAGAAATATGCCTATACCGGATAATGTAACAGAATTACACTCATTCCTGGGTTTAGCAAATTATATTCCTAAAATGCACGCGTTGAGAGCTCCGTTAAACGAGTTATTAAGGAAAGGTAAGAAATGGTGTTGGACAAAAGAATGCGAAGAAGGATTTTAAAAATAAAGTGCTTATCATCGGATTTAGCATTAGCACATTTACGATCCGTAAAAAGAATTGTAGCATCAGATGCAAGCTAATATGGTGTAGGTGCGGTACTTTTACACAAATTCGAGGACAGACCATTGCACACGCATCAAGAACGTTTTTTTACCTGCGGAAAAAAATTAGTCAGATAGAAAATTAAGAAATTTCACAGGTTTATTCATGGTAGATCGTTCGTTTTGCAAACGGACCATAAACCACTACTGTCGACTCTTGGTTCGAAAAAAAGGCGTACCAGCCCATACTGCAAATAGATTAGAGATGTAGTATTATTTTACTCGACTACAATTTCAAAATTAAATACTTGCCATCAAGTAAAATCGCACAAGCAGATGTCCTATCTAGATTAATCCCCAAAAACTCTGAATTGCTGGATGAAACTGTTATAGCAGCACTAGAAGAGGAAAAAGAAGTAGCGGAAGTACTTGTTAACACCGTTAGAGAGCTACCAATGACACTGGAAGAAAAAAAAAAAGCAGCAAAAATGGATGAATATATTACTAACATGAAGAAACATGCAAGGTGGAACGAAAAGAAGAAAAAAGGTTTAAGGGTGTCTCCATTTTTGATATGCGACGAAACGCTGATGTATGCAAATAGTCGTAATACCGCGTGTCCTACAAAAAAGTTTTGAAAGCATTTCATATGGGCCATCCTGGAACCTCCGGAATGAAGTCGCTAATGAGAGGTTACGTTTATTGGCCTAGAATGGACCAAAATATAGAAGTTATGATAAAACAATGTATTGTAAAGGTTGTCAGTTAGCAGCCAAAGCTCCACCGATAAGGACACGACCCTGGCCAAAAACGGACGTTCTGTGGACACATTCATATCGACTATGCAGGACCATTAAAGGGATACTATTATCTAGTAATCGTAGTTTTTTCCAAATGGCCTGAGGTTTATAGGTATAAACACCTGACAGCTTCAAACACCATAAAAGCGTTAGACGAAGTATTTAGTCGTTTTGGAGTATAAATACAATTGTAAGCGACAATGCTACTATGTTTACCGGGAAGGAATTCAAAGATTACTGTGATTCGTTGGCAATTGAACACGTAACAACGCCGACGTACAACCCTAGATCAAACGGACAGGCAGAAAAGTTTGTCGACACATTCAAGAGAGCATTAAGAAAAAATAACGGAATCGACACTGAAGAAAAAAGCTTACAAACGTTTTTAGCAGTATATAGGATAACACCAAATCAGAATACAAACGCTAATTTATCACCTGCAGAAATTATGTTTGCAAGGAAAATACGTTCAGTGTTCGATAGGATGTTACCAAGTAAGAAAAAGAAAAATTATACAAAATTTACAATGTATAAAGAGGGCGATAAAGTCTTCTTTAAGAACTATCGGTCAGGAAAGTGTTTTTGGGAGGATGGTATAGTGTCAAAAAGAATCGGTAGAGTGATATATATTGTAAAAGGAAAGAACTTTTTCTGCAAAAGACACATTAACCAAATGAGATACCGATACATTGAAACCATGGAAAATGACAGCGAAATACCGATGGAAGTGTTATACGATGCTTTCCAAATCCACCCCCCCCCAATAAATAGTGAAGTACCGATGTAGGTAACATCGACTCCAAAAATCACTGATTTTCAAAAAAATACACCAACTCTGAATGGTAGGAGAAAAAGGAAGAGGACTACACCTGTATCCAAATCCAAAGAGAAAAAAATATTAAAAGCAAAATTCTAGGGAAGAATTTAGCTCAGGGGAAGGTGTTATAGTGGAACAACCTGGCACACCCCGACATGGATTGGTCAGTCTATGAAAGACTGACTAGCTATTGAAGAAGCAGGAAAGTGAATCTTGAGAGGCGTGTCCATTGATCGCGCATACGCATGTGACAATGTGTTGCCCCCGTATTCCGGGGTGAAACGAATGGTGTTTCTAACGCTGCTAGCCACGGCTCGAATGATGATATGGACGACGCGAATGGAGGAAGTCTTGCGAGGCAATAGTCTTTCGCATCAGGATCTGATTCTTTGAGCATCAGCTCAAGATGAAGATTAGAACTGATAGAAAACGATTGCATTCGACAGTCTTCAGCGAAAGGTGGGTAAAAGAGGCGAGCTTGGTTCGTTTGAACGGGGTTAGCCTTGATTTTCTTTTCTAGGTCAACCAAAGTCACATCGGGGTGGTTTCCTGTGGAACCCTCCCCTCGGTTAGGTTAGACAAGCTTAAGTGTACCTAGTTAATATGAGTAAGTGTTGTTTCCTGTCATCATTTTAGTTATGATCCAAGTCGAGATTCCCAACCTCCCCAGTTTGTTTTGGCCTCCTTTTCATCTCAACTGGATCAGCCTTTTACTTTCCCATGTCCAAGTTATTTTATCTCTTTCCCACTCCCTTAGCGAGAGTGCCTCTTGATTTTGTCCTCTGGGCAGAATACAGTGGTCTCTCTGTTTTGAGGGTTGGACGGGCCCTACTTACATAAATTATGTTTATTTTAAAAATTTGTTGAATTTTAGTTTATGGGGTTCATCTCCCTCCCCTTTCATCTTTCATGATTAGATTTTTATGTACTTTTATTATCATCAAATTTTTATGGTGTGGGGCGCGTTTTTGTAGGTCTCCCTTGGTGAGGATGTGGTATTATGGTGTATGGAGGATTGAATGGTGACGGACGAATTCTTGTGGTGAATGTGTCAATTGTAATGTATGAATGGGTCGCGAATCTGATTAGCTATGTATAGGATAGTAAGCAATGACCAGCCTTTACCCCTTCCCTTTTTCGGCCTTGTGCCACAATTTGTACATTTTTGTATGAATAAATCTTGAGACAGAGAGCGAAGGCGACCCTTACGAACTTCCGTGACTTATCTCCTGTTTTCCTAAGTATTACGAATTCTTGCTCATTTGTACTTTACGTACAATAAACCATTGTTATTTGTTACCTGATTTCTTGTGTTATTGTAATCTTTCCACTCGTGATTACTTTGTTTATATCATATAATCCACGATATAACACTAAGAAAGAAATCTAAAGGAAAGGGCGGGAGATAGAAATTAAAGACAAACATATGCAGACAGGTTTTATGTCTCCTTTGATCGTTTTGAAATGGGCGAAGCTTAAATATTATTTCTTTTGGAGTGTGATGCACACCTTACATAGTAAGGCAGTTAGATACTACGGTATATACTTGAAATATA
Organism: Acanthosepion esculentum; assembly: GCA_964036315.1. Taxonomy (NCBI): domain Eukaryota; kingdom Metazoa; phylum Mollusca; class Cephalopoda; order Sepiida; family Sepiidae; genus Acanthosepion; species Acanthosepion esculentum. Next base: position 4,384,412 of record OZ038507.1, on the reverse strand, counting down.
TACTAAAAAAATAAATTCATTTACTTGTTTTCCCGCAAGGGCACATATAACACAAAATGTGGAACTTCATACGTGTGTGAAGGCAAAAATTGCCCAGTTCTATCAGCTATTCTTTTTAGTTCAAAGGAGGGAGACGAATCTCCAGCAATGACCATGGATTTGGCACCAGTTATAAGGTAATCGTGACTGGGTACCTCGACGAGGTGAAATGGTTAGCAAGAGTGTCTAGCTAAATTAATAACGACTGGGTAGCGAGTTCGATTTTCATTCGGTGCTCCAGTTTCGGGCTTGTCACATTTAAGAACGCTTAAACGTGGTGTAATGGTTAGTAAGCTGGTTTCGCTAGAACAATTACAACTGAGTAGAAAGTTCGATCTTCACTGGGTGCTCCACACTTGTCCTTGTGCCACATCTAAGCTAGGCTTAGAAAATCACCATAAGGTAATCGTGACTTAGAGAGCCCATTTTGTTTTTGCTGTCAAATAAACTAGGCCGGAATTTGAAATCAGCTCGCCTGTTCCACTTCTTTTCGCTTACAGCCATATCACATTGAAACATGGGTTCTCGTTAGATCACAGAAGTTAAGCAACGTTGAGACTGATCAGTACTCATATAGGTGACCACTGTGGAATACCAGGTGCTCTAAGTTTCACAGCAGGTCTATCAGCCGGCGACGTATCAGAAGACCTCGATATGCGGAGTTGCTTCTGGGCTGAGAGATCACAAGAAGTTAAACATAGGTGAGCTGGGTCAGTACTCAGATGGGTGACCGCTGTGGAATACCAGGTGCTGCAATTAAAATAGTGAACAAGCCAATCTTCCCTCATTGTGCTGTTAGGGCCAACTCAGATGCGAGATCAGTTGTTACACTCTAGTCATCTTCTTGATACTTCGTTACTTTCTGACGTATGGTTAGTCATATTATGTTGAAACACAGGTTTTCGTTAGATCGCCGAAGTTAAGCAACGTTGAGACTGGTCAGTCTGGTGGGTGACCACTGAGGAATACCAGGTGCTGAAAACTTCACGGCAGGCCTTTCAAGAATTCGATGGATACAATTGCGCTATCTCGATACGTGGAGGTGTTTCTAGGCTGAGAGATCATAAAACTTGCCTGGAATTGGGTGAGTGGAGGTGAGTGATTCCACTTTCTGCGCCGATAACCATTACGCTACCCACAATTTTAAAGTACAAAAAATGACCGTGGACGAAAATAGACGATGTGAAAATTGTTTGCATATCGCTTGTTAATTCTTTGTATCGAGAAAGAGAAACAACTTATTTATAAATCACGAAACGATACAAGGCAATCAATAAGAAATATGGACTCCAAGCTTAGCTCCAGTTGACTGTAGCTCTGCCCTTATCCCTGGAAACTCCGTCTGTCCCTGTGCTCTGGTCTGCTCAAATAGTGTTCCTATTTCTTTCTCCTGTCAATCTTAATATTACCTCCCACTGATCAGAGGCCACAACGAGATGACAGTCCATCTGTCGTTTTGTAACAATTGGAGTAAAGACGGTTTCCATGATCTTGTTTTCATCTCTATAAAAGGTTGTGCTGTTATGCACCGTTTCTCTGCCCGGCATGTTTTCTAGGTGACTATAATAATCTTTAACGGAATGTATCAGTTGGGCCGATAAATGGATCAGTCTTATGTTACTCTTAACCCTGCATTAGACACATGGAGTGTTTTGTTACCTCAAAATTTTTACAGTACTCTTAATTCCTAGTTGGCAACTCCTTCCCACTATTCTCCTGACTCAGTGAGAGAGTGTAGCACGTTGTGTGGTGCAGTTGTAGCTCAGTTGTTGTGGGAAGCAGACGCCAGGGGGATTATCCATTTCCGGAAATTTGGAGTTACTAACGCAGGATTAAATTATCGTATTTGCCGGCCTATTGGACGCGGATTAAAAAAAAAGATGCACCATAAAATTACCCTGCGTTCAATACAGCAGTATCATGTATGAGAGGAACATGAAAACCACGAAAAAAAAAAAAAAGTGGCGTTCAGCAGGAATCAGTGCTTAGCTCTGAAACGAGAACTCCTAGAAGTGATTCAAACATGATATCAATAAAAATATCCCTGAAAAATTCACCCAGGAAAAAGAAATTTATGGAAATGCATAATATTTGACTACTGGTCTTGTAGAAATACCAGATTTTATAAAAAATATTTGCTTTAACTGGTAAATTGCTGATTGCTTTGTGTGTCGTCGTTGTTGATATACAGGCATTGGAATTGGCTTTTCTGCATGCCTGGTATGAGACTTCATTTATCAACGAGTACCAAATTTCAGGGATTTTTTTTTTGCTTATTACCATATATACTAGAGTTCACTGACACTAGTAGATTTTTTTGTTGCTATTATGAATTTACTGTATGTGCAGATGTTGCTCCCTGGAAAACTGAAACAATTTTCAATAAATGCAAGATGAAATGTATTAAAATTCTTCTTTTCTAAAAAATGTCCTGGTAATTAAACCTTACCTCGCTTCTATTTGAAAAAAAAGTCGTATAATTTGCGTTAATACTGTGTTGCTTCATGATTAGTGAGAATCTCTCAAAGGTAAGGTTATAATTTTTATTTTTTGCTTGTGAGGTGTGCATTTTTTTCCCGAATATTCCATGCCAAAATCTGGGTGCGTCTAATAGGCCGACAAATACGGTAATTCCTTACCCAGCCCGCAACAATATTCCTTTCATTACCCCCCCCCCCCAAAAAAAAAAAACTCACATTCTATACATAAATGCTTACTATATGTGTTTTATACACAATTTCGAGGACCTTAAAACTATTCTTTAAAGAAAAAAAACCTTGGTAGAAACGTCTGCGATTACTTATTTCCTGGGAAAATGATTTATAGATCTACATGAAATATCTGGTGAGACGCGGGAAACCATGTACTGATCGAGCACTTTTGTTCAAATTTTAATGAGAAAAATTCATTTGTCTCATTAAAATACTATCACTTTTTACAACAAAACAGAAATAGCCTCATGGATTAAAGCGTGGGCTCGTGAATTTGGTAACATCGTAGTTGCGAGTTCAATCTCTGACGGGGGGGGGGACAATCGAGCAGTATTAAAAAAAAAAATATAAGAATTGGATGAGATATCCCTAGGCATGGGCAGTTGAACGAGAACAGTATACCCCCGGAGATTATAAAGGGTTAAGTTCAAAATTCCATGAGGGTTACCCGGATCGACAGACGCCAGATGAAGGTAGGACAATGAACGTTGTGATGATAAAGAAGGGGGACGGTAGACAGAGTATAAAAAAGCAGAAACTGTTTCGAGTGAAAAGGAGAATCAAAGCGCTATCTCTGCAAACAGACAGCGTGGATGTTGTCAGAGGAGAGATTGCACTAGGCGTTAAATTTTTAGGGGTGAAAAAAAAAAAAAAAAAAAATTACGTTGAGAAAATACGTAGGAAACTGGAATTTAACAACTCGGGGCTAGGCAGGAGGTGCAATAATTTAATAATAATTTAAATTACCACGAGGTGATCAAAAACTACCATACTGGCTAGAGATGGTGTTTTTTTTTATTATTATTTGGTTATGGTGATTCGCAACTTAGATGTGACACAAGGTTGAAAGTAGAGGGCACCCAGTGAGGCTCGAATTCACTACTTAGTCATAACCGTTCTAGCGAGACAAGCTTTCTAACTATTACACCACGTTGTGGTGCTCTTTTTTTATTATTTGGATATGATAAAAAATAATAAAAATTGATACAAATATAAATGCCATCATCGCCAATTTTTTTGTTCAAATTCGGATTAGTTTCTTAAATATTTACTTTAGGCTTTTGTTGAGTGTTCACAAGAAGCCAAAACGGAACGTCACGTCAGTTTTCTAATACAATCCGGTGTCTGGAAAGTAATTGTTCAGGATTTTTTTTTTTAAATTTTATTTATTCACTATCCTAGAAGCCGGCCTTCTGGTGGAGTTTAGGCTCGTCCCTTTACCTTCAGCGTTCTATGTACGTAAAAGTTATAGAAATTTAGAAATAAAATTATATAACTTTATTCAACATCTTAATTCGGCATAATCTTTCTTCGTATACGCAACAGATTTCCGTAGTTTGTTCATTTATTTTGCGCGCATTTTCTTAGTTTAAAAAAAAAAAAAAAAAAAAAAAAATCACCATTCTTTATGATACTTTCACATAAAGTCACTCTTAAAAGAATTAGGGAACCCGAACTACGTAATATTTCGAATACGTCAAAGTACGCGTGTTAGAAAAAGAAAAAAAACATGAGCAACATGAAAATTTGCTCAATCCGACAATGTCATTGTGTTCCCTGCATCTGTTATAGTTCATTGATAAACCCTACACGCAAGTCACCAATCTGATACTGGGTGTCGTGTCTGTAGTGGAAAGGTCAATAAATTTATAAATAATCAATGAATAAACGGGGGTTTATTCATGAGCCCATGATAATTTGCGTGTTACTTTTCCAAACAAATTTTAGGAGAAATTGTTCAACGTAAATTATGCAATAAAGAACAAATAATACGAACACAATATTTAAACAAGAAAACAAATTCAAATAATTATTATACATCTATATACAAATTGTGATTTGAAATAATGTGGCATGTATGAACGGAAGTTTATAGTTCGTATCAGGTCGATTGAAAACTGTTCTTGAGTCGAGGTTAATTATTCGTACAGAATGCGCGAAGGAAAGGAAAAAGATAAGTCGTACCTTTAAGTTGAATGAGACAATATTTTTTGGTAGTAGTTGAATGGGGAAAAAAATCAACTTTATATTATATAAATCTCAGGCGTACATTTCAATGAGTTTGCTTAGAGAAAGGAGTTTTCCTTGTTCTCGAATTCAGGTTCGCTGAGTTTCATAAAGCAGACTTGAAGACACATTTCGCTGATCGACGAAACGTTGTTTGTCTATTCAGATATTCGCGCAAATAACGAATACGAAGTTCGCGCCTTCGCGGGAATATGTATCGACCGACCTGATTGGTTGACTTAGTCTCGACGGACCCGATTCGCCAACACATTCTACGGATGGTTCATTTATTTGGGGGGGGGGGGCACGGTGTATGGACTATCCCAACATGTCACTAGCGTTTATCGCTGGTGGCCCACTGTCGGACCGCCGGCGTGTTCGTCTCGGCAATGTTACCACTGGCGGACCGCTAAAGACCTACCGGTGGCTGCCACCAGAGGACCGCTGGCGCTGCCATCGGCGGCCTGCCAGTAGGGGACAGATATTAAAACAACTTTTCTTACAATTATAGACAAGTTATGTCTACATATATTTTTTTTTTTTACCACATTTTCTATTTTTTTGTCTGATTGTTAATATACATATATATACGTTTAGGTATCCGGACAACTGCTCGACTGACAAGATCCCGATGGAACAATGCGCGATGTTTATATGCAGGATATTTAGATATTTTTGCTGTCATTCGAAAGGGAAAGTATCATAGTATAATTTTAATAGCAGGTTTCCTCGTGTTACACATTGACAAATACAACCAACTTTTGAAAATGAGAGTGAAATTTTGATATTCACTCGCAATTGTTTATCGTCCTAAAAAGTAAGTTTCAATACCTTATGATTTCGTTGTTTTTTTAATAATATTCCAGTAATAATAATGTTATCAATATGAATAATGCAAATAGTAATAATAATGTTCAATATTGATTAAGAAATCAATAATGAAACTAATAATTAAAAATAAAATGATTTTACAAAGCAACTCTTGCAGATTCACGACATAATTTTTCGTTCTCAAAAATATCCTGTATCCAACAAACCGTAAGTTTCACCTCGGTACAGGGTCTTCATCTCTATGAGAAGGGGGGTGGAACGCTTAACGTTCCCTTTTGAAAAACAGCAAAACAAATATCTAAATATTCATAAACGTCGAGCAGTTAAAAACTAATTTAAATTGACTGGAAGGTTTTTTTTTTCTAAAATAGCTGATTAGCGCCCTTTTTTTAGTAGTCTTTCATCGCAATGTAATTCTCTTTATTAAAAAAAAAATCTTCAAAAAATAAATTATTCTTTTCTGGAACTTTATTTGAGGAATATTATCCGATTTAAAGTTTAATTAATCTGATTTGAAACAAATATTTACTTTAAGTTTAAAATGTCGCAGAAATGTATTTTTAACCAACAATAACAGTGTTTAATGAATGACAGATAATGTTGTTCTACGGGGACTGTATCTTTATAAAACATAATTGAAGAAAATGACGTGAACACCTTTTTTTATTTAATTTTTAAGTATCCAGTAATTTTAAAAATTTAGGAAAATATTCTCCGTATATCTAATGTTTTATTGAAATTATAAAATTTTGACATTAAATTTATTATTGTCATCGCTCTTATTTTCTGAAAATGTCGTGTATGGTCATCCGTACTTTTAGAAATATTGATGATTTGTACTAAGATTTTCCATTTATGATTAGTAAATATAGTTTTCAATTATCTAAAAGGCTGAAATTAATACAGAATTTTAAGATTTAAAAACAATAAATTTTCTAATAAAAACTTTTAAAAAATGAAAACAATTCTTGTAAAAATTCATTATTCATAAAAAAAATACTTTTAAGACAATATAGTGTTCTTAATATATCTTATAAAAACATTTAAAAGTTTTTCTAATTAAATAACAGTTTTGTTGCAATTTTTGTTTTCCGATTCAGAGTAGATTTTCGGTAAATGGTGTTTCTGTTTGCCAAAAATATTGATCATTTAAATTCTCCAAGGAGCCCTGCTTTTATGGAGAGGCTGAAATTTTAATTTCTCAAAATTTCATAAAATAAGTGGAAGTTAACAAATGTAAAAAAAAATATTTTTACCAAGATTTTCTAAAAAGTATATTTTTAAAATAATTTAATTCATTTGTGTATAAGTCCTGAAAATTTCATTAAAATCGGATAATTATTTGACCTTTGCAAGAATTTTCAAAACAATTTTTTGAAGTTTTTTTTACGGAAAAAAAGACACTAATTTTTCCATCTTTGGCACAAACTAACGCAAAAAAAAAAAAAAAAAAAAAAAAAATAACCAAAAATTCGAACGTGTAAGAATGGATTAAAAATTTTCAAAAAATAATTAAAAAATACTTTGGTCTTTCTTCTTAATAATAGAACATTTTGACGATAAAACTTTGATTTTAATAAAGTTTGGGGCCTTTTTTTTATCATGACATGCACTTTTTTTTAGAAATTTTTGAGAGTTACCTAGTTTAAAGTGATAAAAATCTGTCGGATTAATAAATAAAAAAATCCATAAATGTATTCCGATTTTTACTGAACTAAATTATCATTTAGTTCTTAAAACAATACAGTAGGAACTAAAATTTTTACATATGTAAAAATTCAGTTCGTTCCTTTCTTACCATCATGGATTCAACATCTCAACTTCTTAAATATTATCAAATTATTCCATAAAGATGAATTTAAAAAGATATTCTTTTAAAAACCATTCTGTGGTTCCCAATACTGTACTGAGTTCCAACTTTGGAATGAACTGATACTTTTCCGGACCGACAACACAAATATTAATGATTTTTTTTTAGTAATATATTTTTTTACTAATCTTTTTTTTTTTTTTTAATTTATTTTTGAAGGAAAATATTTTGTTGATGTTATCTAGCAACTGACGCTTTCATATACATTAGCGAAAAGTACATTTGCAAGATCAAAAATTGTACTTACCTTGGAACACCACAAGTGACTGGCATTGATCTTTTGCGAAAAGTTTTTTTTTCCCTTGAGACGTCTTCTTGTTAAAAAAAAGCCTAACAATATTAATATGCGGAGTAAGAAAAAAAAAAGGAAAGATATCTGTCCATTTCTTTAACAAGGTTAGAAATCGCAAAATATAGCTAATGAGTAACTTAAAATAAAAACTAACGTCATTTGTTGCTTATATTGCTACGAAAGAAAAACAGTAAAAAAAAAAAAAGCAGACGATCCAAAATTACTTTAAGGGCGCCAAATTTAAATTGACAACTGGATTTTTATTGGTCAGCGATTAACCAATCAATCGAGATGTTACAAATATTCTCGCTTTGTAAACAATTCACTTGACGTAAAAAGCTTCTTTTTTTTTACATTTTCAAGTAAAACTAAAAGTGTGTGGCGTAAGGTATTTTTATTCCTTACGCATAATGGTAATATATTAGTCACTAAATGTCTTACCATTATGCGGGAGATTAATGACAATGGTGTCTCCATGTATAATGTTTTTATCTTTTTGCAGGAAGTATTTCTGCTGCACCTTGTAGTTTAATTTTTCAGTTAACAAAGACGCCAAGTAGTCACAAAGTCATGGTCCAGTGTAACAATATATTTAAATTAAATATTCGAACTTAATGTCAAAGACAAAATTAGGGTTCAATTTTGGCTTTTTATACGTGCATTTTAATTTTTCTCCCTATTTTAGGTTAATTTGTTTTGTAAGCACCAAAAACTCCCGGTACTGAGAATGTACCATTCAGGTGTGAAATTGCCTGGTTATTTCGAAAATGACGTTAAAACATTGCGCTCGATTACCGTTTTCGACAGTAAGTTCGATCTCTTTCGTGTTTTCCGACCGCCATTACTGGCGTTGTTTACATATATTTTCCTCTAGTAATAATGCGCGTAAGCTTACTTAGTTAACGACCTTTTTACAGCTTTTCGTATCTTACTCGTCTTGATTACTGCGCGATTTTCGCGGATGTTATTTTAAAATGCGCTTATTTTTTTTTAAATGAATAGTATTTTTCTTTATTGTCCTTAATAAATCTGCTTAGCTAATGAAACAGAATCTCACCCTAAAAATGTAATTCATGAAGCTTTAAATTCAAGAAACTTTTTCACGACACATAAAAAAAAAAACATCGTTGAAAAGAAAGAAAAATTCCTTTTTTTACTTTTTAGGCACGTAATTTTTATTTTATTTTCATTGTCAGATTTTACGTTTTTTTCGCGCATTCATTTCAAACTTCGCACAGTGCACAATAATCAAGATGTGTAGCTTCTGCGCCGCACGATTCCTCGAGGCATGTAACCAAAGTCAGTAATGGCGGACGTTCTGTGTACGCGACGAGAAAGAAGTCGAACTTACATTGTCCATAACTTCTAAACAGTAATCGATCGCAATGTTTTAAATGTCATTTTCGAAATAACCAGGCAATTTCACACCAGAATTGTACATTCTTAACACTGGGGGCTTTTGGGGCTTATACAGCAAATTATTAACACTATTTTATTTAGCTATATAAAAAAAATTTTTTTTAGCTTAGTCGAATCTTAACCAGCTCTACAAAGCAAAAACGATTATTTATTTATTATTGATAAGAAGAGAGAAGGTCGGTAACTCTTATCAGTCGTTGGCACAGCATATTTTTCTATTCAAGAATTTTTTCATTTGTTAGATCTCAGTTGAATACACATTTAGAATAACCTTGACTATATTCAGCAATATGAAAGACGAGGAGGCAAGAAAGAAAATTGAACTTGAATAGTGACATCACAGCAAGACGCTATCGCTCAGGATATGCAAAGCAGCAACGAGAAATCAAAGACACTGACCTTGAATTCGATAATATTGAACTGTTGAGTTGAACACGTTCACCTTCTCAGTTTAGTTAATTTTTTCCCTAGGTTGTTGGTTTCTGTATTCGTCAACTTTTGATCTTTCACTCTCTTAACCATTATTTGAATGGTTGGCTATTTTTGTTTTTAGCGGCATATCAACAATCTCTATGGGTTATTTAATGCCAAAATCTAAATATTTTGTACACAATATTATTTATTTTTGTGATTAATAATGATTTAGTGATACAAGTCTTACTAATTAACTCATAGTTGGAGGGGAGGTGGATTCATATCTTTCCCAGAGTCTCTTGCATTTTCGAAAGGAGAAGATCCACATTTGAAGAGGACAGTTCCCAGATCCCACAAGAAGCATCAAACATGTCGTTGATGGAAGGAGGGAACACATGCCCTCTTGAGATCTTTTTCCCACAACCCAGAAGACAATAGACATAGTAGCTTAGGGGTTAAAATGAACAGTCGATTTACCCACACCAAGATTAATGAAGGATGATAATGATGAGGAAACACACAAGTAATTTCCACAAAACATGATAAGGAATTTATTCACAAATTTACAAGCTTGAAGTTGTGTCAGTAGCTCATTTAGGGAAAACCAATCAGAATTCCTAGTCTATAGTTATAATGAATTGTCATGAAGAAGAAATGTTCATACAACAGATTAAATGATCTGACACTAAATAATATTAAAAAATGTTTAGGACAAAGAGAGTTTGTTGCCCGCCGATGGGATATAAAGGTTGCCTACATTCAAAAGTAGATGAAGAGAGATAGTTTGAAATAGCTTTCTTGGATTGTTGAGGGGAAATTCTTTGAAGTGGTGTGTGCTGGTTAGAAGCTGATAATATAATTGGCAAGTAATTTTACGCTGGCAAGTACTTCAACGTTGGTTGTGTGGAACTAAAATGAAACTTTTCATATGACTTCAGATACTCTTTTCATTAATTTAATTTTTCTCATTTTATATCAAAAAGAATTTCCCATAGGCTTGCTACTTTCTTTCCTTCTTGGCTCACCAGCCAATTTCTGTGAAAGGTTTTCATTGGTTTAAAAACATTTTCACATAGGTTCGCAAATTATTTCTTTCTTTCTTCTTTCTCAGCTCACTGGTTAATTTCTGTGAAAGCAAAAATCTTACATAGGCTCGCAAATTTCTTTCCATCTTCCCCATCAGTCCTCTGTATTTGAAGGGAGTGGGTGAAGGGAGTTATTTCACATTCACTACAGACACCAGAGAAAAACCAAAGTGTCACTGTAAGACCATCAACAATGTGTTTTAAATTTCCATTAGAATCTAACAGAATGATAAACCTGACAATTTGGAAAAACCTTATTTTGACACAATGAAATAAAATCCATTTTTTTTATAAAGCTGTTTGATCAGTGAAACATATCAAAATAAGTTTTCCAAATTGTCATATATATTTACCAGCAGCAACAGTATTGAGTGAATAAGACAAGGTAATTAATCTAATGTCACCAATTTACAATACTAAGCTTAATTGGGCACAAAGTCACAATATTTGGTCACCTAGTGAGGATCAATTTTATGCATTGTCTACAAATAGGCTGAAAATCATGCTTCAATAGATATCAATATTTATTTGCTATTTTCTTTTAATATCAAAAGTAGTGAGTTAGTTCTTTATTTGACTAGTTTCTCTGTCATCTTCCATTAAAAAAAGTTAATAATGGCAGTTAGCTTGATTTATAGAAATTCCACAGGTATTGACAACAGGTTATCTATTACCTTTGCTATTCTCTTATCCTTTGCCTGTATCTTCTCATTCTTTCCCTTATCCCATTCAATCTTTGTTGCCTCTCCATATTTTCATCCAAATGTTAAGCACAGATTAGTTTCCTGTATTAAAAAAAAGAAACGAAGACCTCTTTAATCTGACGATTTTTTTTTTTTTGAATCAGCCACCGTTAGTTTGTTGAGCAGCTACGGAGGCAGCACCACATGTTGCAGCATTTGACAGAGAGCTACAGAGTATGTTGCTCATTTCTCATACATAGCTGCATATTTAACTGGCCAACCAAGAGAGCAGGAGGTGCAGATGACAGTGCTGGAGGTAAGTGTAAGCATAAATCTTTACCTATGATGGAAAAGCTGGAGTTACTGAACAAATTAGTGATAGGAACGTCTGTATAGACTTTGTATGAGTAACATGGCATTGGATCATCCACTGTGCATGACTTAAAGAAACAAAAGGAATAGATTTTAAAACTTTTTTTTAGCCTTTGTATTATATGAAACAATAAAACCCTTGTTTGGAAGCATTAATGATGGTTTTATTTCAAGTGTTAAGCTTTGTTCTACCTTTGATAATACAATATATAGGGAATGATACTCCACTGTGCCGGCTGATCACACAAAGGTGAAGACATCAGAACTCCTCTTACTAGACAGACACGCATACACAATTATGAATACACATTACCATGTGTTTAGACATACAAGAATCTTTACAAACTTACATACATATAGAATTATCTATGGTTGTAATGCATATGATACGTGACTGACCAATGAGAATTGAACCCCCAAAAATTGAAAATACCAAAGTTCTGTCTTTTGTCTGTTTTCTCTAAATCTCTGACAAAATTTTAATAAAAACGAAACATATTAGATTGAAACGTGTTTCCTATTTGTTCTTTATCTTATCAGTCAGATTCCAATGCATATTTGATGTGCATTTGATCTTTAACTCACTGCAAAATATATATATATATATATATATATATATATATATATATATATATGTATGTGTGCAATTAGCTGACAAGACTAGGTTTAAATAGGTTTTTTTGAAGGGTGATTTCTATCATCAGGTATTTTCTGTTGTCCAGCAGTGGCCTGGTCCCAAGGATGCTGGATTAATGAGGTCAAACTGTAATGCAAACATATTCTAAAGAGTCTCTTTTGTGCTTTCATTCTATTCCTACCTGCTTTTTAGTATTTTATTATTTCTTAACATCCAGCACATCTTTCTTTTGTTCCCATCTCTTCCTCCTCTCTTTACATACATATATATATATATATATAATAAAAAGACTTAAACACTAATATTCCATGGTCATAATTTATTCCATTGGAATCGTAAAAACGACCCAATTCATCAGACCTACAGAATCTGTATACTTATAGGTAGTTACCACCTATAGTGCCACCACTCATTGGGGTGGCAGGTTATTCCATCACATCACACAAATTTATAAAAGCTGAACAAATTGGGTTTTAATTATTCAAAGAATCTGCTGTTACTAAAATTGAAATATTTCATTTGTTTACAATTCATGAACCTTTTGTCAATGAGGGGTAAAATTTTTGCAGATAAAAACAAAAAATGTAGCACTCAAATGGTTCGATTGTGTTGTAAATTTAATTTCTGTCTGAATCTCAGGGCTGGGGGAGTTACCAAAATTTACGTCATTTATACATGGACTATTGTTCTAATCTTTGTTTTTATTGTCACGTTTTCAGCCATTGTGATGTCTGGCCACCTTCAGGAGATTGTCAGTCCAGGTAACCTGTCAGGGAACTTTGAACCAAACACTTTATTCAATCTATGGAGGGGTATTCTGGCCCTACTCTTCATGTCTGGTGATATCTCATCTTGCTCTGTTATTGCTCCTCTCATTTCCATGGAGCCTCATGGCCAATAGCCTAGTGCAGTGTTTCTCAACGTTTTTTTTTTTTACTTTAGGGCACACTTTTAATTTTAATAAGAAAAAATTAATCATGACATTTTTAAACCTGAAATTTATGGCTTAGCATTAACAGTACATTTTTCATTTAAAGGGATTTATGAAGAATTTTTTTTTTTATTAGAGAGGCCAATAATGACTGATTTAAATTCCTTGAGGAAGGCAAAAGGGAAAGGATTATTCACTTCTTAAAGATTAAGGAATTTAGCAACTACTTTAAAATATCAAATGACAAAAACTTAACACAGGAGCCATGTACTTGATGTCTCTAGCTTTTTAAAAAATAAAGATTTTTTAAATATGAAAATATTTCATAAATTACTCTTCTGTTAAATTGGGGGGGCACCTGGCTACCTTTCACAATGCATTAATGAGCCTAGGTGCACTGGTCGAGAAATGCTGCTCTAGTGTGTAACATCAGATGGGGCAAAAGCCATGTTTATGGGAGACAATGAGTTTATTTATTTATCTTTAATATGGATGCACTAAAGGGTCTCTGTGCTTCTCAGCCATACAGGTGTGTTATGAGTGCTACAACATGGTAGATGCTGGTTTTTGTTTTCAAAGAAACTCTGATGAAATTCCACAGATTGTGATGGAGCTAACCAAAAGAATCAATTACTTTGGAGATATGGTCAACAAATTCATCAAGTGAAGCAGAGTTGTTCATTGTCCAGCCAAGGTATGAAAAAGATATTACACATTTGAGTTCTTTTGCATTGATTGCGTTGTATACAGTTGTAAATTTGTGAGCTTGTTGCTACTGCCTAACACCTTTGATTTACACACACACATACAAGTCTCCTGAAATAAGCATTTATTTTTAAGACATTATATTGTATATTTAAGTATACATGTGTAAAACCTACGCTTTGAAAATTTTTTGAATGCTTGTCATTATATATGATAGACATACTCTCATTAGCATTCCCAAAGAACACTAGCAGCCATGTTTTCATTTAAAGGGATTTATGAAGAATCTACTATTTTTTGGTTTTAAAGAGGCTGATAATGACTGATTTAAATCATTTGAGGAAGTTAAAAAGGAAAGGATTATCCACTACTCTTTAAAGATTAAGAAATTTAGCAACCAGTTTAAAATATCAAACAACAAAAACTTAACATGTGCTTGATGTCTCTAGCTTTCTAAAAAATAAAGATTTTTTTAAATATAAAAATAATTCATAAATTACTCTTCTGTTAATTTGAGGCACCTCTGGTTCGTGGCCACCAATATAGTTACTTTTCAGGGCACATTAGTGCATCTGGGCACTCCGGTTGGGAAACACTGGCCTTGTGTTGGTTCAGGAACTTGGTGACATAGTAATTGTGAGTTCAATCCCTGGGCTGGATAGTGCAGACTTAGACCCACTAGACATGGACAGTAGAACATGAACAATCTCTCTCTGTAGACTAAATAAAGGTTTCAGTTCTAAATTCCAAGGTTACCTGGATCAACAAGCACCTGAAAAGGCTGTAATGGTTGAAATTCTGTAATAATAACAATATACATGAGAACAATAGTCCAAGAATAAAACATTTTAGAACTGTTTTTGAGAGATTAACATGTTCCTGTCATAATGTTCATAAGCACTGGAACTATTTAAATACACTGGTCCACAAAAAAAAAAAAAATAGGGGAAAGTTTTGGGGAAATAATTTTTGTAGATTATCATTCATTAGACCTTCCCCATAACAGTAGGAAGAGAAATTTCTAGGGTATGTAATGAGAAAAGAAGGCTTTGAAAATCTGATACTCACAGGACAGATTGAGGGCAAGAGAGACAGGAAAACAATGCATAACCTACCTAATGAGCTTGAGTAAATAGATGGTGGAACAATGTTTAGGATAGATAACCAAATTTATCAAGTGCTACAAAGGACAGGAAACTGTGGAGAGCCATGATCGCCAATGTTCTGAAGAGACATGGCCCATAAAGAAAAAAACCTTCCTCAAGTCACAATATTTGTAAAAACTGAAAAATATTGATATTTTTTTTTATTGATTTAGAAGGGGGGTTACTGTTATATGAATAGTTACTAATTGATCCCTGACTTTTTACAGAGTTATCTGGACTTAATTTGTTATTTATAAATGTTAAGTTTGAAATTTTATTTGCATCATTGATATTTTAATTTTTTTTTATTTTCAGAATTTTTAAAAATTTATTAAAAAAAAATTTTTTTTTTTTTTTTTGCAGGGGATTTTTTTAAAAGAACAATTGGGGAATAATAATTCATTGTCTTAAATGAAGAATAAATAGATATATACTTTTATTAATTTATTTAAATTATTTAATAAAAATGTTTTTGTGTGAAATAAAAAACTGCTTTGTATGCAGAACAGGTAAGTCCAGATAACTCTGTAAAAAGGCTGGAATCAATTTTACATGAAATCAGTATTATTAACAGGATCCACATCTAAAATGATTAAAAAAAAATCAATATTTTTCCATTCTGATAATTGCTGTATCTTGAGGAAGGGCTTATAAATGCTAATTTATAAAAATTATTCCCCTCAAAATTGTTCCCTATTTTTCTACAAGTTGACCAGTGTATTTCAATAGTGTCATTAAACTGGTGACAGCTTAGCAAAACAAGCTAAGGTTGATGAAGCCAAATTGAGTTACACTTGAAAGCAAAATGCTACTAAATTTTGAACTGACTTTCTTCTCATCAGTCACCCAAGAAGGCCCAGCTTATTTCAAAAATTGTTCCAAAAGATGAGAGTAGCCAAATTGAAAATTTAATAAGGCTGGCTGTTTAAAAGTGTCCCCAATCTGGCCACCTGTAAGCAATTTCTTGTAAAAGTTTTCATTTATAGCCTGAAGACATTTCTAAGCAGAAGATCAACCATTATCTTTACTTAATTTTAGTTTTAATTTAATTTTATTATTTGGGAATTGTTGAACAAAGATGAGAAGTTTTCAATACTGAATAAGAAAACAATGCAATAGCAAAATTGGATGTGCAGGTACTGTAATGGTTATCAGCATGGAAAGTGGGATTAATATGATGTATTCAAATTTTGGGCGAGTTTGTTGCATTCACTTTTGCACAGATAACCTTGGGAAAAGGTATGAATGCATCTCTTCTCCTCCCTGTTAGTTAAATAGCAGGAGAAACTGAGCCCTCTAGCCTTGGATGGCATCCAGTCTAGGAGAAGGACAACTGAATTCAAATCTGGATGGGCATAGAACTGGCAATTCCAACTGTAAAAATCTACTTACTACAGAAACTAAGACATAGCGTGGAGTGGGTGCAACCTTATGCAGCATGGAGGAGCATATCAGAAGCAAAAAATACAAAAATACATATATATTTAACCACTTCTTGTTGGTCAGTGTAGGTGTGTGTGTATAAGAAAAAATTTGTTAATCATCACCTAACAGCATTTTTTGACAATATGCTATGAAACTTTTTCAATGTAAGACATAAAATTAATAACTCACTTATCACAGACTGTCTTCTAACAGAGAATGAGAAGTTGTAGATTAATTTGCATATTGCAATATAATAATAATAATAACAACAACAACAACAACAAAGATTGTGAATACCTAACAAAACATGTAGTCCAGTAAATCACTGGAGTTTTAATATATTTAAAAGCGAGCAGATGTTTGTAAATAAAATGCTTAAAAAAAAAAATAAACAGAGCAACTGTACTTAATAGATAAAGAAAAGTTCAAAAGACTTACCTTTCCACTTGAAGCTTCGCAGATACACCACTTGTCACGATCAGATAAATAAATTCAATATATATAACTTTCCTCTATGGTACATAGACTTTATAAATTTAAACACAGTACTAGATTGGCAGTAAGGTCTCATCATTTTACAGTTTAAATGTCTAGATGTGACCGTAAGTTCTATGCTGACAGTTCTTCTTACTTGTGGAACTCTCTTCAAGCTTCTTGCTTTCCAGTCAACTTTGATCGTGAAGAAAAATTTGAGTGCAATGTCATTCGTTATCTTCTGTCTACTTAATTCTTGTTCATTTATTGCTCTCTCTCCTTAATAGTATTTTTTTCATATTCTCGAACATTCACTAACCCCTTGCGTCTTAGTGGCATTATTGCCTTGCTTAAGGTGAAATGATTAAAAACATTATATATATATATATATATATATATATTTATTTATCTGACCTAAACAAGTGGTGTATCTGTGAATAACTTGAAATCGGAAAGATGAGTCCTTTGAACTTTTCTATATCAATTAACTATTGCAAAATATATATTACTGAAAAAAAGAAAAGAAAAACAAAAAAAGGCAACTTTATATAAAAAATTTGCCATTTTATTTCCAAAAAAGTATAAAATAATCTATTTTACAATTTATTATCGTCATTTCTTGATACTTCTTAATGACTATGAGTAGCGGAGATATCTGGGGTGAGGGTCGAGGGTGAACAGGGCTCTGATGTGGATTTGAGCAGGCGATTGTCACCCATCTGGTGACGGGACTGATTCAATAGAGCCGTCTTCAGTCTCTGCTTGATGTCCTCTGTGGATGGTGATGGCTTGATGGTCAAACTGTTAGAATGCATGAGGCTGCGTGGAATGGCTGCTAGTTTCACCGTGCAAGGTTTGATGAGTTTTCGCGGGTCGACAGGAGCCATGTCTACATCCCCTTCCAGCCCATCCATGCCCAACATGGAGTGATAAGTGTTGCTATGTGACATGGACATCAGCTCTGGATTAACTCCTCCTGTCAGATCTATTGGTTCCAAAGAGGACATTTTAGCCTGCAGAAAAACGAGGAACCGTGTTAGGACTTTTTGGAGAAGGCTTAAGAAAATTCTGGTACAACCTGGATTTTTTGGTGAAAATTTTAAATAAGGCATTTTTTTTTTTTTTAACCTCTTTAATTTATAGCTCTTCCTGCCTTTGTTGCAGCCTTTTAGCACAAAGTCTGGATCAATCCATAAGGATATTTTTGCTGGGTTTACACTTGTACTCAGAGTAGGCTATATGAAGTTTCTTCAGGAAAATTTTTGTTATGGTGCAAGGTCCAAAAATGGCAGATTATTTTTATAATTAATAAATGATGAATAATCATCTGTTTTTTTGTTGTTTTTTTTTTTTTTGCTTTCTTTAAATATATAGAAATGACTTGTTGGCAGATGAATAACAAAATGGTGGAAAAATGTTGAGACAAATGGCACTTGACATGATGGCAGAAGAGGTTACTTAAAGAAAAAAACATTACCTTCTTTTATTATAAAGCTTACACATATTTTTTGGAATCACCGTGTCTTTATAGGTTGATAAATAGGGCAGCTGACAAGAGAGTAGTACTTTAAATGTCATCTATGGCTAGTGTTCGCGTTTACTTTTATCATAATGAGATTGCTTATACATACATTTTTAATATTATTACTTTGAAAATAAAGGAAAGAGCATTGTTTTTTTTATTGTTAAAGAAGAAACATTTGATCCTTTTGAGATTTTAGATGCAGAAAAGCTAAAAAGATCTGCCATTGACTCATGAGTAAAATTTGTATTTTTTTCTCATTTTGTTTTCATACTTTGCATTTTATTGTATTGAGAAAGTAAGAAGAATTTGGGGTTGCTGCCTGTTTTTCTTTCAAATGAAACTAATAGAACAAATGTAACGATTCCTTGCCCAGAATCTCTCAAATTTGCAAAGCCATCACTGGTTAAACAGTCTCAAAAAAATCTTATACTTGCAAAAGAGAACTCAATTGGAAATTTGGGGGGTTAAAAATAGAGTTGCATCAATAATGAAGAATTAGCATTATCTTTATTTTTCTATTTTTTTCTCATTTTAATTATATTAGATAAAACATTATCAACCATTATTATTTGTTTTTGATAAGTATTTATTTTCATCTTTATTTTTTAGCTGCATTCTATTTCACCTTTATTCAGGCCATCACTTTTCAGCAGTCAGTTGACAAATGAGAATTAAAGAATAATCTCTTAAACTGATATCCCTTTTACATCAGGAAAAGTAAGCTGCTCTTACTGACTGAGCTATCAGAACTTAATGGCATTCTAGAAGATCAAATTTAACTTTTAAGATTTGTTGGAGTGACATATTGGCTAGTGGCTCAGAATGAGAAATCGGCAAACTAAGTTCAAATTCTAGAAGAGTTTGCTACATTTACTTTTGCACAAATACTCTTGGGAAGAAGTTAAATCGTAGAGCAGACTGGACTTTGCAGTGGTTGGCAACCAGTATATGAGAAGGAAAACTGAATTCCCAAATAAAGGTAGATGGAATCATTAGTGTAGGAACATGTGTTCATCTAAGGGAAGGAAAACACTGACAGAAAATTCAACCCTTTTTGAGGTTAGAGATTGGGTGTGTTGCTGATCAACCCACCTCATGGGACAATTCAGTTACAGACACCTTACCAGAGGCCTGATGTGACATGAGACACCAGGCAGATAGCATAAAATTAGGTACTTCAACTAGGTTGCGTAATAAACAGCATAGCACAATGAAAAAAGGTCCCAAACTAAATAAAAACAAAGTTTTGTGATCAAAATGTTTGTTATTATTAAGAGGAAAAACCAAAGTATTTTTTTTATTATTTTTTAAAATTTTTTAATCCTTTCTAGCACATTTGAAATTTTGGTTTTTTATTTTGCGCTTTTTTCCGAGGAAAATACACATTGATTTGGAAATTCTTGCAAAATTCAAATAATTGTCGGATTTTAATGAAACATTCAGGACATATTCAGAAATGAAAGAAATTATTTTTGAAATTTTTATTTTTAGAAAATCTCGGTAAAAAATATTTTTTTTTTTACATATGTTACCACCCACTTACATAATTTCAGGAAATTTTGAGAAATTAAATTTTTATGGGGAGGAGTTTTTTTATTAGTTAAAAACAGGACTCTTTGGAGAAAGTAAATCATCAATTTTTTTTGTAAAACAGTTACTTGTTTCATCAAAAATCTGCTCTGAATTGTAAAATAAAAAATGCAATAAAACTATGACATTATTTAATTGAAAAAGCTTTTAATTGCTTTTGTAAATAAGTTATATTAAAGACATTATTGTCTGAAGAAATAAAAATTTTTCAGTGAATAATGAATTTTTACAAGAATTTTTTTCATTTTTTAAAAATAGTAGTTCAAAAATCGTTTAAAATTCTTCATTGTTTTCAAGAATGCAATTTGATGATATCATTAAGTGAAAAGTAAATTTACGAATTGAAATTTGAAGCTCATAACAGTTGTTTGAACCCAAATATTTTTTAAATAATTTTTTAAATAATTTTTAGTGAAAAAAACGTTTCTAATTTCTAGCTATGGGAATCTATACATGACATAATCCTTAAAAAGGTCACATGATTTAAGTGTTGGCTGACGCACTGCAATTATTTCACTTTTAATTCAGTTCAGTTTTATCATTAATGTCTTTGGAAATCATTCCTTCAAAATATAAAAAAAAAAGTTTTACTTTTTTTAATTGCTATTTCACTAAATATTTTTATTTTATGTATTTATTTTATTTTGGGTCATATTTCAATTAATTAATTTTTTGTTTAATGTAATAAACTTAAGAACCTAAAAACGAAATGCCAATTTCATAAAGCTAGTCAATAGAATATTAAATAATTGCTGAAAATATGTTGATTTGTAAGAATTTCTAGGTAGTTAAAAACTAAAAAACAAAAATGCATTCACTTAGTTTTCGTAAATATGTCATTTCTGGTCATCCATAAGAACTATCATCACCTTAAGTCTGTCTCCATAAATCAATAAAGATCAAAGAAAGAGGAACCTCTAGTTAAGAAATGCTTGTATATTGGTTTTTTATGCGATAAGTAAGTAATATTTATTTCAAATCAGATTAATCTAACTTTAAATTTTCTAATTTTACTCAAATAACGTATCACAAATCTATAATTTTGAAAGAATTTAAACCCGATAAATTTGTTTGTTTACAAATTTCTTAAAAATTAAGAAAATGGCCACTTTTAAGAAAATTTTTTAAAAAAATCGAGCAATTATTTGACATTCCAATCTATATAATTTCTATTTGAAATATGCCAGAATATCTACTTGAAATAATAAATTTAATCCTTTAGCTTTCAATTAAAGCTAAAAATGAAATCTTCAAGAATGCTTTTTCATTTTTTTAAATTCATTTTAAACCATAGTTATCGAAAATTTATGCTGAAGAAGTAGAGGTGCCTACATAAAATTTAACTTTTAAACACGCATATTATTCCATGATCTCTCTTGGTTCCAAATAAAAACAAAAACAATTTTTTTTATTTTTGATTAATACTGTCTACTCACTGCTATAGATTGATGGCCTGAATAAAGTTGCAATAAAATGCAACTCAAAAGTGAAAATGAAAGTAAATGCTTGTCAAAAATTAAAATAGTAATGGTTGACATTGATTGAATTTTTTGTTTTTTATGGCTTATCAACCTTTCCCAGCTAGAAAATATTTTGAGATTGTAAGAATATTTTTTTTTTTTTTTTTTTTTTTTTTTTGGCAACAATAATGATTTACTGATACAAGTTATAGCTAGTGGAAATAAGAGGTGGATTCATACCTTTTGCAAGGGTATTTGCGTGTAAGTGAATATTAACAAACCCGACTGGAATTGGAACTTGGCTCTCCAATTTCCAATTCCAAGCCATTATCCCTGATATGACCCACACATTCAAGCTTACAGCACCTGGTATTCCCAAGTGGTCACCCATATGGGTAGGCTTAATGTTGCTTAACTTCGGTGATCACTTGAGAACAAGTGTTTCAATGTGATATGACCGTAAGCCTATGATATATGGCAATGCTTTATCAAATATATATATATATAAAAAAAGAAAAGAAAAATTCAGATAATGCTGTACCTTCCAAAAAATAAGATCAAAGTAAATACTTGTTGACGTTAATAATAATTAAAATAAGAATGAATTAGTAGAATTAATTATGGTGCAGCTGCCCACAGGTAAGAATCAAAATGATCATTTGAAAAACAGATGAATAGAGACATGATCTTGCATAGTAAAAGGTCATGGTATTAAGGAAGAGATATTTAATGTGTGTAGTAAAATCAATTTTTAGAGAAAAAAAAGATGTGTTAACCATTGTTAATGACAGTAAATAGGAAATGAATGGAAGAACATTTTTGCCTGGAACTGCAACAAAGGCAGGAAGACATTTTAGGAGTCAGAAGGAACAATAGCAATTATCACACAAAAAGGAACATTTGAGATCCAAAGATAAAATATTGACGACAATCATCAAATCACAGCACAAACTCACATACAAACATAGGCATTTATATATACATGCATTACATAGAAACAACGACATAGCTGGGCTTGCTTTGGCACTTGAAGCAGAAAATATTTAACTATATAAATGCAATAAATCTTTTGCAACATCTTTTGCATGCTTTCTTTACTTTTTTTAAAAACTGTCTTATTAACCAATAACATGCCAATTCTGCTGAGAAACTGAATTTTAGCTTTGAAATTAAAAACATTAAATCTGTCTTTGAGCCTTGACTGATTTAAAAAAAAACTGATATAGGGTCTGATAACTTATAATTAAGTACAGTTTTATGTTTATGCAAAAAGGAGAAATTATTCTTGAATATATATTGATGATTTCAACTTATCTAAATAAATCCGGAACGCCATAATTATACTAATTAAACTGTTTAATAAGTCATTAATGCACATGAAAACTGATTAACCAATGAAAATCAAAGAACACAAAAATAAAAATACCAAAATTTCTCCCCCCCCCCATATCTCATTCTCTGATAAAACTTTAATAAAAGTGAAACATGTTAGATTGCTAAATGTTTCCTATTTGTTCTTTATCTTATCAGTCTGTTAGATTCTGATCCATATTTGATTCCAATTTATCTAAATAAGTAATGTTGATTCCAAGAGTTTTTTTTGAATAGGTGAACTCATTCTTTATGTTGTCTATGCTGTACCTATAATGTATCAGCAAATCCACTCTACAGCTTTCTTCACATTTTCTAGCCATATAAAAAGAGAGAGTCTATTTATCTTTCAGCAGTGCAAAACAGAAAAATATTTCAAAACATACACAACAAAGTGTGTGGATGTCATTGTTCAACAGTAGAATTTGTTTAACAAAGGAAAAAACTTGTGGGTGATGAATTGTTTTCCATCCTACAACCCTTTTCCCCACAGTCAAAATGTTGCAACTCTCACTAATCCATTACTATTTCCATGGAAAATGTTCTGATAAGCTACATTCCTTACTTCCACCAGTTCAGACCTTTACAGCCAAGACTCATGTAAACTGAGATGAAGCATTCACATTCTCATCATATTCCATTGGTTTGGAGAAAATCACAGTCAAACAGATCGTAATTTGTCTAACAGTCTCCTGAGCAGATGATTCCTGATCTTTACAATTTTAACCTCTTCAAGTCAACCGTTATCTATCCTACATATCCTCATAATCTGCCCTTCTTCCCTCCTCCTCCTCCTCCTCTTATGTCCATATAACAACCTTATTCAGTAACCCTCTACCTTGAGCGACTCTTGGGCCTTGTATTGAGTGAATAATATTAAAATTGAATATTATTACCATTTCTGGCCTGCTGTTTCTGCTACATATCTTGAGATTCTGGACAAAATCCAAAGAAGAATCTGCAATAATTTCAGTCCCAACCTAGCATCTTGGTTTCAATCCCTTTTCCACCACCACCATAGCATAGTTTCTACAATTATTTTCATGGCAATTGTTCTGATGTTGTTCCTCTTTGGTACCTTGATTTCATGAACTTAAGTGAAATACTGAATTGTCATCTAGGTCTCATTTTGTTGTTGAAATTGCTAGATGTAACCATAAGTTCTAATCATTTCTTCTCTAGCACTTCTCGGCTATGAAACTCTTTCAGCTTCTAGCTTTCCTATCAACTAGAATCTACAAAAATTTAAATGCAACGTCAATCATCATTTTCTCTCTCTTTGAATCCAGTCCTCTTTATTGTTCTGTCTCCTCAGTAACGTTTTCTCATTTTCTTTAACTCTACTGTCTTTCATTCTCAGTAAACCCTTGCATTTTAGAGACTTTATTGAGGGGAAAATTAAAAAAAAAAAATAAACTAACACTAAAATATCTCTATATATAAATTATGAAATAAGCTGTACTGCAAACATTTTTTTTAAACAATTCACCCCAAGCAAGGCAAATTACACCATTAAGAGACAAGGAGCTACTGGAAGTGAAAGAGAGGAAAAAGACTTTAGAAGGATCCAGAAATACAATAATAATATAAATTACAGAGTTTAGGCAGAGACGTTAGAAGTATAGAGATGATGTAGAATTTAGAAGGAACCAGGAACACAGTCCTAAACAGGACATTGTTAAAAATGGAATGATTGCATTGCTGTTAGTATTTAAAACTTTCTGTTGGCTATCATTTTCTGCTTTGCACTATAAAGAAAAAGTGATGCTTTCTTTTCATATGGATAACACATCTTAAGAATGTTGTAAAATGTATTGGTTGGATCACTGAATGAGTTCAATTGTCCCCCAAAACTCTTGTAAAATAATAAATCTTTCAAAGATTTTGCCAAATGTGATAATGTTACTTCCATTATTATATTCAATGTGATAATGTTACTTCTATTATTACAGATATTTAACAATAATAGCTTATGATTGCCTTAATCATTCTATTGGAGTTGTTACACTCTTTTATTTCTTTTGTATATTTTGGGGGAGCAATAAAGATCAATAATGCTACAATTTCTGAAATCAATTCTATTGAAGGCTAAAAATTTGTGAGTAGACAGCACGTATTAATTTATGAATAGGATTTCTTCTATATTGTTGCTTTTTATTACAATGACCATTAAGTAAGAAACGTGAATTGGAAATCCATTTACCAATCCAGCCATGGAGAGCAGCCAGCTGAGTAATTCAGGTAACTTAAGACTATTATATCTACTACTACTAAACAGAATGCATTTCTCTGACTAGATTTAACTTCCCCTAGCTGTTTGATCTCTGTGGTTAAATCAGTAAAATGTTGTCCAAGTCAGATGACCTTCCAAGGCTAAACGAGAGGGGTTCAAATCCTCTCAAGAGTTAATTATTTATAATACATTCTAATTATTTAACATTTGCAGAAATAGAAAACAACTTTACCGATTTAGCCATAGATACTAAATGGCTAAAAAACGTGAAGTTGATACTGAGTGTAATTGATAATTGCAGATTTCAGAGTTTAAAAAATAACTATAATATTTAATGAATTATTTATATGATGAAGTTCGATATATCTAAATACAAGATTTTAAAAATGAAATAAATTTATTAAATATTTTATGTATAAATATTATCTATAAGATATTATAATAATAATTAAAACAATAATAATAGCACCTACTGTTATACATAAAATGATGTAATTTAACGTTTGCCAAGATGAACAGAATTTTGTCAACAAAGACTTCAATAAATATCAAGAGCAATAAATATTGTTATCAAAAATATAAAAAGTTTAGGATATATATCAAAGGCTGACTTAATAGCTTTGTGATGTTTTGCTCATTCTTGCCTAAACCCTGATGAGCCTAAATCAGTTTTTGGTAAGTATTATGAACTTTTTATATATGAGATAATCTAATGATCGATATGAGTTGAATATCTGGATTAAATTTGATAAAAGGATCAAATAAGCAACAAGTAGGAAAACATTTATAAATTTGATATATTTCCCTATTTATTTAGCTTCATCAGAAATTTGGGAAGTGGAATAATGTGGAGATGTTTCAATTTTTAAATTCACTGTTATTTTGTTTTCATTAGTTGGGTAGACATCACATCTTCATTTAATGGTATTGGTATGTATGAGGTGCATTCCAGAAGTTTGGAGATATTTTTCTTTGAGAGTCAGTTATAACTGTCCTAGATCATGGTAATTTTAGTATATCATTAATATACATCTACTCTGACCTGCCGACTTTTGTTATTTTAGGTTGAAAGAGATGGCTGTAACAGTTCTTTGAACACACCCTGCTAAACACTGTTTTTCACAGTTGACTAGTTTGCAGAATGCAGTCGGGACATGAAGACAATTTGGAAGTTTGCCATACAATAAATTTTTGTATTGACAGAGATGGGGATCAAAACTATCCCTCACCTTCCAGACATTGCTCCCTGTGACTTTTGTTTGTTCCCTAAGCTGAAAGGAAACACCATTTTGAATACACTGAAAAGATGAAGGAAGCTGTGACAAGAGTGCTAGACATCTTCATTTCGGATGACTTCCATAGGGTCTTCATGATTTGGCTGGAGTGCTTCAACAAGTGCATTGAAATCGGAGGATCTGACTTTCTTAGTTTTTTTTTAAAGAGATTAGAATTTTGTCCTTATCTGAAATTAATAAATGTTTCTTCTGAAAAAGTCTCAAAACTGCTGGAATGCATCTTGTATCTAAACAACTTCACATTATTACACTTCCCGAAATTTTTTGATAAAGCTAAATAAATAACAAAACATGACAAATTTGTAAAGATTTTACTTATTCATTCTTTATTTAATCATTTTGTCAGATTTAATCTATATTTACAATTCTCACACACACACACACACACATATATATATATATATATATATAAAATAAATCCATTCTTTCTCTCTCTCATATATATATATATATATATATATATATGCATTAATTCTTTTTCTCTCTCTCTCTCTCTCTATATATATATATATATAAAAATAAATTCATTAATTCTTTCTCTCTCTCATATATATATATAAATCCATACTTTCTCTCTCTCTCTCTCTATATATATATATATATATGTGTAAATCCATCAATTCTTTTTCTCTCTCATATATATATATATGTGTATATATGTTTATTCAAATGTTATTAATTAGTGAATACTCGTATTTGAAATAGACATCCTATTTTTATTTTAAACGTGTATAATTCATCTATCAGCCTGCATATTTGATCAATCTTAATAAAGCAATTATTCTCTCCAGTAGTGATTGAACCTACATCTCTATTTGTAAGAGAAACTACAGCTACAAAAATACGCTATCTTCTTTCAGAATTATCTTTTCTTTATCTGGGCAATGCAAGGTACTCATCCCTGTACCTGTGTAAAGCAGACAAAGAGGTACCACATATTTGAGGAAGGAAAGGACGGAATAAGAAAAAGTAATTAGTTAATGGAAAGAAATGTCAATACACCACCCATGGTAATTTGTAGAAGTTCATCTCTTGTTCCCTGTTTAAGATTTGATTTCTGTTTCTTTCTAACGTCTGCTTCAGCTCTGTACTCCTAATGTCTGAATGTGAACTCTGAAATTTTATTTACTAACTATTTATTTCATTTTATTTTTTTCTCTCCTCCACCAATAGGAGTAGATAGGTTCGCCTATCACCTGGTTCACACTCCTCCTTGGTCTTTTGAACAGGAGATGTTTATGTCTTGTTTTCTGTTTAAGATTGGATTTCTGGATTATTACACTTCCCAAAATTTTTTGATAAAGCTAAATAAATAACAAAACATGACAAATTTGTAAAGATTTTACTTATTCATTCTTTATTTAATCATTTTGTCAGATTTAATCTATATTTGCAATTCTCTCACACACACACACACATATAATAAATCCATTCTTTCTCTCTCTCTCATATATATATATATATATATAAATGCATTTTTTCTTTTTCTCTCTCTCTCTCTCTCTCTCTATATATATATATATATATATATATATATAAAAATAAATTCATTAATTCTTTCTCTCTCTCATTCTAAAGTCTGCTTCAGCTCTATACTCCTAACACTTGTTCTTTTCTATGCTAATATAAGACCATACAGTAACCCTCTACCTTGAGTGGCTTTAGGGCTTTGTATTAAGTGAACATTAGTAAAAAAAAAAAAAAAAAAAAAAAAACCTCTGTAAAGTTGATGGACTTTACCCCTCATTGAAAATTAATAAAAAGGAAAGAAAACCTACACATTAATTTTTATCAAGAAGAATTTTCTTAATACTTTTAATCATGATATTGTTCTTATCTGTCTCCTTAAATCCAGATCTTTTATTGTCCTTTCTCCTCAGTAATGTTTTCTAAGTTTTTCCCCCTCCTTTCAGTAATCCTTTGCGTCTTAGTGGTTTTATCACCTTGCTTGGGGTGAAATGATTAAAAAATAATTTACTTGTTAGACAGCAAGAGAATATCTAACAATTACTATGGAATTCTACTCTATTTACTAAACTTGTCACAAGTCCACAGTTGTAGGGTACCCAATGAGGTTCAAATCTACTATGTAAAGAGTCTACTAGATGAGCTTGTTAACTGTTACCTTACAAAGTATTCCTGAGATTCATAAATATATAACTTAGTTCAATAAATGCCTCTAAGTCAGTGATTTCCAGATTTCATATTTCATCCACTTGTGACCCCAGATTTTCTCAATTTCTGTTTTAAATCTAATTGTTTTTTTTTTTTGGGGGGGGGTCACCATTATCCTTATGACTTATAGAAATTAGTTCCCCAATTCCTCCCTTTGGCTAAAATTCCACTACTTAGGTTCGAAATTCCACCCATGGGAGTTAAATGACTTTCATTACAGCACAATATAGGTATAAATCATATAACTTAATAATCTATCTATTGGGAAACATTAAAATTTATCAACTGTATTTTTATGCACTAAAATTTGGCAAAGTTCTATTAAAATATTTTAACAGAGGTACAAAATTTTACTCAAGTGATAAAAAAACAAACTTGTTAAAACAAGAAGAAAACAAAAACTAATCACAAAAAAATGAGGGGAATACAAAATATTACTGTGAAATCATAATATCAAAATACAAAATGATTGTCTTTTTTGTGAATTGTGTTGTATTTTGACATTACTATGTTAGAGTAATATTGCTTTTTACCCTCCCACCTTTTTGTTACAAACTTTCTTCTGGTTTGAACATGTCCCTTTAATAAGTTGTATTTTTATAGGCAACTACAAAAAGGTGAAAAGATCACTTTCTTTTTATTAAGTTGCTGCGCAGATGATGTATCCAATTAGTGTTCATAAACAAAGATTTACTTGGCAAGTATCAAACAGGTGACAAATTAAAAATTCTATATGCTTATAGCCATATCATGTTGCCAACCAAGGCTATAGAACCCAGGCTGTCCTGTTATTTAATCCATAGCTGGAGAGAGAAGAGATGGATTCATACCTTTCCCGAGGATATTTGTGTGTAAGTAAATGTAACAAACTCAACTGGAATTTTGAGCCAATATCCATTACACCCCAACACACATCCTGATTATGTGTAAGCATACCAAATTTGCCAGGAATGTTTTTGTGATTGAAAGAGTTGGAGTGTAAGAACATTAAATGAAGGATGACCGTGGCCAAAAATGGAGGGTCATGTCTTTCTTCGTGTTTATCCATGGTTCTGTTTAAAATCTATAACAAGTATATTTGCAGTTATTAATTTTATGATCTTCCAAGAGAAAAACACTAGCATGTTCATTACTCTTTCTCTAAGATGTAAGTATTATGAAAAGGAAAAAAATTTTCTAATATTTCCAAGTGAACTTTGAAATGTTATTCACTAATGGAATCTTGACCTCTTCAAATCTAGAGTTAGCCGCTATCATTCCTGCATAGCGAAAAAAAAACTTCACTTCTTACACTTTTTTTACGCTAATACATTACCACTAATCCTCTACCTTGTGTGGCTCCTGGGCCTTGTATTCAGTGAACATAAGTTAAAAAAACAAAATTAGGTGTCAATTTCTCCAGAATAACTTTTTATTATCTCCCTTGAGCCTAGGTTCTGCAAAATTTTTAAATATCATTTATTTTAATCATCACAGATAATATTATCAACATGGTGTGTACAAAAATTAACCATATTAAATTTATCTTTAAAAAATAAATAAATAAACATAAAAACAATTTTGTATATAGAAGAAGCTGTTTATTATAATCAGGGATAATGTTATCAGCCAATTATTGTTACAAAAAACATTTGGTGCCAAACATTTTATTTAAGATAAATTAACATTTAGCACTCTACATCATTTATAAATATTGCTTCCTTTTTTACTCTATATGGAATCCCTTCAAAATATAATTTTTTATATATTAGTTCTATATATTTGAAATTGCAATAGCGTCACTTTCAATTTCAGACAAGATTGTTTTAGGTGTTGCCATAGAAGGATATGATTACACAACCAAGAAATTCAAATTCAAGTTACATTGGCAGGACTAACATTTTGCTTGGTAAAAATAGTTACCTAGAGAGTGCTAAAGGTTAAGAAATTATCCAAAATTCCAGGGATTTAAAAAAAAAATTAAAAAAATCATGATAAGTTGTTTATAAAAAGGAATATAAATAATTCCAATGTTTATATTTTTTGCTTAATCTTATCAGATAGTTAGCAAGGAGACCTTGTCTCCAAAGTAGTCACCATCAATAAAGGCTTCCTTAGTAATTATGTGTGTTGCTGAGTAAAAATAGACCTATGAGGACAAGTTTAAATTTTACTTTTTCTACACTACATATTCATATTAAACAAGTTGATTAGCTTACACTTTTTGCGCAAACACGCACACACACATACAGTACTAAGACAGTTATTTATCTTTTATCTCTCTTGGGCTGTCATCAAGGCTGATAACTGAAGTAACAGCTTTTTTGCTGTAATTTGCCCATGTGCTTGCTCACTCACTATCCTCTCCATCAACCATCATGACATACCAGCAAGAAGACTTTTACAATGATATGCAGCAACTGGAGTAAATGCAGGGAAGGTAGACTCATGCCTTGCCCAAGACCATTAGTACAAAATAAATGTAAGCAGTCTGCACCAAAATTTGAATTTCATTCTAGGATTTCCCTGTGGTTAATTATAAGATCAGCCACCTTGTATCTCTGTCCACTTTGAGTGATTAAAATTTGCAATATTTATAATTGAAGAGGGCTCAATAATGGAAATAGAGAGTTTGTAGATTTAAACATTGTGAGTGTGTGTGTATACACACACACACACACACACACACACACATACTTATTAGTATAAAATAAACTAAAAAGCTTAAAACTGTAAAAGAAAACAAGTGCTCAATATCTGAAAATAGATGTAACAATTTTAATAGTGCTTTAAAAGTACAAAGTGCTTTACCCTACTGTGATTGAGTTTTTATGTGTATTATAAAAAGTAACATCATGCTCTTACAATCTTCAAGGGGGGTAGGATTTTGAACATTGGAAGAGCATGAAACTCAGAGTTGTACTTGGTTGAAGCACTTTATACATTTTCAAGTGAATTATATATATTTTGTGTGTGTGTGCGTGTGTATATAATATATATATATATATATATATATATATATATATAAGATAGTGGGGATTTTTTGATTATACTATCCTGGGGAGGTGATACCTGTGAGGAACAACTTTGCAAAGTGCCTGAAAATGATATCACAGATTAAGCCAAGCCTTGTGATTGAAATTGGGTAGACAAAACTGTTTGGAAACTGTTGATGGTTGTGTTAGCACAAAGTCACAAGTCATTGTGACCAAGAGTCTGAGTGTGCTGGCCTTGTGGTAAAAAATTTATCACGCCAGATTATGTTCTCTCTTCCAGAAACTGTAACTTAAGTCCGCTCAGCATAGTTACAGTATAACAGGTGGGCTATTTGGTTTGAGTGGGTGTCTGTAATAAGGGATTTGAAAATCGCTCTGGCAGATGTGTGTACATAAAAATGAATAGCCAGCCATTTTATATATATATATATATATATATATATATAGAGAGAGAGAGAGAGAGAGAAAAAGACATGGTAGCCTAATGATAAAAAAAGTTCAATAACATAATTTTCTTTATCAATTCACTTAATTCGGTGAAGAATATTAAACAGATTAAACAGTGAAAATTTCAGCTAAAAATTAACCTAATAATTATGAGCAAGATCGTGAATTTATTGATACAGCCATATATATATAAATATATATATATAAGGAGCATTGAAAAAGTATCTGACTTTGTTTTTTTCCTGCCAAAACTAAGGTCGCCTAGGCAAAATCATCTGATTGATAGGTAAAACCAACCTCCATACACATGCATGTAAATTTTTGCGCCAGTAGGCCATATCAATTCTTGGCTGTTATGCCCAGAGTACAGAGGTGTAGTGCATGCTCATCAGATTTTCATGCAAGATGACCGAATGCATCAAACTGGAGATATTGCATCAAGTTTTGCCAAAAGCTTGGTGATACTCAAGGCTTTGGTGATGATGCCATATGTAAAACTCAGATCAAGGAGTGGTGAAACAGCTTCAAACTTGGCTGAACCTCAGTGGATAGCAAGGCACGCATGCTCAGGCAGGCCACCCACAAGTTGAAATAAGGAGTTGATTGAGAAGCTTTGGCATATAGTTATAGAAGACTGTGATTAACAATCTAGGAAATTGCTCACAAAGTGGAAATAAGCACAAGGTCAGTACATTCTATTTTAACAGAGAATTTGTGCACACAAAGAGTGTCAACAAAGTTCACCAACTCCTTTCTCTCCCGAATTGGCACTGTGTGACTTCTGGCTCTTCTCCAATCTGAAAACCACGGTGAAAGAGAAGAGGCACAAGAGGAAATTATGAGAAAAGCGATAGTGTATCTCCATAGCATTTCAGAGGCTCTTACTAGCACTAAGTGAAATGTACTGTACAAAATTGATTTTATTTCTTGCCCAAAGGTCAGATACTTTTTGAATGCACCTTGTGTGTGTGTGTGTGTGTGTGTGTGTGTGTGTGTGTAAGCATATATATCTTTAGTGTACATATTTTTGTCCTTTGTTGAGCTCTGATGAAAAAGAAACAAACTAGTTTAGCTGTTTTTTAGTGGGGAGTTAATCATGCTGTATTTCAATATTAGGATTTTACAGTAATGTTATTTTTTTGTTATTTCTCTTTTTTGCTATTAATTTTCTTCTGGTTTTAACATATCTGCTTTACCACTTTAATACTAATATTAAATAAATTAATAAAATGCTTATTTTGTATAAAGAAATATTTCAGATCTTATATAATCAGAAAATTTTCCCTTATTTAATTACAAATGAACATAGACTAAATAGTTCTGCCTTGCTGTTAGTCTTATAAACAGAGGCAGTCTTTGAAAAAAGAAAAAAATTAAGAGCAAATTTAAATACTTAAATTTATTATTAAAATTTGTATGCAGGTTAAAACTTTAAAAATTTATTTTGATTGGTTTGAAGAAAAATATTCACTCTCAAATGAATTTTTTTTTTTTTTGCACTTCAATACGTTTTATCCTTTATAAAATCCTTCAAATATTAACTGTTGATATCAGTGACAAAGTTGATAATGGATATAGTAACCATTATATATGCAGTAAAGAAATTATGGCAAGTTCATTACCAACATATTAAGTCTCAGCCTTTTCAGTCTCCTATTATGGCATACAAGTGACAACAACATTATTATAAAGATGACTGGTGATGGGACAGAGCAGAAGAAGAATTGGTTTCATGCTTTTTCTCAAGAGCATTAATGTAAATATGATATGGGTAGTCTCAACCAGAATTTAAACTACACTGATTCCATTGAACTGAAAATCAGAACTCTGTATATCCATTGCCTTTGGAAGGTCTGACATTTTTTGACAATAAATAATCCTTGTCACATATAAGGCAATTTTATATGTGACAAGGATTATATATTTTGCCAGTTTTTCTATGTAAAAGTAACCAAAATCTTTACAGAATTTCTTGTACACTAAATCTGCAAAGTGATTTAGTTGGGAGATTAGATTTTATTAAACTCTGTTTGGGCATCTCTGAAAAGTGCTGACAGATAAAGGTATAATGATTTGCTTAAAAACGTAAGAGGCCTGTGCACTGCAACACGGACATTATTATGAGTGAATCCATTCCACAAGAGGAAAAAAAAAGTATGGCTGGCATCAACAAATTAAAGTTAGTATTTTGCTTTTTCTCAAGAACATTACAATATCTAGGAATGTTCAAGTGAAACAATAATTACTGGTGAAGAAAAAGGAAATGGCAGACAGAGTTCAAATTGTGGCTGAGGCTGTTCATTTTGCACTAGAACTCTCAGGAAGGGCATAAGTTCATCACTTCTTTACACAACCATAGGTGAAATAATAGCGCAGACTGGGCTCTGTAGACTTGTTAGAAAAACAAGTTGAAGAGGAGGAGAATTCGTAATTGAAATTCTTTATCAACATATCGTGAACAAGCATGGTAGAGTAAGGCCCCACATTCTTCGTGCCTTACAGACCATGCGAAGGGCCAGAATCCTGCAGTAAACTGAGAAATAGGCTAGAATAACATAAACATATATACACATTAATCCAAGGAATTAAATGCCCATCATTTTTAATTTTTAACAAAAGCTGTGTAAAAATAATAAATAAAAGGAACAAAAAAGAAAATGGTTTGGCATTCAGCAATGTATTATAGATAGATGATATTCTTATTATTTGTCTCAAAAAATAAACCATTCTTGAGAACTGAAGCTGTTGAACATAAAGGCAGTGCAAGGGTCATAAAAATTGGCATGCTTGAGTCAAAATTAGAATTAGAGATGCGAGGAAGGACTGAGACTGTCTAGAACATGGTAGTGCCAGCAGTTGTGAGAATACACACAAATTATACTGCATAGTCTCAAAGTCTACTTGCCTTGAGCATCAAATTTTGAAAGGCTTATTTAATTAGAAATAGATGACATGACATCATTATGATTAGGCTTTTCTCCTGCCCAAAGAAGCCACCCTACATCCTTTGCCATAGATGACAGTGACAACCATAGTTTTGACTAAGGCTAGTGTTATAATTGTCACAAACAACTTGCAGGTTATTAAGAGGTTTTAACTTTGAGACTCCCTGAGCTGAGTTTGCTTCTAAACTAAGATACAATTTTATATATTTTTTTTTTAACTATAGCTGATTCCACTACTGGTTCTGAATTCAGAGTTATTCTCCTACTAGACTGGTTGCCAATCAAGGTTAGATAGCTCAATCCTTTTACCCATCACTTTGAGGTAGGGAGAAGTGATGCATGCAAACCATATGTACAGCTAAACTTCAGTAATTTGAATTTTGGATATTTCAATGTTTTTACTCCTTCAGACTCACCAGATTGCAGATTTATAATCTGAAACTTTACAAACTTATAAATTATTTTCTTTAACAATAAAACTTGTATTTACAACATTCTTTACAATAATTCAGGCCAAAAAGCTAAAATATTTGCCCCAATTATGGTAATTCATTGATTTTACGTGACCTGATTTCATCTGATCAAGATAATTTATATTAGCATAGTACCCATAAAAAATAGTAAGATTCTATGCATATGGATCAACATTTCCATGATCAAAGTATCTATACACTCTGCTGAGGAACAGTGTAGCGCCTGCACGCTTCTGCCTAGGAACATTGTAGTATGTGTGCACTCTTCATAGGAACAGTGTAACCTGCATAAGATCAGTGTAGTATCTGTGTACTCTATCTAACTTAATATTTGCAAGTTAATTTTACCATGCTGTTCAAGCAGCAGATTGCTGTCATGATGCATATGTTACTTGCCTGCTCACATCCAATCAGATGTCCAAATCAAGGAAGAATTCACTTGTTAATTTTATATAATTGTTTACTTTAGCATGACACAAGTTACAGACAGAGAAAAAAAACATACAGAAAAAAGTCAAACTGTTTATTGTTATATCTGATATTAAAATGAGAAGTGCTAAAAATAAAAATAAAATGAGGAAAGCAAATATTTAGTAAAAATGACGAACAGCCACCAAGGGTGCCAAGTTATTAGAAAGAGCCTGACTGCGTTTGCTGATTTTAATATTTTCCAGAAAACATAGCAGATAATGAATTAATGTTTCTTGAAGAAAAAGGAGTTTTACACTTACAAGAGACCCTGCAGCCATTAATAAAGAAGAAAGAAAAAGTCTTTTAAAATAGAATATTAACCAAAATTAGTTTGTTTAACTTGGATATGTATAAATATTTATATGTATATTTTTTTATTCAGAACAGCCCAGAAGATAGACATTGTTTTTTTTCTTTCTTTTTTTAAATAATTAAAAAATAGAAAGTATGAAAGTGAAAGTAAAATTTTATTTTTTTGTAAGCTAATTGTTTGGATAGCACACCTAATATCAAGAAATTTGAAGCTCAAAATGTTTCTATACGTATCTCTTTACACACAGCTCTTTTTCTCAGAGGGTGTCATGTAGGCTTTCCAGGATGCATATAAGCATAGAGAATAAGAATTAATCTTTGGTGTGTACTTAAAATCATAATTAAACTCCATTCTCTCTGTTTTAGGGAGACATATCTATTCTCAGCTGAGATATGAAGAGTTATAAGCAACTGTGGATTTGTCAGGGAAAGTAAATGTATAAATCTATGGTTCTCAACCAGGAAAGAATTCCTCTAGTGTGTGTGGAGGTGGGGTTAGAGTTTGACAGCAGACAGATGGAAAACTGACATTCTTGAATGTACATTTGCCACAGAAAAAACTGTAGTGTAAATGTAACTGACCTGATATATTTGCTCATGGACACAAAGAAAGTGGCTTTGTGGTGTGCAAGCAAGGATTGCTAGACTGATCTATCGGCATCTTGGGTTTACACAGCATAAGAAAGGCAAAGATACGAAGATGTAGAGATTAAGAGGATGGTTTTGTTCATTTTGAGACGTCCCCAGAAAGACAGCAGTGGGTTCTGTTAAAAGGAATAGTCAACAGACACAGACAGAAATACAGCAGTATAGCAGCCATAAGAAATGGTAGAAGTCTTTATATAAGGATAAACATTTCCAGCATCAAAATATTTGTGCACTCTGCCTGGGAACAGTGAAGTATCAGTGCACTCTGCTTAGCAACAGTGTAGTATTATAATTCTGTCTTTTAATATGGGGAGTCATATATGTGAAGTTGAGTAGTTTCTTGCTAGATTAATGTCTATCCAGACCCCATAGACTACCAGTACTTATACCTAGACTATTTCCATAATACTGTAATATTAAATCTAAATGGGAGAGTCATATATGTGATGTTGAGGTTCCAGGTAGGTTAATATTTACCCAGACACCATAGACTCCCAGTACTTGAAACTAGTCTAATTCCATAATACTGTAATATTAAACATATAACTGGAGAATCATATATGTGAAATTGAGGTATCTGAGAGGCTTTGTGAAATGACAGCAACTATCAACAGTATTTCTGACTGTTTGCAATCGTGAAGATAGATTCAAGCCGATGGAATACTGATATTTTTATAAATGACAATTCTAAAATACATCTTTTGTCTCAGACAGTTTTGGATGTGGGTATATTGATATTGAAATATGAAGAATTGGGAGTATAGACAAAAAAAAAAAAAAAATTGAGAACCACTCAAATAGGTAGATGACAATAGAATACAAGATGCCTTTAACTCCTATCATATTTCCTATCCAACCAACCCACCCACCCAAAACAGAGAAGATGGAATATATTTAAGTAAAAAATATAATGATTCCTCAAGCTGTTTGTTCTTATCAAAGTGTATTTGAATAGGACTGAAGATCACTGGATGAAAGAGATCATTTTTTTTTACGAGTGTACAGTCCAAACAACAATTAAATGTGTCATAAATCCTGGTTCTTTACAAAGAGAAAGAGAAATGGAAAGAGAGGAAGAAAGAAAAAAAATCTGTTTCACTTAAGAATGTGTGTAAAAAAAAAAGAAAAAAAAAAGTGTGACAATTTCAGCCCATGTCTAGTGAATTAACAAAAAATAGTCTTATCAACACAAGTGCATTAAACAAATGAAATCCTGAACACACATACAGATCTGGAAGAGAGAGAGAGCAACAATAACAACTACAACAATAAAATGTAGAATTAGACAATCTGAGAGAGTGGTGCAATGAGAGAGAGAACAGTCAAGCAGAAAGCAAAAGATTTAAAGGAAAGGATAAAGACAGATCAAAATGATGAAGTGAGGAGGTTGTAAGAATTCTCAAGACACCCCAAATTATGACAAACGGTCAGTACAGTAGAGGTGCAGAGTTAAAAGATAGCAAAAGAGTAATTACCATATTTCCCAGATTCCTAGTTATTTAGAATGATAAGGTAACAGCATGAAATGATCAAGGGATAAAGGCAGATTTGAAAATGCTGACACAAACGTACAAAATTATATGTCATATTTGATGGCATACAAGATTTCCTCACCAATCTTCCCTCTAAAAATATCTCCTGTGTTTTTTCATATGCAAACTTACGGTTTCTGGTAGGCTAATGTCTACCCAGACTCCATAGACTACCAGTACTTATACTTAGCTTAATTCCATAATAATATAATATTAAATGTGAAGTTGATATATCTGGTAGGCTAAGGTTACCCAAACACTATAGACTACCAGTATTAAATATTAAAAAGGGATGTGTGGTCTTATTGCCATCAAATACAGTTAAGAACATTTAAAAAATTACCCACATAAAAGCTAATCAGTTCATGTATAATCTACATATAACTAAAGTTTGGCTCAGTAATTATTTGTGTGGTTTAAAGATTCAAACTAAAGTGACAGGGTAGGAAGTCTGTTATCCGAATCTTTTTTTTTTTTTTTTTTTCTTTTTATAATCTAAATTTAAAATTTATTTTCGATAGATTAAAGGTTTTTTAACTTGTCAATATGTTTTAAACATTTTATTAATTATATCTATTTGTACTCTCGGTTTAACTCGTTGTAATTTATTTTATTCGTCAATAAGTTTTTAAAGTCCTTTTAAGGTCGAATTCCCTTTTATTTTTGTAAAAAGCAATATATTAGATGTACTAGGTATCTTACTGGGATGTGGGTAAAACGGAAAACATAATTACCTTCTAAGTATCCGATGAAAGGGTGTCCACAAAAAAAAAAAAAAAATTTCCCCCGCAAACAACTTAAATAGAGCACACACCATTGTGATTGGCTATTGATCAACTACCAATCAAATGCGCGATGACGGGGTATATTATAGAAGTTAGTGTCTGTAAGCATTTTTAGAGGGCGTATCAGAGTCCGATCAGCTCTGATGGGGTCGACTTGGTGAGGTCAGTATGATGTTTGAAAGACCTGAAACTGCCCAATGATCCAATTCAGAACATCACTGACGACGCCCTCTAGCGCTAAAGAGCGTATATTCAAAGTAGAGGGATAATTATGATTAAAGTCCAAGTTTTGTACTTGTAAAATTCACATTTACTCTAAAATATCATCATCTGTTGAATTTAACTCTGGCAAAGCAATAGACTAATAGTCAGGAAATCTGAGGTTTTATTTCATCACATTATATTTTTATTATTAGTAACTATGTGGTACAAATATAAACATTGCCAAGCATATCATTGTATTGATTAATAAAATTAATGACCAAAGTTAAGCAACATTGAGCCTGGTTAGCACCTAGATGGATGACTGCTTGAGAATACAAGGTGCTGTAAGTGTAAGCTTGGATGTGCAAGTGGTGTAATGGATAATGGCTCAGAAATTGAAATTGAATAATATTTTAAGTAAGTGTATTTCTTTCACTAATTAAAAGAACCTACCTGTATATAAATTGTTTTACCTTCTGAAACAAAACAGAAAGTGATTGATTGGCTGATTTGTTTTTTTTTAAGGCTTATCAATTCTTTTGCAGGTTATTTAAAGCCAGAAAATATTTTTACATTATGAGAATTTTTTGGTGAAAGTTATTGTTATATTCCGTGCTAAAGGAATAAATACTTAACACCAGGTGGATAATAGAAGAAAGGTTTATTGTACACAACCAGTACAATATGAAATACAGTACAGTTATACACACAGGTCAATCTAGTAGTGAGTGCCACTAATTGGAAAGTTGGACGTGTTTGCGCTTTCTCGCTCTCACTCTTCCTCCAGTCTTTCGTAGACAGTTGACTTCATAGGTACTTACTACCTATAGTATAATCATTCATGGGAGTGACTGGTTATTCCGTTACATCAGTAATGATTTACTGAAACAAGTTGCTAATTAACCTATAGCTGGTTGGGGTGGGGAGGTGGATTCATACCTTTCCCAAAGGTATTTGCATGTAAGTGAATATAATGAACCCAATTGGAATTGGAACCTTCTGACTTCAAATTCTGAGTTGTTATCTATTACACCACCTGCACATTCAAACTTACAGCATCAGGTGTTTCTAAGCAGTTATCCATCGAAGTAATGACCAGGGTTGCTTAATTAACTGATGATCATATAAGAACCAATGTTTCAACAAGGATATGCCCATAAGCTCTTTTCTCTAAAGAAAAAAAACAAACAAAAAAAAACTTTTCCTTATTTCTAAGGCAGATGCTTACGTGTATTATCTTTTGCAGTGAAAATGTCTAAGTTACCTTCAACAAAAAAATCACCTTGAATCTTTTTAGTAGTACAGCCCACCTTATGATGAACCATATTTCATGCAGCCTATTGGCTGGAGGAGGAACTAAATTATTGATTTCTTTTTATTAACTTTCTTTTCTTGTGAACTGTGAATGAATAAATATAAGTAACTCTTTAGCTTGAAACTCTTCTACTTGCAATGAGACATTCTATTTTCATTGTAAAGAGGAGTTATGATAAGACAATGTCTTTTACAATTATTGAAAAAGATGACAAATATGTAAAACTCTATTCAGGCATAGACAAGGAATATAGACAGGCACAGATGAAGAATAGAAGGCTGTGTGCAGAATGGGAGCTTATTTATAGATGACCATTTTGTCAAGTAGCCGTTTACATTCAACCAAGTGAGGAAGGATACAAAGTTCAATAAAATAATACATTGTATATAAGTTTTAAATAATGCAAAATAAGTTCAAAGTAAAGCAAGTCACTACCCAGTGGGAATATCAAATGATTTAGGCAGAAATACTCTTGGGGTTTAAAGTTAAGAATCTGATAAGAATACTTCAAACTTAGTATAAAGATAACAAAAAATGAGAGAAATGGCAGTCAATTGCTGAAACCTCCTGATGAGTGGACTGGACAATTACAAAAAAAAAAAAAGGGTTTGTCTACAAAATTCTGGTGTTGATGTGCTGAATATAACCTCAATCAGCTAAGTGACAAATTTCATTTGTATTAATCCTAATAATATTTTCCACAGGTTGATATAAATATGAAGCATTTCATTTTTTGTGTGCTGAAAACCATATAGAAAACAAGAATTTCCTTTTGTCACTTAAAAACCTGTAAACAAGGCAAAAAAAAATATCTTTGCTCTTTATCAAGTTTCTATACTAAAGAGAAATTTAATTATGTAGTTATCAAATTTTAATCATTACTAATAAACATTACTGATAATCTTAATAGTGTTTTTTTTTAATAAATAAAACAGAAGTATTTAGCAAAATGTATTTTTAGTAAGCTAATTTGTTCTTTTGTTGCCACAGAAGTATATTTAGTGATATATTTTTTAATATATTATTTTCCATTAGTTACAAATAATTCAATATGGCCTTCCATATGTGAAAACAGTTTATTGTAATGGAAATTTGAAAGAGGCTTTCATTTTTGTTATTCTTATATTTAATTACAAATATTGTTTCATTTGAAGTTCTTGAATGAACCCAAATTGCCCAAGCATTGACTTTTAATGTTAATCATTTCAAACTTCTTTCAGGAAAACTGCAAGCGGCAGATGAGAAGTGGGAGTAAGTGAGAGAGTTAATTAAGTGCAAGTGTTCTACTTTATATAATAAAGTATTCCAATACAGGTTTAAGCTTCACTCCCAAAAGAGGACTTCCCATATCTTTGGAAATGAGACATTCCTCGTCAATAGATTAAAAAGATCAGAAAGGAAAAGGATATTAAGCAAACAAGGCCAATATTTTGTAACCTCTTTGGAATCAGTGCAGAAGCAAACAATTTACATCATACCATAGGCCATAAGTGAAATGTTTAGTAGATGAAGACTACGGAACAATGAAGGTCATCTGTCACCTCTTATGAATCAATAGCCAAGTCAGATTGAGATTGTCTTACCCAGATCCTAAAGACCTTATGTCAAGGAAATATGGTAACTGAAAGAGAACATTCCAGAAAATCCATTTATGAGAAACATTAAATGGAAAAGAAGAAAACAAAATAATAGAGAAGAGAGAGAAAGAGAGGATGATGAAAACAGACATGCAATAATAATAATATGAACATTGATGATGGTGAAAAGTAAAAACAACAACAATAATTTGAAATGAATTTGGCCTTGACGTTCCACCCCACCTCCCCACCACCTGCAAGTTAAATATACAGAGGATATGTATTGTTATGATGTGTTTATGATACAACTGTGTTGATAAGTATAATACATACATACATTTGATGTGTATGCATGTGAGAGCATATTCAAGTATTAAATGTGATAAATAAAAGAAAGTTTCTGTCGGACTTTCTTGTATGAATAATTATCATTATTTACATTCAGACTAATGTCCTTATCTTTGTTGTTGTTGTTATCACAATGTTTCAGCCATTGTGCTTTCCAATCTTCTTCAGGTACTTGATGATCCAGCTAAATGAACCCTTTAATTACAGATCGTGACAGAGATGAAATTAAAATTTTTGTTATTACATTATTCCAAAATTTTAACACATCACTACTAACCAGCCCCATAACTGAACTCTCAAATATGTACCTAGTGGATTAAAGCAATAGTTTGTCAATTTGGTGACATTGAGTTCAATCCCTGGGCACAGTAGTATAGATGCAGACTCAGTGGAAACAGGGTGAGCAATAACTGATCAGTACTAAAATAAGAACTATATGAGACAATAACGCTAGATATGGTGAATTTAATAACATAGTAATTGTGAGTTCAATCCCTGGGCCAAGCAGTGTGTACTTGGACTCAGTGGAAGTGGGGTGAGCAATATTTGATCAGTACTAAATAAGTACAAGATGAGATATAGAACAAGAACAACATATCACTGTAACTTAAATAAAGGGTTCAGTTCAAAATTCCCTGAAGGTGACCTGGATTGACATACATCTGAAGAAGGCTGGAGGGTAAAATAGTCAAAACATTGTGAAAGAAGAATGAAGAGGATATTAGTTAAAATATAAATGAAGTAAAAGAAAGCTGTTATACTAGTATATTTAAGTGGGTGGGGGATTTAATAAGGTAACAGCTGACTGCATCTGATATGAGTTGAATATATATTTATTTAATAAGATTTGAAATCTGGGTTTACATCAAGGAATGAATGGGTGGGAGGGAAGGGAAGGAAGAAGAGAGGCACAACAGTCAGCAGCTAGTAGAAAATAATCTGCAATATTAGTTAGTTACTAACAATAGTAGTAGTTGTAATAGTAAAAGCAATGATGTCTTCAATAATAAGATTTTGGAATCAGCCTAAGTGTGGTAGAAGGGAGACTGGAATCAGTGTGGCCTCAGTACAATCAGTCAGGACAGGATAAATGGTGATAGCACCGGTTTAGATTATGTTATTTTTTGGACGGAGA
Source organism: Acanthosepion esculentum (assembly GCA_964036315.1). Lineage (NCBI taxonomy): Eukaryota > Metazoa > Mollusca > Cephalopoda > Sepiida > Sepiidae > Acanthosepion > Acanthosepion esculentum. The sequence continues at coordinate 4,340,556 of OZ038507.1, read as the reverse complement.
AATAGAAGAAAATAAACTTGGGGAAGTTAAAGAAAGAAGGATTTTTTTAATGCAACAGCAACAAGCATGGTAGTAATAAAATAGCAATATAAAGACAGGACACACACACACACACACACACACACACTACAGTTTGAAGTCACCCCCAGAATTAGCATGGGTTGAACTTGACAGGATATAGAGTTATTGAAAAAGAATGGAATTAATTATCTAACTTATGGTTTGAGAAACTTTTGCAATGAATGCCAAAAATTTGTGCTGCAGTAATTAAGGCTAAAGGAGGATATTTTGACAAGAGTAAAATTGCATCATAAAATGATTTTTTATCTTTTTGTCATATTAAAATTTCTAATAAAAAATAATGTCTCACTTTTTTTTTTAATCATGTAGAATAATTTTCTGTTATTTAAAGTACAAAACAACTATTTTGGGGGCCAATTTAAAAAATTACCAGGGGTTTCCTCAAACTTTTGGGCTGTAGTGTGTATATACACATATACATATATGTATACATACATACATGTATGTATGCACACATACTTTTAATAACCTAGGGAAGGTTACTGAATAGAATAATCAAATGAAGGTTGGTAATAAATGATAATACTTAGGACAAGAACAACACATATAAGATTCACCAGCAGCGCGTAGAAGAAGTAGTAAACTGCAGACCAACATACAGTATTTACTATTGTATTTATGTGAATGGGGATATACCCATTATCGTCCATAGGTATGCTACAACACATACAGACATGTATTCACATACATACATACATACACACATGATGATGATTGTCACTACTTTGCAGAAGACCATCCCTTCACTTGGTAGCATTTGTTTGTGTTTTTCATTCAGATATTTTATTATTTCCATCATTTCTATCTGCTAATGCTTTGCTGAGCCTGCAAGTGATTCTTAAGGCCAGTTTCACTTTTACAACCTCTCTTACACAAATGGTAAACATAAAGTTTATCTGTGTTACCTATGTTGGAAACTTGCCTGTCCTTGTGTACAATCACACATATGCATACACACACCTACATATATACATACATACATACATAGATACACACACATAGATATACATACACATATATACGGGTTGCGATGGGTAAATTGTCGCTATTTTATATTTTTAATTTTGCGCATGCACATTGATTTTTTTTTTTTTTTAACTTTTGTCGACTACAATAGGGTAGTTGGCCACTGTGAGAAAAAGAGCACCATGATGCAATTCACTCTGACAGAAATTTGGAAGCAGCATACTGTACTGCTAAGCATTCATGCTGGAAGCCCCAATACAAACATTTCAGAGTGTGTAGGCGTCAATCTGAGGACAGTGCAAAGGATTCAGAAAGAGTTGGATGAGTTTAAAAGGTGATTACGAAGACATGGCAGCTTGGAAAACTCACTCTGATCATTTTGATAAGAAAAGAACTCTTGAATTTGTTGGTGAGATCCAGGACATGATTGACAATGTTGCCTCCAAGACAATCAGGTCCAAAGCCAGGAACATGGGTGTGTCTGAGTTTCTTATCAGGCAGGTGGTACATGAAAACAAGATGAGAAAGAGCCAATTTTTATCACAAGCCATGAAGGACAAGAGAAAAGACCACACCATGGAGCTTTTGAACAAACTCAAGCATCCCTTCTAACCAAACATGCTTTGGTTTTACTCAAATGAGAAAAGTTTCTGTCAGGATAAGATGGTGAACACACAGAACAACTGTTGGCTTGCTGTGTCTCCAAAAGATGTATGAGAATGATGAAAACCAAATATCCATTTAACATCATGGTGTTTGGAGTGATCACTAATGATGGCGACGTTATGCTTCCATTCATATTCCCACAAGGGCTTAGATTCAACACAAAGGCCTACATCAAGTGCCTTGAGAAAGTAGTGCAACCCAGGGTCAAGTGGGTGCTGCTGGAAGAGCCTATGTCTGGAAACAGGACTCTGCACCATGCCACACAAGCAAGAGAACCTAGTCATGGCTGTCAGACAATTTTGTGACCACATCACCCCTAGTTGAGCGAGGTACCAAAACTCCTTGTAAAACCAAAGATGAACTGAAGGCTAGGATTATGGCAGCATTCACCAACTTAAACAAGGAGACTGTGCAGAAAAGTTGCAGGAGATTCCAAAGTCGTCTGTAAGCCGTGGTTGAAGCAAATGGCGATTTTATTGAATAAATTTACTATTTAGTATTTCAAGATATTTTTGAGTAATTTTTGTAAATATATCTGTTAAAATGAGATGTCAGTGTTATTTTCATTTCTGTGTCATCTAGACAATTTATCCATGCACCCTGTATACATACAAATATACATACACACATTTCATATATACAAAAACACATACATATGTACATACACACATACATATATATATATATATACATAAATACAAACGCATATATATATACATAAATACACACACATGTACATATATACATACATACACATGTACACATATACATACGTATACATATATATATATATACACATACAAATATACTAACATAAACACAAAGATACAAATGAAAACAATACATGCAAAACGCACATCTATATATGTAAGTACATCATTAAGACTCCAGTCTTATGCTGAAAAAAGTATTTATTTTACACAAATATGTATTTTCCAACATAATTCAGTGAAGATTAATCATTTTGGTCAAACATTATATTGTGAAAACTTCAGATCAAAAGCAATCTAATAATTCTGTTTTGATATGGACTTATTGATTCACTCTTACTTACAGATTGAAACACTTAATCATACATACATACATACACACACACACATACACACACATACATACATACATACACACACACACATACATACATACACACACACACACACACATACACACACACACACACACACACACACACACACACATACACACACACACATATATATAGTGTACTGTGGCAGCAGATTATTATTCAAACATAAGTTGTTAAATATAACAGACTATGGATGTCTATTATGTTTGATCATGAGCTGTTCTAAACTTTGTGTGGTTTGCTATAATATCTGGAGAAAATAACAAAAAAGAAAGCTTAGATCAAGGAACATCATAATAAAAAATATCCAAATGTTGGACAATTTTTGTCTTTATTTTCTCCAGAAATTAAAGCAACCATACAAAATTTAGAACAGCTTATAATCAAACATAATAGACATCCATTGTCTGTTATATTTAACATGTTTGAAAAATATATATATATACCTAATCTTTATTCTCAAATAAACAAGAGTGGAGCATTAAAAAAAAAGTTCTTCCAATTTCCAAAAATTTAATAAACCTGACAGGGCATCGGTGCTTTAAAATACAAATACAAAATACACTACTAATGCACAATTAAGATCAATAAACATTAATTTTTCATGACATGTGTTGTTTGAAGTTATGGAATTTAAATAAAACAGGGTGGGGAAAGTGTCTATTAATTTTCAAAATTTTCATAAGCATACCCCCACCCCATTTATTCAAGAGGTAAAATTTTGAAGTTAGTGTAAAACTGCCATGAAAACTATTGATTCAAGATTGTCCCCTGGCTTCTCAGGCTCCTTTATTGTCAACAAAATGTGTCTATTTTAGCATTTCATGTGATATAGATTCTGTGAATTAACAAGTTTGTGAATTTTCACTAAATTACTTTCTATTTATAAAGAAGTAGATATTTAAATGACATGAATATATCATGTTACTATATTAAACGCAGTAACCCTAGGCCTCAGTCAGTTAAGTGTCATACATGATATACACTGGGGTGATCTTGTCTCTTTCAATTCATGATCAGCTAGGCAAAAGATTTTTTCACAGTAGGTTACCATTTCTTTCTGCAGTAGACTGGTTGTCAACGAAGGCCTGCCCTGCTATTCAACTCATATGGATTCATAGCTCTCCGAAAAGTATTTGCACATAAAGAACCTGAATGGAATTCAAACTCGGATTTCTGATTTCTCATTCTGAGTTGTAGTTATTAAAACATGGCCAAGACATAGAACCATTGTTTGGGGTGGGGTTGGGGAGTGGGGCTGCTGATAGCATCAACTGGCCCTAATCCAACCCTCCACATGTGCATGAAAAACCAAATATCAATCCATGAAGTTTAAGTATATATTCCTTAAAAGCTTTCCATATTTTATTGCGATCCAAATAAACACTACTATTAGTCCAATATAATAATTAACCCAAGTTTTTTACTAATTAAAATTAAATTTCAGTGTGAATTTATATTTGGGATTTCTCTTAAAGCCAATCAATATTAATAGAATAGAATCAATTCTTATTATCAAATTATGGAAAAGGAATTTATGAAGACCTTTTATACGTAAGTGGCTGTGGTTACATTATTGATGAGGCTCTAACCCAAAATGGGACAGTTTGGTTATCTGTCGAATTAATCAGCACTTTTCCTGTGAAATTTCCAGATATTTTACAAATTGCTCAAAACCACTCCATGATGAAAGACAGAACATCTTTTCCTATCATTTTTGTCTTTTAGCCATTTTAGGTCTCAAGATCCTGAAATTCTTTAGAAGCATTTTGCATATATAATTTTCCTCCTATATACAAATGATTAAAAGATTCAATTTGCAATTTGTCAGGCTTCACACTCATAGAAGCAATACTTGAAAGAACGGAAACGAGAGAGAGAGAGAAAGCCAAAGAGAGAGAGAGAGCCAAAGAGAGAGAGAGATGGAGAACCAAAAAGAGAGAAAAACCGAGAGAAAACAAAATGAGAGAGAGAAAAATAACAAAGCGAGAGAGAAAGAATCAAAAAGGAGAGAGCAAGAGAAAACCAAAAAAAGTAGCAGAAGAGAAAAATCAATAAAAGAGAGAAAAAGAAAAATGTGAGAGAAAAACAGAGAGAAAGAGAGTCTTAATAAATCTACAAGTATTAAGTGAACATCTACTTTGCTCATATCAGAAATCCTTATCTTGGCAACCAATTTCCTCATTCTCACCACTTACCCGAACTGTTTATTTTCCTATCTTGACATTATTGTTTCATATTAGCATTGTACACAGGAGAGAAATCATACAAACAGCAGCCGATAGGAAAGACTTGCCCAACATTCACACATCCACTTATAAATATCTGAACATAAGTTTTTAACACGTTCAGACTGCACATTCTACATTTTTTTTTTCTTTTCAAGTTATCTATACAGGTCATTCAACTACAGGCTTCATTTGGTAAGCAGCAAGTTCACAGATAAAGCCTGAAATATATTCTCTGTAACCACACTGATAGCAACTGTTATTGATAATACATACACAAAGTGTATGTAAGTTCTTTAGAGAAAATGCCTACCCTCCAACATACACACACAAGAAAAGCATATTATTAACCATTTCAATGGTAAAAAATTTATTTGAATTTAAATTTAAATACACTTTGGATTTTTAAAAAAGAAGTGCTTATTTGAGGGCTCATAAATTCACTAATTTAAAAATGATACATTATGCAAAAACTAGACTGTAAAGGTTAAATCATTGAAAACATTTTCCTTATGAAAAAACACTTCATTAAATTTATAACATTTCTTTTTGAATGATTTCCCCATGAAACATCAAGCCTCATTCATTATGTAATTTAATTATTAAATATTAAGTTCTATTCATTATAAAACCTCATCATTAAACATCAAGCCCTATTTGTTATGAAACTTTCCCCAATAAATATTAAGACCTATAACTATGAACATTATATTTAGTGTGTTTGAGTAGACATCCCCGCATTTTTTAAACAGTGATATTACTGTCTATTGAATTACATGTACCCAGAAAACATTCATAGTAATAAGAAATAATGATGGATTAAAAATTTATTAATTGCTTAAATATTAAAACCAATGCAGGGTACATCTAATATCAATCTATATTCTCCAGAGTAAAAACAATGAAATCTAGTATACGGAGTGAGGAAAAACAAACGGTTTGTTTTTCCTTGAATAGAATGTTTGTGATACGTATTAGAAATTATAATCCAGAAACCCTTGCTACTTATTCTGCAGTTGTGGTAAATGTTTATTTCTTTCAAGGCCTCTCAATTGCAGTATCCTTATTGTTAATTTCACTCAAAGTTGTTTTCTGTTGCCATAACAGGATATGACAACACAACTATGAAATTCAAATTCAGAGATTATTTCTTTCTGGTACAAGTTTTTACTAATGATAGTTTGAAGTTGATGACTTAAGACGACACATTTTACATATTTTGACACGATTGTTCTCGTTTCTGATATTATAAACAACATTACAGCAGATTTATTCTTTGGCTTTCTTCAAACATATGTTTTATATGGTCAGTAGAATTTATTTATTACTTTTTCTTTTATCCTTTTCATCGCTGAAAGTTAAACCTACCAGAATCAGGTGCCTGGGTTTTAAAAGATTGCGTTCAGAGTTAGAACACATGAACAGAGTAGAATTAGATATTTACATCCAGTCATCTGATTCTATAGGAAAGTTTCAAAAACTAATAATAATAAAATGAGAGAAAAAACCAAATAGAATTTACACCTGAGGAATGCTTAACAGTATTTTGGTTAAATGAGACTGACATTGTTCTTTTATTTGCTATTTACATTGTTTGGACTATCACCTGCATCTTTGTTGCCATATTTATCACAATATTTCGGACGTTGTATGCTCTGGCCTTCTTCAGGTGGATGGAAAGTCAAACTGAACCCTTTATTTTGCTCGCTGGGGTAGATTGTTCTAGTTCCACATTCATGTCTAATGGATGTCAGTTATCAATTATCTCCTGTTAATTCCCCTCTCCAAGTTCTCCACTGCCTTAATCAGGTATTGAACTCACACTACTTGGGTCCTGTCATTAGATCTAACTAACACCTTTATCCACTGTGCCATGTGTCCATTGTGATAAACATGGCAACAAAGATGAGGACGATAGTCCGAACAATTTAAATAGTGTATATAATACCTCATCTCAGAAATATAGACAGATTCTTTTATTTAGTTTTTAATTTTTGTCTTCAATAAGTACAAGTGTCTTATTTTCTGAACTTAACCTTTAACACTCTGCATTATTAATATTACTTCCCTTTCCACTGCATTCTTTTTCAAGGCCTCTCAATTGCAGTATCCTTATTGTTAATTTCACTTAAAGTTGTTTTCTGTTGCCATAACAGGATATGACAACACAACTATGAAATTCAAATTCAGAGATCAGTCACTTTCAGTGGCAGGATAAACTTTTTGTACAGCAAATGAAGTAACATACAGAGTGATAAAGCTTAATGAATGTAAAAATGTTTGTGGGTTCCAATTGCTTTCAGATAAACTATTAGCCATTTTCAAGGATTTTTCTTATCCTACTGAAGTAAATGGTGTGTAAGTGATATCCTTGAAAATGACTTAAAGCTTAGTTAAGCTAAAAGCACTTGAAATCCATAAACAATTTTAAAAATCATTGTCCAGAAAAAAAAGACATGTACACATAAAAGAAAAACATAATAAAAAAAAATAACCAAAAGTAACTTGTCAGTTGTGTTCAATGAAACATGTATTAAAGAGAGTTTGCTGCCCAAATACACAACTATTAAACAACATTAATGAAGACAATTTTTTTCTGAATTTTTGAAATGAGGAATTATCATTATAATATGCTGACTATAACAAATCAAGATGAGAATACTAGTCCGAATAAATCAATGTATAATAATAATAATTATCTTAATATAATGGAATAGTAAGAATGTTTCATCTCAGAACTAACAACAAAAAAAATCAAATATATAATGTATATTTTGGTTATTCCTGCAATATATTTTTTAAAGACAGCCACATATGATATTGTTCCTGGATACTTCATAATCTTAGGTACTGATTAACAAGCTGACCTCATAGAGCCTTACACCAGAGTAGCAGGTTCAATCCTCACTTGGTGCTCAATCCCTACGACCTTGTGCTAAACCTAAACTAAGTTTAGTAAATAACTATATTACTAAAAGCTTGGACACTTCATCATAGTGTAAATGTTAACAAGCTTTTCTTTCAGATCATTACAGCTGAATAGCATAATCAATCCATGCTTGATACACTATATGTTTTAAGGTGCAAAAAGAGTTGCAGAGATCTAGACCCACACTCAACATTCCCTCTGGGATCTAGCAGCAAGACGATACCCAGGATGGTTGGCAAAGGATCAGTTGCAGTGGATGTCCAACTGATTTGGATTAAGCATTTTCCTATTTCTGACTGGATGATTCAGAGTTTTCCTCCTTCTAGACTGGCTGCCATCCAAGGCTACAAAGCCTATTCAGTATAGCTGTAGGGAATGTGTTTGTCACAAGGACATTATTGTGAAGTAAACAGAACAAATTCAGATTTTTGCACAGATGACTGTTATGCTATCTGCCCAAGCACATACACAAACAAATAAAACAGACATGTGAATTGATTCTGTCTAAAGAACATAAGTCATCAGTTTCATACTCAATCAATTCAAATGTGAAATTGTGAAAGGATAAACATCATTTTTCATTTTTTTAAATTTGAATAAAAATATCAAAGAAACCTTATCATTTAAAGTTTTACATATTATATATATATATATATATATATATATATATATATATATATATTGTATTGAATGGCTAAGAGATGAAAGACAACAGCAAAAAAACATCAGCAAATATTCCTGTGGCTATGTCCCAAGATCCTCGCTGTTGCACAATATGTAAACTTGTAATCTGGTCACTAGTGGGACTGAAGTGTCACAAGTGTCTATCATATATATATATATATATATATATATATATATATATATAATTACTTATTTTCAGGAATAATGTTTGTAATAAATAAAGCTACTATTTATATTTTTATTATTTGTTTATAACTTTGAAAAGAGTCATTAACATATCCAATGCTCAAGTCTCTTCTTTGTATATTTTCTGTTCAGAATACAACATTTCGGCCAATCCGTTTTTCAACTCTTGCCAGGTTTAATTCAGGGAGAAAAAAAAAGAAGAAAATTGAAACCTTTAGGCTCAAGAAGACCAATAGACGCTAACCTTTACTAGTGGAACAGATTTTAAGAAATGTTTTGATACTAGATGAGCATTAATTTTGTTTATTTACATGGAAGAAACTAAAATACAATACGTGCTTTCACATCATGTTAAAATGAAATTAATGCTTGTCAGATATAAAAAAATATATCTTAAAATATGATCCACTAGTGGAAGAATGGGCACTGAAGGGCTAATATTCCCACTGAACTTATTTTCACAGCGTACACCAAGGGACTAAGTGATTCCAAACTACACCAAAGAGGAAAGAATTCTTGAACACCAATTTCACTAAAGAAATAAAAACCACAATCCACTGAGTATATTAATGAACAATTTCTGTTAGATTTTGTTGTCTGGAGTGAGAGGGATTTCTTTTCTCAGAAGTGAATTGCTCCAGCTAAGAGTGTCAATCAAACTAGAAGAAGGAAACTTCTGAATTCAAATCTCCACTGTCTTGTGGGTATCTTTGGGAAAAATGAAAGTTAAAGAGTAAACCCTACACAAATGTGGAGTGGAGCCCATAAAGCAGTTGGATGACATACATTACCTTCCAGCAACTCTTGCAGCTATGCTGGTACCAAACTGTATTGGTTAAGTTAGTTCCAACCTAGTGGAAAGACTGCTAAGAATATTCCCTCCCCAAATTTACTTACGAATCCCAGCATGCTTTGATTTTGTTTTATGGCATATCAATGGCAATGGATTATTTAATGCCGACAAGATTTTTAGGACAGGTTTGTATGAATAGAATATGTATTCTTTGTAAGAAACCAGTTTGTGGATTGGGTTTCATTGACATATTTTTGTAACTTTAGAATCAAATGTATTGCTGGTAATATTATTTTTTTTTTCAAAAATGTATTGCTGGTATTTTTATACTTTCATAGTGTTTTGACCCCAGTTGGTGATGGTGGGGGGTCACTATTTGCTCATAACTAGGACCCTAACAGGTACTACCACCTCAGGTCAAACAGCAGCAATTAAGAGATGGTTCCACGCTCCTCAAAAACAAACCTTGCTACTGATGTAGTTTATCATCATACTCAGGACAAGCATGTCTGTAGAATTTGTCAATAAATTTGGGAAAGGAATCTTTTCTTTTGGACTCTACTGGCAGCAACGAGAGCTTAATGTATAAGCAACTGAAGGTCTCCATAGTGTTTGCCCGAGCCCATAATGCTACCCCATTGTCTCTCAAGGTAAACAGATACCAACACAAAGCAACACCTAACAACAGTTGAAGAGAATAGATCAGCTGAAATATGACAGAAACAAATATACAGATTTGAACACATGCATAATGTTGAATAGATTTATATTTGAATAAATTTGATCCAGTTTTGAAAATAGAATTAAGGATATTATATCTAAACTGACTCAATCAAGAACTGATTAATATCATTACATTTTTTTTTTAGTATCAAAATTATTAGATTATTTTTAATTTGCATTTTAAAGCATTTCTTGGGCATCAGACATTATAGAAAGACAAAGTGCTTTCTCGATCTTCAGTATTTCATACACACTACCGGTTAAAACATTTATACCAAATTTAGTTGGATACAAAATTCACAAAGAAAGATAATACATCAACATTTGGAGAACTAAGTTATCACAGAGTCTATGGTTCAATCCCCAGCAGAGGTAACTCATTAAGAACTTCACTTAAGATCATAATGTTTGTACTGACATATTTATTTCAGATTTACTAATGCTTACTTGTTATATAAAATGAGAGTCAGTTTTACTAAATAGTTTATAGTCATTTATTATTGTCATAGAAACTGTAACATTGAATTGGTAAAGAATTTGGGGTTGTAACTGTTTCTATCACTTTCTTATGACTGCTCGAGAAAAACATGAATCCTACTCACCCTGTGCTGTCCTTATGCCAATCATCTTGTCATAATGGAGAACAAAGGAAACTGTGTGAATGAGTATTCTTTCATAATGACCTTACTTTACCAGAGTCACAACAAGAATGACTGCTATATCCATTGCTAACCATGACAAAGGCCATTGATTATAGTCACGTTACATTGGAATACATCTGTACTTTTCTGTACGTCCTTAACCCATAAACTGTGGATAACAAGAATTTCCATCAGGGCAGTTCTATAGGCTCAACTGCAGACAACAGAAATTTATGCTGGGGTTAAAGGGTCTGTAATTTGGACCAATATTAATGTCCCTCTTCATTACTTTCCCGTTTTTGAAAATTGAAAAAAAAAAAAAAAAAGAAAATGTTTGATGAAATCAATACAGATAAGATATTCAATATTTTAGGCTTTTTTTTTTTTTTTTAGAAATACAAAATACCAATTAAAAAAAAACAAACAAAAAGAAAACACTTTCTTGAGAAAGTCATATAAGCCGGCAGGTCACAACACAATACTGCACGCCAAATGATGCATGACAAGGCATTAAATAACGACTCCTCAATCAAAAGAAATCTGAAACTTCCTCCTCCTCCTCCTTCACTCCCTCCTGGAACTCTCCTCACAACCAACCTTGGAAAGTTCTTTTGTAAAGTACGACTGAAAAGTTTTCGAGTTGAGATCATATTTTAAAGGTTGTCTATTCCATTTGCCATAAGAATGTAACAATTGTTCTTGTACCTTTTGTCTTTTGAGCGCTATCATTTTAATGACATGCACTCATGACAAAAAGAGAAACGGGAATGAGAGCATGCTTGTAGATATTCCAGAATTTACAAAAGATGTCACTTCCAAGGCTTATTAAAAACAGAAAGCTAAATTAAGCCACTGTTCTATTTATGTTTCTCCTGCAACTTGCAAAAGTCTTTAGATAAAAACTATGTGAATTAAAAAAAAAATAAACAAAAAGGCCTTTGTTTTTCCTACTTTTCACTCTTTCTCTATTTTTAAAATGCTCACAAAACTATTAGCAAGTTCATATTTGAAGCTTGAAGATGCCATTTACTATCTTCCTTTGACTTCTCTAATAAATGTTTCCTGAGGTAATAGTTCTTAGAAAAACAGCTAAAATAAATTTTTAAAAAGAGGGAGAAATATTCATTAATAAAATTCAACACCTGTTTTGCTTCTTAGTCATTCTGGTGCTTTTGACCAATCCATTTTGCTAACTTTTCTCAAATACACATTCTACAGTGGGCAATGAGTAAATTATCACCATTTTATATTTTTAATTTTGTGCAAGCGTTGTTTGTTTTTGAATATGTCAGCTGCACATTATAGTAGGGACACAATTCACTCTGCCAGAAATTTTGAAATGGCATGCTGTACTACTTGGAATTCATGCCAGAAGCTCCAATACAAACATTTCTGAGCATTTGGGTACCAGGACAGTGCAGAGGATTTGGAAAAGAGTTGGATGAGTCTAATGGTGATTATGAAGGTATGGCAGCTTGAAAAACTCACTCTGATTGTTCTGATAAGAACTCCCAAATTTGTTGGTGAGGACATCAGATTCAACATGGAGGCCTACATCAAGTATCTTGAGAAGGTAATGCTACCCTGAGTCAAGAAGGTGGCTGCTGGAAGACTATGTCTGGCAACAGGATTCTTCACTATGCCACACAAGCAGGAGAACCTTGTCATGGCTGTCAGACAATTTCTGTGATCACATCTCCCCTTACATCTGGCTACCTAACTACCCAGACTGCAACCCCCTAGATTATTATGTGTGGGGCACAGTTGAGTGAGAGACCAACAAAACTTCTTGTAACACCAAAAATGAACTGAAGGCAAGGATTATGGCAGTATTCACCAACTTAAACAAGGAGACCATCCAGAACAGATGCAGGAGATTCCGAAGTCATCTGGAGGCCATGTGTAAAGCCAATGGCAATTTTATTGAATAAATTTACTCTTTAGTATTTCAAAATATTTTTGTGTAATTTTGGTAAATATATCTGTTAAAATGAGATGGTAGTGTTATTTTCAATTTTGTGTAATTTAGACGACAATTTATCCATCGCACCCTGCATATGCAAAGACAGAAAATCAAGTACAGTCAACAGTATTTCTTTTCTGTTTGCAACAATTTTCTGATTTTTTTACTTGGGCGAGGAAAATAAAACAGGGACCTTTCTAATCATACAAACTGTCCACCTGAGGAAGGCCACCAAATGGATTAGCTAGAAGATGGTAACACGAAAAGCAAGAAAAAGAGTCTCATCAATAGGCTAAACAACTCATGGAATGATAATGCTTCAAACTTACAGTGTCTATCTTTGTACACCTGAAGTAGGCTGTAGAATGGATTGGCTGAGCAGTTGTGGTGACAAGAAAGACAACAAAGAGGATGAGATCAATAAACTGAACTACTTGTGGAATGATGACTTTAAAATTATAGAAGGTCTCATCAAGAGTACAAATTAAACTTGTACATAAAATCACAGCATACAGAAAAGGAACTCAAGAAATCTTTACAATTCGATGAATTTTTTTTTTTTTTTTTATAAGCGTCACTATTATTTTTTTTATCAATGACAGGCAATTCCCTAGTATTCCATTAGTTTTCTTTTTTCTCTCTCTATTTTTCTTCTCTGACAGTATTATTTTCTCCTTGGGGGTGTCCTTTCTCCCAGTTTCTCTTTCTCTTTCTGACATTCTTCCTCCAACTCTATCTCTGTCTCTCCCCCCAACATTCTTCTTCCTATTCTCTCTCTAGCATTCTTCCTCCCATTCTCCATCTCTCTCTCTCTCTCTCTAGCATTCTTCCTTCCATTCTCTCTCCAGAATTCTTTTTCTCGCTCTCTTTGACATTCTTCCCACTATTTTAAAAAACAATTTCATGGATAAAATAACAAATACTTATTTTTTTAAAAATGCAATATTGTTTTTTTATATCTTTTCTTTGAGGTTTTATATATAAGAATCCAGTTTGCACAGCATTTGCAAGAATTATAAACAAATCACAAGACCAAATGCTTCAAAAAGTTGGTATTTGGCTCCAGAAAGAAATATTTACACATGGCCAGTTGTATGTTGCATGCTCAAGAGTAAAAAATCCTAACAATTTATTTTTTGCTGTTAAAAAGGAAAAAAAATAAATTTTCTTAAAGATATTGTTTACCATGAAGTCCTATAAAAGTAAATTAAAGAAATTATTAAACCACAAAATAGGGTTTTTGTTAAAGTATTTTCCAAACAAATCAACTATTTCAAATTACATTGATTGGTTTGCGCAATTGAACGAAATAGAGTTTGTAAATCTTGAAAAAATGTTAGCAGTGACTTCAACAATACTAAATACCGTGAGGATTTCAACACTTGTCAGCATGTTGCCAAAAGATTCTAGTAAATAAAAAAAAGTAAGCAAAGTCCATGTCTGTAGCAAAAAAGAAAATCCTGTTGTTATTAGTGAAGGCAATAAGATATAAATATGAAATAATTCTTTTACGACACTATATTATTTTACACAAGCTTGAACAAACACACAACAATGAGCTGAGTAGCCAAGAGATGGACTTGAAGCTGTAGGAAAACTGTAATGGTCATCTAATTTAAATATGTGAAGAGTGGAGACTACAAATTGTCTCCCTTAGACAAGAACATAAAGTTATCCTTATTCAGTTAGTGAGACTACCTACTTGACTATCAGACACTACAATATATAACATTACAACATAAACAATTCTTTAGTATTCTAACTAGAGCTTGTTGTCTTTGTTTGATTATCTATAAAAAAACTTTCTTTCTTTATAAAACAATTTTAAAGCGATTTTCTGTAATTTGTTTTCTCTAACGATAACAAAATTTATTTAAAAAAGTAGCACATTCATAATATGAACTCAGGTAAAATATGACCAGATAAACACATATTGAGAATAATAGTCAATAAAAAAAACAACTAAGAGATGACTCATATGACATTACAAAAATATAATAAACTGAGAAGTAAAGGATTTGAAAGTTTTCAAAATGCTTCTTCATTTTGTTTTTTCCACAACTTTTATTGTTAGAATAAACATGTCACTCTATTGGGTATCACTCCATTATTTAATGAACTGTTCGAATAAGAGTCATGTGAGATGGTTTGTAGGACAATATATAAAGAAACCAACAGAGAGAAGGAAGGTTTTGGGCATCACTTCACCACTCAATAAACTATTCCAGTAAGAATCATGGGAGGTGGCTTGTTGGACAAGTAAGACACACAAGAGGTGGCTAGTAGGACAATATATAAAGAAACCAACAGAGAGAAGGAAGGTTTTGGGCATCACTTCACCACTCAATAAACTATTCCAGTAAGAATCATGGGAGGTGGCTTGTTGGACAAGTAAGACACACAAGAGGTGGCTAGTAGGACAATATATAAAGAAACCAACAGAGAGAAGGAAGGTTTTGGGCATCACTTCACCACTCAATAAACTATTCCAGTAAGAATCATGGAAGGTGGCTTATTGGACAAGTAAGACACACAAGAGGTGGCTAGTAGGACAATATATAAAGAAACCAACAGAGAGAAGGAAGGTTTTGGGCATCACTTCACCACTCAATAAACTATTCCAGTAAGAATCATGGAAGGTGGCTTGTTGGACAAGTAAGACACACAAGAGATGGCTAGTAGGACAATATATAAAGAAACCAACAGAGAGAAGGAAGGTTTTGGGCATCACTTCACCACTCAATAAACTATTCCAGTAAGAATCATGGGAGGTGGCTTGTTGGACAAGTAAGACACACAAGAGGTGGCTAGTAGGACAATATATAAAGAAACCTGCAGAGACAGGGAAGGTGAGCATCTAAATAGTCCTTAGTTCTCAGGAGAGTTAGCAAGAATCCATGAGACTTACCACAAAGTAATATACAGTATTGGTAATGAGGAATACCAACTATTCAACAAGGGTGAAAGTATTCACACTGCTAATAAAACAACAGTAGAATACTAACATAAATAAAACCATAACAAAATATTACACAAATACAGGGTGCGATGGGTAAATTGTCGCCATTTTATATTTTCATTTTTGCATAATTTAGATGAAAAATGAACAGGGAATTTTTTTTTTTTTTGAAAGACATCAGGTAAGAAAGCCACAGGTAATTAACCAAAGTATATCTAAGTAAATTATATAGTATTATAAGTATTTTATATGGTACCCAAGAACCTATAATCCACAAAAAACTATTTGGGGGTGGAAAAAAAGGGTGGGAAGGAGACAGAAAAAGTAGGAAAAATAAAACAAGAAAAAATATATTGAACATTATAAGATTCTGATCATTTTTTTAAACTTTGGAAAATGTATCATATTTTACAATCATCGATCAACAGACATAAAAATTCAATTAAATTCCAGAAGAAGTTCAGCTTAGTTTTGTTTGAATATTATATGCAAAAAATGTCCTACTACTATAAACTTTTACCACTTGTGTAATGTTAAATCTGTTGGAAACAATGCAGCGTTTTAGTATTGGAAAAAGTATTTTTTACATGTTATAATTAACAGAATCTGTTGAATATGAGTGAGAGGTAGGAAGAATATTTGGGAAGCTGTTCTTGTAATATAAAACAATTATAAATTTCTATCAAAGTTTTATTGCCATCTCAAAAGGGACCTCCAATCAGTGGTTAACTAGGGCAAGAAATGCCTTGTGAATTTGAATGCGTTCAAAACAAAATTGCTTTCATTTGATCAGCATAGAGAAACTTTTCTGTCTGCCATCAAGATGGCTGATGCTAAACTCCAAGAGAGCAACACTTTGTGCCTCCTTGGGCTCATGTTTTCACTGACATGAAGTAGAGTGATTATAATGAATCAAATGCTAGGTCTACTACGAGGAAAGTTTGATCACTGTGTCATTTCAGACAATTTTTCTATAAAGATTCCTTCTTGCACAGTTATAAATCTACCATTCCTCCTTGCACTGAATAATACTGCCACACCTAGTCTGGTGCTCTTGCTGTATATCTTGACAAGATTCAAAGTAGGGTCCGTTATGTGATTGATCCTGATCTGGCATCTCAACTTCAGTCACTTTCTCAGTGGCATGGTTTCCCTCTGTCTTTTCTATAAAAATTTTCATAGGAATTGTTCTGATAAGCTCTTCTCCTTAGTGCTTCAGTTGCATGAATTTAAGTGTTCTACTAGATTTTCAGCTCGGTCTCACCATTTTACTGTTGAACTAGCTAGATGCAACCTTCAGTTCAATTCTAATGGTTTCTTTTCTCACACTTCTCACCTGTGGAACTTCCAATCTGATTTCTTACTTCTCTGCAAACTAAAATCTTCAAAACTTTAAATGCAATGTCAACAGTCATCTTCTGCCTTGTTAAATCTCGTTCCTTTTCCTCACTTCTCCTGACTAAAGTCTGCACATTTTCTTTCACTTCCTGTAAGCACCTGCATCCTAGAGGAGTATTTATCGATTTGCTTAGGGTGAAATGATTAAAAAAAATATTTTTATTTTTTTATTTTAAGCAAATTTAAATAAATACATGAAGAATGCATTTTTTGTACTCATTCTATTCCCAAACCAGCAAAATAAAGAAAATTTACATTCTATAATGTCAAGAATGGATATTTTCATTCCAAGGGTGGGAAAGATATTGCATTCATTTTGCTATTACCACATTATGGACAATCCATTACAGAATCTTTTATCTAAATTGGGATGAAATAACAACTAATAATGTACTGGTCCAATCAGTATATTACAGTAAAATTTTGATTTAAATCCCTCGATTTAAGAAACTACTCCTGAATCACAGGGGCTATGACAAACTGACTTTTCATTTTTACTGAATGAACACTAAGGTGAGAATAAATATTTCATTGACTCTGTGTTAAGTTACTAGGTGCATTTCAACCATGTTAGCTCTAAATTTAACTGGAAATGAAAAATCTGGCAGATTCCAATTATTTTCAAAAGAACAGTTATCATTATAAATGATAAACCCTACTTGGCAAACCCACACAGTGTGTGTGTGAGAGAGAGAGAGAGAGAGAGAGAGAGAGAGAGAGAGAGAGAGAGAGAGAGAGAGAGAGAGACTGACTGCCTGATGTTTTGGGTTGTTTCATGTGTACCTATTGTTGCTTGCTTATAGTAAACACCTGCTCTCTGAGGTGTGTGTAGTTACAGTTTAATCTCTTCAAATAGATACTCATTCAAATCAATTTCTGTCCTGTGTGTTTCATCTTCATAAACATTCAAATTTATTTATTGCTTACTCTTTAGATTTCAAGGATCTCTTGTAAAATTTTGTTTCAATAATGGTGTGAACCATTTTATTTATTTATTTATTTTTTGTTTACTTTTTATGTCTTGTATTTGCTTTGTTAAATTTTAAAATTTTATCCAATGATCACTAGCAAAATTTCTACATATTGTCTTCTGATCTACAGAATGTGCTTCGTTATGAAATAAGGGATTTGGGATCTATTGTATTTAAGGAACACTCTCTTCACAATTAGTTCTTTAAATTGAAGTTTTACTGTACTACTATATTTTCTTTTTCTGTTTTAAAGTATTGGTGAATATGGATTGTACGCATGATGAAGACTGAAGAATAAACCAGCCAAAACATTGTAGGAAGAAGAAGATCAAGACACTGAATAATTCTTTGAAAGAAGAAAGATATTTTTGCATGCAGATTAGAATTATTTTTAACTTTGAACAGTCTGTTTCCCAATAACTAATCTGTTGATATTGAATGTGCTTATATGTGGCAAGGGTAAGAGACAAAGAAACTATTTCTTTATTACAGGGAAATACTGGCACAGGGACATGGGGTTTCCGTTTCATGTGAAAGGAATAAAGGGCCTGGAAAAAGACAAAGCAATCAAATCTTTATCATTAAGTTGTACTGTAATATTAAATAAAAGCGCATATTATTGAAAACCACAAAGTGATGAAATTATATAAAATACACAAGTTAATCAGTAATTAATAAAAATCTGGAATTAATCATATTTTGAGAAAGAATAAAAAATATAAATACATATATGCTCATGTGTATATGCACTATTATATATATATATATATATATATATATATATATATATATATATATTTTAGGACATTAAAACAAAAACATGTTAAAAATTGCTACACAATGACAATTATGTTTTGACACTACAAATGTGTCTCATCGGGTTATGGTAAACTACTGGCGAGTGAACAATTAATTTAATTTCAAAAGCAGAATACTTGCTCTTTTTTCAAGAAGAAAAAAATCGAATTAAAAATATGCATCTGGGTTTTACTGTGATTAATCAATTGAATGTGACCTATGCTAAATACAAACACACTGAAAAATTTTTTTTTTAGCTCTACTCTGTATTGAGCCCTCTTTTAAATTAAATGTTACAGACAGTGGAATTATACTCAATTTGTTCTCATTTTTTTACCTGGATATATATATATATATATATATATATATCATAGGGTAAGGAACAACTAGGAAATGTTTATAAATTTAATGTTTTGCTTGTATTAAAACTTCAGAATGAAATATAAAGGAGAAAAAGAAAGAAAGAGTCATAATTCCTGTATTTTTAAGTTTTGTGTTTATTTTTCATTGGTTAGGTTAAGCAGACTTCACATGCATCCGTCTTGTCAAACAGTGTTCATGTGTATATAATTTATGTATCATAATTCTAGTTTGTCAATGCAGGATTTGGATGATGTCTGTGTGTGTGTGTGTGTGTGTGTGTGTGTGTGTGTGCGCGCCTCAAAAAGGTATGTTTATTTATGTTTGCTGATTGTCCGTATGTTGATTTGGAGACATTTATGTGTCAGAATCTTTTTCTCTTTCATTCTTTTTCTCCTCCATATTTCATTCTCTGATGAAGCTTTAATAAAAGCAAAACATGTTAGATCTATATCCTATTTGTTCCTTATCCTATCATTCCGTCAGTTTCCAATCTATATTTGATACCAATTCATATATAATATACATTTTTTCTCACCAGCAGCACTGGGAAAAATGAATATTAATATATAATTTATAGCTCTTTTATATTATATCGGGCACTATTTAATTAACACAAGCACTTTTTCTCTCTCTCTCATATATATATATATATATATATATATATATATATATATATATATATAGACACACAAACATACATTTTATATATATATATATATATATATATATATATATGAGAAAATAACTGATATTAAATATCAAAACAAAGTAAGAGGTAATATGTGAAAATTGGTTGGAGGTTTAAAATTTTATTCTGTTATCAACGTTTCATTCAGTAAGAACATCATCAGAGCAATTGAAAAATTAAGGAAAAATTGTTACCATGGCAACCTTGCTATTTAGAAATGTTGAGGAGGTTAATTTGAAAATTTTTGAAAGTTTAACAGTTAATCGAAATTGAAAATAAATATCTGTAATCAAATCAATGAGATTTGTACATAGGAAAATGTTAAAATAAAATGTAAAATATAATGATTATATATATATATATATATATATATATATATGTGTGTGTGTGTGTGTGTGTTATTGAAAGAAATGGCTAGAGGGAACCTCTTTATGCCAATGTGTTTCATTCCTTGAGGAAATTTATCAAAGCTGTCAGAGCTACATAGAAGCTAAATGCATTTATAATCACAACCTATTGATTAAAAATGGTCCAATTGTGGAGCTGTATTTAAGTTTTTCCAATTTTTCCTTTGTCAGTTTTTTCTTTTTTTTGTATCTGGTGCCTGGTTAAGTCTTGTCACTTTGAAGAAGAAATTACTGTTGCTTTTCTCTTCTCTTGGATTTTGTATCTGTTCTTCCACTTGGTAGAAGAGTGTAGTTATGATCACCAAATATAGCCTGAAAATTCCTACGGAGATTGATGACAGCACAACAGATTAATAGATTTGGAAAAAGGATTTGTATATGTGAACTCTCTATAAGGACTTGCCAAAAAATACATGGGCAATTGCCATGCACTTGAATCTAGCAGATAACAGCAGAGCCAGATTGGCCATATCTGAGTTGACTCAGACTCAACTCTTACAAAAGCAATTGTAGAAATGTTAATGCATTTATACACAGAAGTAACATGGAGAAAAATTACTGGTATATAAATACAGGTTAGTAAATAAAATTTCTACAATTGCTTTGACAAAGTTCCCCAAGGAATGAAATATTTTGGTAAAAAAGGTTTTCTTCTTGTCAATTCTAGCATAGATATAACAATGAAAGACTCATTTTCTTAAGAACTCCATTTTATATATGATTTTTTTTTTACTATGTTCCCTCTATACAAAGTCCATGAGCCACTCAAGGTAGAGGGTGACTGAGGGTGTTTATTGTGTGAGCAGTAAGAGTAAAGGGTACAGTTTAGCCCTTGACTTTAAGAGGTTAAGATTATAGTGGTTAGGAAAGTATCCTCTTAGGATTTTATTCCACAAAGCAACAGTTCTTGGGAAGAAGCTATCCAAATGGAACTTGGTCCTTACTAATTGAATACGAAGAAAATGGGGTGGTTTGCTACAATGTAAACCGAATGGCGGGTTTTAGCTGGGAAGGTTAGAGTTGAGGGAACTAAAGAATGTAGCTCATCTGAACATTTTCCATGGAAATCGTGATAGAGTAAGAAGAGGCTTGCAATATTTCATCTGTGGGAAAAGGTTTTGTTAGATAGAAAACAATTTATTACCCACAAGGTTGCGTAGACACTTTTAGACTCTATCAAGACAAGAAAGTGAAGACTGGGCAGCTCCATCACAGATATAGCAGCAGTACTCCATTTTTGGCCTGATTTGGCTCTTGCAAAGGTAGAAAGTGTCAGGTACTTAAAAAACCGACACCAGTTAAACAATTACAAAAACCAAACAATGGCTCTAAACACAGGTGCTAGGTAATACAATTTTGTAGTGGCAACAGTGATGTATATAGCAAGTTATATTCTGGAAATTCCTGCACAATTGTCAACTCATAAAATTAAGAATGCCTCAATCAGCCATCCATGAAATTCAGTTATTACCGGGAATGTCAGCTTTAATGCATCAGAAACAATGTTCACAAAATTGAGTTATTTCAAAATTTGTACCAATTGGGTCCTATGGTTTTTCACAGAAAAAAAAGGGGGAGGGGAAAATCAAATGTGTTAGGACCTGTTAAACAAGGCTAAATGAGGCTGGAGGTGACAATTTTCTATCAGGACCTGTTTAACCAACATGAAGATGGAGGTGACAATTTCATGTCAGGACCTGTTGAACCACCATGAGGATGGAGGTGACAATTTCCACACATGACCTATTGAACAGCAATGAGTCTGGAAGTGACAATTTCATATCAGGACCCATTGCACTGTCATGAGGATGGAGGTAACAAATTCATGCCAGGACCCGTTGAACTGCCATGAGGTTGGAGGTGATTTCATGTCAGGACCCGTTGAACAGCCATGAGGTTGGAGGTTGACAATTTTCAGTCAGGACCTGTTGAAGAACCATGAGATTGGAGGTGATAATTTCATGTCAGAACCTACTGTACCACCATGAGGTTGGAGGTGATAATTTCCAGACAGGACCAGTTAAACCACCACAAAGTTGGAGGTGGCAATTTACAGTCAGGATCCGTTGAACCACTGATGAGGCTGGAGGAGATGTAGTATCACCACTATGAAGTGGAATCAAAATAACATTTCATGCACTGACAATATGCAAATTCCTCATCAAAGAAATAGATCCAAACATAGCCATCATTGGACAAAGTGGTGTGCTCTGTTTTTTAGATAGGAAAGGCATGGTCCTCCAGGATTTCCTGAAACCAGAACAAACCAGCAACTCTGACAATTATGTTGTGACTTGTACACACACACAACAAAATTACTATATTATCACACACCCACATATGTTACCAACCAATGCTGGTAAATTTTTCAGGATACACTTCAGTTTTTAATATCTTTTTATTAGAAATATTTACAATTTATTTATTTGGTGGTGCGAGATTTTATTATACACCTCAAGGGTTGTTCATCATATCTTATTGATATTTTTTTAAATTTTTATGTACATAATCATCTCCATGCATTGTAAGAAAGATTTAATTTAAAAACAGAAACAAGTTGTTGTGTGATAGTGTAACAATGTTAGAAGTTGCAAAAAAATAAAATAAAATGTTGGAAAGAGATCAGAGAACAATTAAAAAAAAAAGAGAAAAATCCAACTCGCTGACAAGATAGGAACAAAATAAAAGAACTGGCTTGAAGAATTTGACAAAAAGAAATTCCAGAAAAATTAAAAAGATAATAAGCAAAAAAAAAAAAGTGGATTGGAAATATTTGAAGAATTTGTTGCAAATGTATATGGAGAGTAAAGATTCAGAACATTAAGAACATTTGCTAAAGGCATGAAAGCAACAAAACTTAAGCTTAAAGTAAATGTCACAAAAGAAATAAGTAAATAATTTATGTTGTGCAAAGAAGTACACAAAAACTGATTACTCAACAGTAATTCTTAGTGATGAATGTAGAGCTACATTGGATGGACCCGACGGCTGGGCTTTTCACAGAAAAGATTGGGTAAAAGAACATAAAAGATAACATAAAGATGGAGTAATGTTCTGGGCTCATGCTGTAAGCAATGAAGTTTTAGAGCTTTTCAAATTTGAGATGTCATCCAGATAAATGCGGATAATTATTGGACAAGACATTTTTGAGTCATACAGGTCACAGAAACTTTAAGCTAAAATGTATATTCATGCCTTTTCACATTCTACAAAGCTAATTATTGCCCACCTTGCCAGAAAAAATTTCAAAGATATCAAATTAATAAAATGGCCCTCAGCCATTCCAGATATTAGTGCAATAAAAAAACTTGTGGTCTATCATTAAAAGAAATGTATATGAGAATGAAAAGCAATATTCAAATAAGGCAGATCTCTGTGGGAAGAAATAAAAACTGCTGCGAGTTGAAGCAATAGATAATAAAATCAATGGTTGAAAGATTGATGAAGTTTATAGAATGACAAAAAGCCCATATTAACATGTAAAATAAAATAATTTATTCACATGTATTGTGTTAATCTAATTTCCTATGGTCTATAACTTTTGAATTTATTTATAAACAAACATTCATATTGCTCTTTGTCTAATAAAACTGGACATCTCAAAATTTTTTAAATAACAGTGACTATTATAAGTTGAAACTCATACAATATATTTACTCATATAAACATATCCTGAAAATGTTACTAACATTGGTTGATTAATATTGATACAATTGTGAAAAGACTGAATTTCATGATAAAATCTGACATAGTCCACACACACACACACACACAGAACATGCTGAAAAGTTACTTGGCTCAAACTATGTTATTCAGATGTTTGGTTACCAAAATAGTGGTTTTGAGAATTGAGTCATACTAATAACTTTTCAGCATTTTTTGTCTATTTATATGAGTAAAGTTGAATGAGAATCTGAGAGAATAGGCAATATATACGACAATTTCAAAACATTTTTACCTTGGCAGGTTTCACCAATGACCCAGCATTATGAGTAAAGCTGTTTTTCTAATAACACTGTAACATTTGAAGATAAAACATTTTCCAAATTATTCTCTTATATATATATATATATATATATATATATATATATATATATATATATAAATAAATATAAAAGTGGACATGGAAGTCAGCACTTAGAGGCGACAGTCTGTTTCATGCTAGTGCAATCGTCAGGCGACCTGACGCCTGACGATTGCACTAGCATGAAACAGACTGTCGCCTCTAAGTGCTGACTTCCATGTCCACTTTTATATTTACACACTCTCTATCTCTGATATTGAGCACTTTATCCAATAAATATAGCACACTTTAAGACTATATTTCTGCATATATATATATATATATATATATATATAAAAGAGAATAATTTCTGTGTCAAATCAACAAGGGTCTAACCATCACTGACAAATTTTTTTTCAAATTTGGTACACTTATAGAGGTTCAGGATACGAATTGAATGGTACCTATTTTACATCTCTAGGTCAAAGGATTCCAGAGAGATGACCCTTTGACCCTTGACAAAAAGGTGAATTTTGGAAAATAGTCACAAAGTTTAAATATCAATATCCCAGTTGTTTTTTCACCCACAAAGCTAAGTTATATACAATTTTAAAATACTTGGATAGATCTATTTATTTATTTGTTTAAAGATTATAATCATATCTATAAAAACAAAAAAATTGATTGTTTTGTACATTTAAATGTCAACAAAAACTTATTTTTATTTTTTTATTTTATGTTATCTTAACATTAATTCATGGCACTTTTTAAATAATTATTTTCATTGTGTTATTTTTTCATATAAAAATATATTTGTTGTATAATAAAATGTAAACAAAACCAAAAATAAGGTTGTTTATTTTCCACTGAATTAGCCAACATTTAAACACAAATAACAAAAATTCTGATGATTTTACAATTATAGTTCTTATGGGAATATTGATCAGCATTCAAAGAGCTTTCTAAAGATATACAAGCTGACCATATTAGGAGATATGAAAATATTAGCAAAGAGTGGCAAACAGCAAAATTAGCCATTTTGAATTTGGCCCAACTCATTAAAACCTTTGTAATTCAGGCCACAATCAAACATCAACCATAAAATTTTGGACATATCTTGCCATAAGGCAGACAAATTGGTTGTCAAATTTTAAAAAAATTAAAGCCACGCTTTTTGAGAAATTAAAGGTCAAAATTAAGGTCATGGTCAAATTATCTATTTTATCTTCAAACAAATAAATAGGACACCTTTTAAAATCCAAGTACTTTAAAATAGTATATAATTTAGCTGAGAGATTGATAATTAAAATTTGTGACTATTTTCGAAAATTCACCTTTGTGGCAAGGGTTCTTTGGAAGCCTTTGATCTAGAGATGTAAAATAGGTGCCATTCAATTTGTATCCTGAACTTCTATAAGTGTACCAAATTTGAAAAAAATCTGCTGGTGATGGCCAAACTCTCGTTGATTTGACACGGAATGGTGCATACACACACACACACACACACACACACACACACACAGGGTGTCCCAAAAAATTGACATCATTTTGTAGTTTAATAACATAGCCAATTCTCACTGAAATGGTCTCAAAATGTGCAAAACCTAAGTTGACTGTGCAGACTTATCTACCAGGAAGATGGATCAGGTGTGCCAGTGATAATGACAATGTGCTGTTGAAATGGCCACCACGTTCACCTGACTTGACATCATGTTTGACAGGAGCTGGACTATCAACTTGAAGTGTGTTGTGTCACAGGTGGTGTGCATATTAAACTTTTGTGAAGCTTTGTGAAATTGTTTATAAAATCTACATCCCTTTGAATATCTTGTTCAAATTTTGATAAATAAATCTTTTTATTGTTCAACATAAAGCCAGTATAATTTTATTAACCTGGGATATGTAGTTACTCAGATATTTACATTTTACAGGGTTCCCACAGATCTGTGTAAAAAAAATTCAAGGACTTTTCCAGGACTATGTTAAGAAATTTCAAGAACTGACACACACACACACAAAGTGAATGGTGATCAATTTAAAAAAACACAAACTTTGTGATTTATCTTTTAATAGTTTGACAGATGAGATGTTCAAAGAAAAGCTACAGCTGGTTCCAATAATTCATGTCACATAGATCAGTTGAAAGCAGTGAAGAAATCAAAGTGTTGAAGGCTAAAACACAACTAAATACAGACCTGGTTGTGTTACATATTTTGTGTAGCATTACACACAGGTTGGAGTTCTACTACACTTAAAAATTTTGAATTACACTCTTTAATTCTTACTGCTACACATGTCAGCTATCTAAACTACTCGTGGTTTGCAAATGTCACAAAAATTCATCACTGCTGCACATTTCCTCTGAAGTTTAATGGTTTTAATGAACAGAACTACTCTTCTATTGCCTCTATTTTCACAAAAAGACGACACATTTTATCTATCCCTACTAGATCATATAATGATTGTTGTTCTACAGAGACTTTGTCTGTAAAATATAATTTAAGAAAATGACATGAGTGCCATTTTTATTATATTTTTTAAGTACTCAGTAATCTTAAAAATGCTAAAAAATAAAATATTCTTCATAATCTAATTTTAGGAATGTTGACCTTAAATTTACTATAGTCATTGCTCTTATTTTCTGATAATGTTGTGTTTGGTTGACCATACTTTCAAAAATGGGCACGTTACATAATATTTTATATACATAAAAATTTTTTTAAATTATTTTTAAAATTTTGATGCAAAATGATTTGCATTAAGCCTTTCAATTTTTGATTAGTAAATATAGTTTTCACTTAATAACAATATCACCTAACTGGATGAAAAGTAATGCAGAATTTTAAAAGATTTATATATTATAAATTATTATGATTAAAATTTAAAAAATTAAAACAATTCTTGTAAGAATTCGTTATTCATTGAAAAATCTTTTTTCCTTAAGACAATAGTGTCCTGAATAAATTTTATTTATAAAAACAATTAAAAGCTTTTCTAATTCAATAATATCATAATTTTATCGCATTTTTTATTTTACAATTTAAACAGATTTTCGGGAAATGAATAGTAGTTTAAAAGAAAAAATTACTGATTTACATTCTCCAAGGAGTCCTGCTTTTAACTAATAAAAAGATTTTTGTATAAAAATTTAATTTCTTGAAATTTCATGAAATTAAAAAAGGAGGGGGGGCATGTAATAAAAATAATATATTTACCAAGATTTTCTAAAAAAAAATAATTTCATTCATCTGTGAATAAGTCCTGAAAATTTCATTAAAATCCAACAATTATTTGATTTTTGCAAGAATTTCCAAATCAATGTTTTTCACTTGAAAAAAGGTGCTAAAACACTAAATGTAAATATTATGTTAACCCCTTGCGAAAAAAAAAAAAAAAAAATAAAAAGATTTTTAACGCAAATTTTGAACGTGCTAGAAAGGATTGAAAAATTTAATAAAATAAAAAAAATTCTTTGGTCCTTCCTATTCTTAATAATAACAAACATTTTGGCAATAAAACTTTGTTTTTATTAAATCTGGGGCCCTTTTCCATCATGCCTTTTTTTTCAGTGTGCAATTCTTAACCGTTTCATGATCATGTTAAAATCATCATCTGCAAGAAAAGGAAGTAACGATTTATGACACTGCTATTTTATCAGCAACGGTTCAGTGTCTCTTGAAACAGACACAAAAATCTGCACTTTCATATTCTTTCTCCTTTTTTTTCTCGTCACCTAGATGAGAAAATACAGAAGTAACTACAAGGTCAGGAACTCGTTCTAATCATTGAAACAAACCACCCATTCGCAATATCTGCCAAATATTACTTACGACTAAAAAAGGGCAATTTTAGCTAGTAAACAAAACAGATTTCTGGGATTTGGCATTTTGATTTTCATGTATTGAGAAAAAGGATACATGGGCATCCCAATTTAGAAAATTCAAAGACTTTTCAAGGAACTTTTGGGCTATTACTGTTTTTTCATGACTTCAAGCTCTGGAAAAGGACCTGTCAATTTTCCAAGACTTTTCAAGGTTTCCAGGACCTGTACAAACCTTAATTTTAAATGATGTCAATTTTTTTTGGCGAGGACACCCTATATATATATATATAGATATATATTTACCATATAATTCCATAAACTCATTACTTTCCATGTTATTGTTAGCTTTAAAATATGCCAGCATCTGGCAAAAAGTCATCATTTACACATACAAACATCGGGAAGACATAATTTGAATTGTAAGAGAAATAACATTACTTCTTCAATAAATTACCAAAAGAAATAAAGAAATGATGCCAGAAGAAATATTATCAATAAAATATTTGGTTTCTGCAAGAAAGACAGTGGTTCAAAAAGGTTAATGTAACAATCACAGCCTTATAATTTGGTATTTCACTTGACACTTATCTTTAACTATTGGCAAGAATTTAAAACGATAAATTCAACCTGAATTTGTGAAAAATAAAAACATAGAAGTTTTGATTCATTTTTTGAATTGTCTTACTGTCGTTTGGTTTTGCTACATGAGTTGTTTTTACGTTAATAATACTAGTGTAAAATAAAACATAGTGTTATACACCAATAGTGTAAAAAACATTGTAATAGTACTAGTTTAAAAAAAACAAAAACAGTATTATAATATTACTAGTGTAAATAACACGGTGTTACAATACTACTAGTGTAAAGTAGAAAATAGTATTATAATATTACTGGTGTAAAAAAACAAAAATAATACTACTACTAGTGTGAAAAATCACTGTGTTGGTATACTTCTAGAGTAAAAAAAAATCCAAGATGGCAGAGTGGTTGGAAGAGAATATAGCTATATCATTAATTTGAACAACACAGGTTAACTTTTGTAATATAACTGGTAAGGCACTATCAGGGTAACACAGTTTCACAAGTATAAGGGATATGAGTTCAAATCACAACTGAATGCTTATTCTTTATTTATGATCCATGTGGTTGTTATACAGGGTGGTCCGAAAGTCTTGTCACGTCTACATAACATAATTTTCTATTTCACATGGCTGACACGAGCTCCTACAGCTTGGAAGAGAGGTGAAAGGGGTGACAAGACTTTCAGACCATCCTGTAGAATAAATGTTTAAAAAAATGACAGAAGAACTATGATAAAAAGAAGCAATAAGATGTAAGAAAGAGGAATGAAAAATTTATAACAACATTCCATCAGGAAATTTCAGAGAACTTAAGACTACAGGAACAAGTTTATTTGTACAAGTGAATTCAAAGTCCCAAAGAGAAACTGGGACAATCAGTTTTCCCCAAATAGAAAGCATAAACTATGAATCGGTTTGTTAATACTACACTCATTTGCTACAACAAAGTTGATTAATATGGCTTGGGTTTTTGAAATTTTGCAAGATGAATGGATTAGCAAATATGGCAATATAGATTTTAGTTACTTTCCAACAAATTTGATTAGTCAATTTTATATGTGCAAATGAATTCAACAGAATGAATTACTCTAGGGTTTAAATTGAAATTATCATGACGGTGTGCCCAGTGTAAATTGATATGACTCTCTACACATCAATTAAATATGATCTAAAGTAGCGTTCCTCAACCGCTGTGTTCCCACAAGAGGTTGCCAGGGGTTCCATGAAAAACACTGATAAAGAGGCTAATGAATTTTTCTGTAATTTTTGTTTAATTTTATATTTGTAATTTTACTATACGCATACAGCATATTGTTAGAAAATCCTTGGTTATTATAATAAAATATAAAAGTGATAGATATATGTAATAATTTTTATGCAGCAGTTCCCTGAGACATGAAAGCTATTTCAAGGATTCCACAAGGATAAAAAGGTTGAGAAACCCTGTTCTAAAGTACAATCTGCTCCACACAAATCATGTTGTTTTGTGTTGAATAGATCATAAAACAAATTTTATAATATTGATCAACTTAGTTTACATTTCTCACAACCAAATCATTTTTTAATAAGGTTTCTCAATCTTTTATTTAATGCAACTGCAAAAGAGCACAAATAACTGATCTGGATTGATAATACTAAATACAAAGCATAATAACCCATAATACTAAATACAAAGCATAATAACCCATAATACTAAATTCAAAGCATAATAACCCATAATACTAAATACAAAGCATAATAACCCATAATACTAAATTCAAAGCATAATAACCCATAATACTAAATACAAAGCATAATAACTCATAATACTAAATACAAAGCATAATAACTCATAATACTAAATTCAAAGTATAATAACTCATAATACTAAATAAAAAGCATAATAACCCATAATACTAAATTCAAAGCATAATAACTCATAATACTAAATACAAAGCATAATAACTGGTAATACTAAATATGAAGCATAAAAAATAACTACTGAATAAATTCAAAATCTTGAGTTGCCCAAAAGTGAGCCTCTTGATTTAATCCACACTGGTAATTTTTTTTTCCAATTCACCCCAAGCAAGGTGATAATGCCACTAAGACAAAAGGGGAGTGAAAGAGAATGAAAAGACTTTAGAAAGAACTGGAAACCCAATCTAAAACAAGGAACAAGGGAAAAAACTTCTACTCCTGTTCAAAAGACCGTGGCAGGAGTGTGAACAAGACGATAGAATTCAAAATTCCCTGAGGGTTACCCAGATTGAGGAGTGCATGATGGAGGTTGGAGAGCACAATAACTGAAACATGATAACAACAACAAAGATGAGGACAATAGCCAGCATGTAAATAATCAATTTCAAGTCCACTCCCTCTCCAAATTAACAACTGCCTCTGTTGCATTATCATTCTTAAATTTGTATATACTAATAGTTCCCATGAAAATTTGAAAGTTTTGCTATTTGGACTTTTTGATGAATTAATTTTTAAGTTAATGAGTGAATAAGCTCCTTGCAAGTTCCCTAACTTTAAAATACACACAGAAATTCTCCTCTTGCATGGTTAAATATTTGAGCTAAACAAATTTAACAAAATACTGCAATAACAAACATAAATATGAATACAGGTCAATGTTTAAAGAAGTAAGAGGGTACAAATGGAAAGATTTGAATAAAGCAGTAATGTCACTATGATACAAGGGGTTACTGAGTGTGAAAGAATAAGAAAAAAGAGAAACATAATTAAGGAGCAAATTCAATAGAAGAGTAATCAGGAAGAGGTAGATAATGATTGACATTGCATTTAAATCAAAGTTAGCTGGAAAGCATGGAGCTGAAGAGAGTTCCATAAACAAGAAGTGTGAGAAAATAAAATGTTAGCATGGAACTTATGGTTACATCTAGCCTATTCAACTGTAAACTCCTATATCTTCCCTTTCTTTTTTCTCACTAAAACTAAACAGCATCTCTGATATGTCTTTTCCTTCTTTCCTCACAATAAAAACAGAATAGTCCATTATTTATGAGGTATTGGCTGGACATAACATACGTGCTAATGAAGGAACAAGCCGAATTATAACATTATTTTTCAGACACTAATCTAATAACTATTATAGGACTGAAATAGTAATATTTTTGAGGAGTTCATATATCATGCACATAGTAAGTATAACTTCCTTTGACCAACTTAGTCATTTACTTCATACACATCACAGGGCATAGTATAAATTCACAGGTACAAAGATTTCAACTTTAAAATGAGATAAAGGCAAAACAAAACAAAGACAGGAGAAACTCTACAGGTGATAAACAATAATAAAACAAATCAAGAAAACAGAGCACCAAGATTATATCCGAACCAACAATAAGTAACATATTTATGGTTTATGTATGTTCACAGAGAGCAAAAATCTTTCTCAGTATTTCAGTCAGTTATGTGCCATGCATGATACACGCTTAGGCGATCATGTATCTTTCGATACATGATTGACGAGGCAGATTTTTTCCCGCAGTTGGTTGCCATTTCTTTCTGCAGTAGACCAGTTGCCATCCAAGGCTATAGAACCCGGTCTGTCCTGCTATTTACCCATAGCTGGGGGGAGAAGAGGAGGATTCATACCTTTCCCAAGGGTATTAGCATGTAAGTGAATGTAATGGAATTCAAACTCGGCTCTCCGATTTCTCAATCCAAGCCGCTATCCATTACTCCACCATACCTCCTCCTCTCAGTATTTTTACCGAGGCTAAAACAGTAAAAAAAAGAATTATGCAAATTGAATTTAATGATAGTTTCATTCTTTAAGCAGACTAGCTCAATATAAGTACAAAGGAATTATTTGACTGTTGTAACTAACCTTGAACTTTTACCAAATGCAGTTAGTTGAATGAAAATGCCAGCAGACTTTCAAGTTTATCCATTCCATTAATTAAAAGACGAAAAGGTTTCAAAAAATGGATGTTCGCTATAGAAAAGATCTCCAGAACAGTCACAGAAAAACAAGATGGAGAAGGATGCAACTTTGCACCAAAAAAGTGCTGAATGTTTTGAAAAAATTGGTCTGAGTTCGAGTATAATAGCAAATTACTATAACAAAAGAAAACATCATCATCAGCAGCAGCATAGCCATGTTTATTTTGTTGAGGCAGGGGCGAGATTAATATAGTACAAAGCAACGTGGATGTTACCTGACAGAGAATCTTACTTTACCTCACCACATATGCCTGTCAATATACTGAGACTTGTCATAATAATTTGAGGTAAAGTTTTACAAGGCCAGATGCTCTTCCTGACCCCCAATACAGTAGTCCAAGTATACTGAGTGTTTTTATCGAGACACCATCTCTAGGTAGATTAACATTCAAAGTTACAAACCCCATCCTAGCCTTATATATATATATATATAGTGTTGGCAGTTGGCCCCTATAAAAAGCTCATATGCCCTTTGACAAGTCTTGTTATTCGTCTAGGAGTTGGCAATTTGACAGGAGGTCTTTTGCTATGGCGGTTCTAGAGTAGTACTACTACAATCATTGAGAAATCTGATCTTAAAAAAATTACCCAAGGGGCATATTGGGATCCCTGTTGCAGACACCTGCTAAGGCATATTTGCATTTTTTCCCCACACGCACAGAGCCCACCTGTAGTTTATACTGCAAGTATGCTGAGTAGACCTTAGTTACAGTTTCTAGGAGAGAGCATATAATATGGGATGATCTACAGTTTGAACAAGACCAGAATAAGAAATCTGAGAGATGAGTTTGAATTCCAGTTGAGGGTTACATTCACATACCATCGGTATGAATCCATATTGTCTTCCTCCAACTATGGGTTAAATAATAGGGTAGACTGGCCTCTCTAGCTGTGGTTGGAAACCAGTCTGAATTCAAAACCATTGAGGAACAAACCATACCTAAAATCACAGCCTGGTAGCAGGAGCTATATACAGAAGGAGCCTTGCACAACAAACCATTATGATCATTCAATGTAATCTCACTTGGCATATTTAATGACAACTCAGCAAGGAATATCATGCAATCAGATTGCATACAACAATAGAGACACATTACACAAGATCTCTATGAGGTTTTGACCAAAAACAACTCATAGGAGTTGTGCAAGCATTGAGTAATGGATTAAGCACTAATGATGAATGAATGATGCTGAATTATTTCTCAGACAGGTATTCAATCAATGACTATAATCAATAAATAAGTAGGTGGGAATGAATTATGACATTAATATTGTCATTCAGTTATTTATATTATTTATATGCAGACTATTGACCTCATCTTTGTTGCTATTAATACAATGTTTTGGCCATTATACACACCAGCCTTCATCAGGTGTTTGTAGATCCAGGTAACCTTCAGGAAATTTCGAACTGATTCCTTTATTTAACTTATATCTCTCTGTATGTGATTTCATTTACTGTACAAAAGGTTTATCCTGCCATTGACAGTGACTGATACCTGAACAATAGTGTGTTTGAATTTCATAGTTGTGTTGTCATATCCTGCAATGGCAACAGAAGACAACTTGAGTGAAATTAACAATAAGGATACTTGAGAGGCCTTCAAAAAGAATGCAGTGAAAAGGCAAGTAATATTTATAATGCAGAGTGCTAAAGATTAATCTGTGCCCCCGAAGAGTCCAGTTCGAAATTCCCTGAAGGTCAGCCAGGTCAACATTCATCTGATGAAGGTCGCAGAGCACATCGACCAAAATGTTGTGATAATAATAACAAAGATGAGGATATTAGTCCATATGTAAATAATAATATCTCTTCATGCCAGAAATTCAGATATTGTCATTCAAATCTACTGTTCACTTTCCTCTACAAAACAAACAAGATCCATTAAATTTTATAAGAGAAAGAAAGACTAATTATGGTTCAATAGCAATGAAAATGTAAATGGTTGCATGTGACTGTTGCCAAAAGTCATAACTGTCCATTGCAATGTTCACTATGAATTCTAATCTTTTTTAAGAATTGAAATTTACACACACGTCATGTTATCTCATCTTAGAATTGACTGGGAGTTAAGGCACTAGCAGGAAGCTTTCTAAATCTTCATCACCGGGCTATCTAGCATCCGCATCATGAGAATAACACCCACACTAAAAAGAATTAGCTTAGAGAAGAAGTGACAACGGATAGAGTATAAAATGTCCTAAATATACTCACTAGGTAGTCCATCAGAACACCTGGATGTGTCATCATAGGGATTTCGTGTTGCACATATATTAGGAGATGCAAGGCTCTATTCTATGGGCCAGTATGAAAGATCTTTTTTTGAATGACACCATTGCAATTCACTTCACAAATCCAGTCTGTTAGATTCTGCCATTGACCACTCCATTTGCAAATGTCTTCATCATAACTCTGGCTTCTGAGTGCTATGCTTTGCCAAAGAGCAATTCGTGATTTGGTCCCACAACCACATATGGGCCTGAATGCAGATGTGTAGGTAATGTAATAAATAGGGGCTTGGAATCAAAATTCAGAGAGTCAAGTTTGAATTCCAGTAAAGTTTGTTACATCCACAAATGCTTTTGGAAAATGTACAAATTCAGCTTGAAATTGCTAAGATGTAACCATAAGTTAACAGTTTCTTCTCTTGCAATTCATGCTTGTGGAACTCTTTTCTGACTTCTTGCTTTCCTCGTAACTACAATTTTCAAAAATTTAAATGCAACCTTTGTCATCATCTGTTTTCCTTGAACCCTATTCCCGTAATGTCAACCCTCTCCCTAACATTTTCAAAGTTTCTTTTGCTTTCAGTAGCCTGTCACATCTTAGAGGCTGTATTGCCTTGCTTGCAGGTAGAATGATTAAAAAAAAAAAAAAAGAAGAAAAATATCATAATTTGAATGTAAATGTATAAAACTGAACAAAACCTTGCAGACTGAAAATTAGATACTTATTTTGAATTTTAAACATTTGAATAATAAATCCATTTTGGCTTGCTTTGTAATAATGCCCTTGTAAAAAGTCTTGAATTCATCTTCCTCTAACTACAGATTAAATGGCAGGTTGACTAGGTGCACTAGCCTTGGAATGGTAGCCAGTGTAGGAAAAAGAAATTCAACCAGTCATATTTAATAGAGCAGATTGGATTCTTTAGCCTTGTGAGGGCAATTAGTCTAGAAGGAAAAAAAAATGGAAGTGATATGGGCTCCCCCAAGTTATCTTGTCCTAGACACATCCACTGGTGTTAGTGCCCCAATGACCCTCATGAGTAGTGTGATTATGATTGCGTCTCTCGTTGATTATATATATATATATATATATATATATATATATATATAAATAGTCAATCACTCAAAGGTTTTCGACTGCTAAAACGAATGTGATCAGTACAGACTGAGCAGAACAAAGAGAAAACTTGAGTTAGCCTAAAAAGCACAAATGTATAAAAATGAGGATTCTATTACTGAGGATGATACCAACTTGACAGTTGA
This sequence comes from Acanthosepion esculentum, assembly GCA_964036315.1. Lineage (NCBI taxonomy): Eukaryota > Metazoa > Mollusca > Cephalopoda > Sepiida > Sepiidae > Acanthosepion > Acanthosepion esculentum. Next base: position 4,304,172 of record OZ038507.1, on the reverse strand, counting down.
TAATTGCAAGTAACTGTTTAAGAGGATTCAGTTACTCTGTCTTAACTTTTTTGACTACACACAAAAATACACAAAGTAAAAAAAAAATTGCAAGTTTTTAAAATAGTAATGTTAAAAAATGGAAACTATTTGGTACCTTGAGCAACATTGCTGTTTAAATAAATTTTATAGCTTAAATAATTTGAAATACATTTTTTGAATTGAAAACTATATATAATACGTTTTTTTATAACTTAAATAGTTTAATATAATTTTTGAATTAATAACTTTATCAAATTACAACAATATTATTAAAAAAGTAGTTTGAAACAAACACATGGAAGCCATGAGATTCAGTGGCTTAATTCACTTTAAGAAGGTTTTTAAAAACGAATGTGCCATCTGGTGGCAAGATTAGAAATTAAGTCTGTGTGGTTCATTCAAAGACTCATTTACAACAATTATGAGCAGTCTAACAATTAAACAGGTTTTCATGCACACCGATATTAAATACTAAAGTGCAAAGCAAAATAAAAGAGAATGAATTAATATTCAATTGTTACCATTCTGTGGAAATGTCTCTTTTCCCCCCGCTAAAACAATTCTGCAGGCATTAATATTAATAAATAATAAGTATAAAAAAAAATGTCAATGTTTTGGAAAATAGTAAAAACCAAAATATTTCTTTTTTTGGGGGGCAGAAACATTTTGATAGCGGTGACTATCCAAACACTCTTCATGCTGAACAACATTGTTACAGTTTTAAAAATGATAACCATGAAGTGAATTTCAATTATGTGATTTTTTTTTTTTTTTAAATAAAATCTTAAGGGAAAGACAAAAATGCTGAAAAATGTTTTTAAAAGCATTGGAGGGGTATTTTCATAACACAGAGCATCAGTTGAGCAAATCATTCAAAGAAAATTTGTTTTAAATAAGGTAAATTTGAAAATAACTTATCCTGATTTTTTTCTCAAAGGATGGGAGGGATGTTTATAATGTTATTTTATAATGTTCAGGTCATCTAAAAAAAGATTATGATAATTGTTATTTTTTTTAACGTTTTTTAATTTAGTAAAAAAAATTTTTTTTTTAATATCAGTCAAAGAATCTCCCAAAACAGAAACAAAATAAAATTGAAAAAAAACCCAAAAAACTAAAAACAAAGGAAAAAAGAAAATCAAAAATGGTTGAGTTGGAGATAAACTTAAGAAAAGTAGCCATTATTATTATTATTATTATTATTATTATTGTTGTTGTTGTTATTACTACTACTACTACTGCTGCTACTACTACTACTGCTACTGCTGCTGTTATTGTTTTTGTTGTAAGTGGGCAGAGGAGGTGGCGGAGGAGGAGGAAGTGGATGTGGAGGAGGAGGAAATGCAGCACGCACCTGAACGTCAGAGGTGAGTTTCTCCGGCGCTGAGATAGAAAGTTTGTCATCACTGGCAACAGTGACAGAGTTGCTATGGAGGGGCCGGCCAAAATACTCGGCGTGCTCCATCTGCCGGTTGCGGTGGTGGGTCTGCATAGTGCCGTGCTCGGAGACAATGACCACGTCGCACGGCTTCACATGGCCACTTACCCCACTGCTGCTCATAGCGATCAGGCCGCCATGACTAACCGGCCCAGTATGGCCGGTACCAGTGCCCAAAGATGAGGATGACTGGCCACTCATCTGATGATGGAGGTGATAGTGCTGCTGTTGGTGATGATGGTGGTGCTGCTGCTGCTGCTGCTGTTGGCGTTGGTAGTCAGTCATAACCTGGAGAGATAGAGAGTGGTAAATGTAAATAAACGTAATTATTATACAAAAACACACACAAATAGAGAATATGATGAGTAAATTCTCGCCATTTTATATTTTTAATTTCGCACATGTATGTTGTTTGTTTTGATTTTGTCAACTGCATAACATAGTATGATCAATTGGTGGGTGAGAAAAAGAGCACCATGATGCAATTCACTCCCCTCAGAAATTTGGAAACAGCATTTTTGCCAAAAGCAGCAACATGAATATTTCAGTGTTTGGCTGTCAATCTGAGGTAGAGGATTTGGAAAGAGTGGGATAAGTCTAATGGTGATTATGAAGGTACGGCAGCTTGGAAAACCCACTCTGATCATTTTGATAAAAGAACTCTCTTGTTGGTGAAGGCCTCAGACTCAACACGGAGGCCTACATCAAATGACTTGAGGAGGTAGTACTGCCCTGGGTCAAGAGGGTGGCTGCTGGAAGACACTATGTTTGACAAAAGGACTCTGCACCATGCCACACAAGCAGGAGAACCCAGTCAGGGCTGTCAGACAATTTCTGCAACCACATCACTCCTTACATCTGACCACCTAACTCTCCAGACTGCAACTCCCTTAATTATTATGTGTGGGGCGCAGTTGAGTGAGAGACCAACAAAACTCCTTGTAACACCAGAGATGAACTGAGGACAAGGATTATGGCAGCATTCACCAACTTATATAAGGAGACCATCCAGAAGAGATGCAGGAGATTCTGAAGTCGTCTGGAGGTCGTGGTTGAAGCCAATGGCGATTTTATTGAATAAATTTACTCTTTAGTATTTCAAGATATTTTTGTGTAATTTTGGTAAATCTATCTGTTAAAATGAGATTTTTTTTTTAATCATTTCACCCCAAGCAAGGCAGGAAGCTACTAGCATGCAAGGGGTTACAGAGGATTTGGAGCGAAAGCAGATAGAAGTGATAGAGGAAAGGATGAGGAGAAGGATAGTGGATAGATCAAGGCAACTGGAGATGTTGATTGACATTACATTTGAATAGTTGGAGATTATAGCTATCAGGGAAACAGGAAAAGGGAAGGGAGTTCCACAGGCAAGAGGTACGAGACATGAAGCTATTGGAGTAGAAGAGATAGCTACATTTAACAGTTTCAACAGTGAAAGGGCGAGAGCGGGATGCCAGCCTCATAGGATGCTTGCATTAATGAAGTCTGGTTACCAGCGAAAGCAGCTCATCGGAGCAATTACCATGAAAGTATTTGTAAAAAAGACAGAGAGAGGCGACGGCATGTCTGTGAGAGAGCAACTGCAGACAAGATGCCAGATCAGGGCCAATTACATTGCATATCCATCACTGGATCTTATCAAGAACCCCGAGACAAATAGAAGGGGCTACAGACCATATATGGCAGCAATACTCCATGCAAGGGCGAATGGTGATTTGGAGATTTGAAGGATTGATTCCGGAGAGAAAAATTTCCTTGCGGTGGACGAAGCAATTGACTCTATGTATTTGTTCCACCTCAGGTCAGCAGTCAATGTGAAACCGAGCAGCCGCAAAGAGGTGCTCTCAAGAAGTTGAGTGTCTGACATTCTAATGGGGGGCAGGGAACCTTGGGGAACACCTGCGCTTGTGGGATAGGAGCTGGAGGAGAATCCATTGAGAACGACCTTTAATTCACGGTTTGACAGGAATGATTGTATTAAGTCAATCAACCTGTAATTCCATAACCCTGGAGCTTGCGAAGAAGGCCGGCATGCCAAACCCTATCAAACGCTTTGGAGATGTCTAGAGCCATGGCACGAGCTTCTTCATTATTTTGAAGAGCTTGGTAGACAATTTCAGTGATGGCTGTAAGCACATCAGCTGTAGATTGAGCAATGGGGAAACCATATTGCTTGTCTGAGAGCAGATCATGGGATGTAAGGTGGTTAACCACTTCAGCATTGATTAAAGCTTTGAAGACTTTGCCGATGAGGGGTAAGAGACTGATAGGACGGTAATTAGAAGGGTCGCAAGAGTTCTTAAAGACAGGAACAATTGATGAGGACTTCCAGCAGTCTGCAAAACAAGATTCCTTGAGGCAGTAGTTATATAATTTGGAAAGGGCGGGCACCAGTTCAGGCGCACATTTCTTCAGGACAATGGCTGGTATCCCATCTCCACCACTAGCCTTGTGGGGGTCTAAATTAGAGATGATGCCCAATACCAATGACGGGGTTATGTGCAACCCACTCAATAAGGCCTCAGTTCTGAGAGGGAAATCGGGTATGGGTACAACGGACGAGCCAAGCGTTGAATTGAATGAAAATTTCCAAGCAAAGTATTCAGCCTTGTCGGCAGAGGAGGTCAAGACCTCTAACTGGTTGAACAAAGGAGGTATAGAGGGTTTGCTATTGTTAAGTATGCTCTTGCAGAGACGCCAATAATCCTTGGAGCCGAATTTGTGAGATGCAATACATTCCTTCACTTGAGCAGCAAATAGTGACTTAGTTTTGTTGAGGACACATTTACATTCGTTACGGGCAGAGGCAAAGAGACGTCTATTGCAGTCGGACATGTCGCTACGGAATAGGTGGAAGGAGTGATTCCTATGGGCAATGGCGGCTGAGCAAGCAGTGGAGAACCTAGGGGAGGAGCGTGATTTGACCTTATATTTCCTTGAGGGGATGAAAGTGTCGATTCCAGTTTTAACCCAGGAGGAGACCTCAGAATCACATTCTTGAATGGGAAGTGAAATTGGTTCTAATGCAAAGGATGTTGGAAAATGAAATGTTAAAGGGTTTAGGTAATTTTTGAAGGGCTGGTTTAGGTTTACTTTATCGATCTTTGTTAGTGATTGTGTGGAATTATGGTTGGAAGATGAGAAGGCCTGAAGTAAAAGAAGCAGACGGTTATCGACCGTGACGTGAGCAGAGAGAAGTTGGTACAACCTGCATCACAATGTGGCCTCAGGGTTGCTCACTAGAGGTGACTGCAGGGACACCTTTCCATGCGCGACATGGCACTACAGACACCCCTGTATTATACAACTGTTGATCAGAGAGGCCGCTCAAGACGCTACACAAAATTTAGGGCTCCTAACTACCAGTCAGAAACAGCAACCAGCTAACTGTCAACTATGTACCCTCAGAATGAAGAAGTAATGCCACAGACTGCACACATCACGGGAGAAACATGGCAGCATTAGTACAGAGGCCAGAGAGAGAGAGTTCCAGGAACCCCTTCCTAGACAAGAAACAAGGTGTGAGCCTCTACTCTTGTCCAAGAGAGGGGGGGGGGGGAGTACAGTGTTATTTTCATTTTTACCTCATTTAAACGACAATTTATCCATCGCACCCTGTATATGGGTGTCATTAAGTTGTAGAATAATATCCAAACAAAAGTGAAGATAATGAGACATTTCTCCATGATAAACCTCAGATCAGGCTCAAACAATATCACCGATCATCACAAAAGCAATAGTATCACAATGTGCTATACAAAATATATAGAGCAAAAGATTTTGTGTGTGTGTGTGTGTATATATATATATATATATATAGTATATTTGGGCAATAATCCCTCTTTTTATAAGTTTCATTAAAAATGAATGACAAGGTACTGTGGTTGAGTTTTTATTTAATTTTTCCTGTGTTCGTCTTCTTTTCTTCTTTTCTGGACATAAATTATGTAGAAATTGTCTGAATGTTCTGTTTGTCCAAGCGCTTTCAGCCATACTTTTAGCAATTATTAACAATGATTTTATTTTTACTTTTAACTGAATGTATGGATTGTTTTATGTATGTATTTACAGGAATGTTTTATTTTCCAAACATGGTCAGCAGATCGTGGCCATATTCATAGTTGATATTATTAAGTGTTGGCTTTTTCTTTTTTTTTATTAATAAAGCTTCCATTATTTTTAACCTTTTTTTTACATGATGGATGAGGTTATTACATTTGTATTATTAACAAGTATGTTGCAGATGGAATTAGGTAGGTCTCCATGTGTATTTAAATGAGACCTAATTGAGCTATGGGCAGAGAGATGTGAGTTTTCTTCTTAGACATGTTGTAGTATATCCAATATAATTATTTATGAATTTAGTTGCCTAAATACACCTTATATATATATATATATATAATATATTGATGCACATTTCATTCAATAATATAGACAAGTTTTGTCGATTTATTTTATGTAAATTCTTTTCATATCGTCTGATAAGCTTAATAACATTATCATTAAATGAAGAAAGAAAATCACAATATTGATACATATTTTTTAATCCCATCTAAGCTTTCGGCTTGCATAAGCCATTATCAAAGATGACAATTACATAATTTCCTCCACTTGGTCTGGGGTAGTTATATGTTTTAATTTATATTTCAATTTGCCTTTTCACAAAGCTACATTTATAATTCCAAGTGTTGATAGTTTGGTGGGCTGCTGGATCATGTAATTTAAATTGTGTGTATTTAGGCAGCATTTTTTCATACACACAATTGGACACTATTATAAGTGGGGGTAATATGCTGTCTAAGTAGTCCACCACTAGCAATGGTTTACCTACTTCATGCCGCTGACGTGTATTGTATTTTGTTGATGTTATAAAGATTACCATTTCATTTCCAACCTCCATTTTGGTTCTTCCTCATTCAGCAACCTTTTCTAGGTTACAACAAAAAGTTTCTTTAATTTAACTTTCGACCTATCTCAAAGTTTTGGACTTTATCAGACCATCTGACACTGATGATCAGTGTTCCACAAAAGTTTGAAGTTGGTCAAGAGATAAGTCAATTGAATATTTATTAATTTATTGACTGTATATACATGCATACACACACACATACAGAAAAGGAGGTGCAGAAAGGTTCTTGACTGGACTAACTTCACAAAATCAGCATTTCAATGACCAAATTTTAAAATACTGATTTTGTGTAGTTCTAACTTAGAACTTTCATACATATGTCAGTGTACATGTGTATTTGAGCAGAAAATACAAGTCAAAAATTAATAATAATGACTAACAATGCTTCATCTAATGAGAAATGAAGACAAAAGTAAATACTAGTAAAAAATTAATAATAATGGCTGACAATGCTTCATCTAATCAAAAATGAAGATGAAAATAAATACTAGTCAAAAATTAGTAACAATGGCTGACAATGCTTCATCTAATCAAAAATGAAAGTAAATACTAGTCAAAAATTAATAATGGCTGACAATGTTCCATCTAATAAAAATGAAGATAAAAGTAAATCCTAGTAAAAAATTAATAATAATAGTTGATAATGATTCATCTAATAAGAAATGAAGATGAAAGTAAATTAATAATGGCGTACTATGTTTCATTTAATAAAAGAGATAAAATAATAATAACCGCATTTACTTAAGTACACATTTGTAACATAGAACAAATGTGTCAATAATTTATGATTTTATAACTTTAGAGAGAAAAAAACAGATCATACTTTTAAGCAACCTAAGTCATGTTTTAACATCCCAAAAGCTACCATATCTAACTTAATAGAAAAATCAAAAATATTCTTTCTTCATTTGATCCTTTTTTACTGATCATTAATATTGATCGTTATCAATCAGAAACTAAAGGAGCAATGCAAAAATAAATATTCCAAACACTTAGCTATAACCCAAAGGGGGGAAAAAAACCCAAAGAAATTCTTTAGCACCTGGAAATTATACTTAACCCTTCTTTTGTTCTCTCCCCATTCAACATCATACATTTTAATTTTATGCTAATAATCAAAATTATTTTTTTATTGCTAATTCTTTCTAATGTATGATATACGAAAATGCAGTTTTAAGATATTTTAATTATTAGCCTTGTTTTGATGTAAGGAAAATGAAGCTAACAAAAATATTTCATATTTTGGTTGATGCTCCTAAAATAATTGTAGCATATCATCTTGTAAATAAAATAAAGAAACAGAAGAATAATTACTGGAATTGAAGACTGGTAAGTCACTTGACTAGGTTTGCCAATGGACAACTGCTGCTGACAGAAGCGGATTGCCTGCTCCAGTTGCTCGACTGTTGTAGTCTTGATGGGAATCTGAAACAAAATGGGCGAAATAGAGACAAGATCACAAGCCTTTCTTTTATGAACATTTTAAATATCCAAGACAAAGGAATAAAAGAATACTTTCATTAACAAAAACAAAAGCAAAAATATAGCCATATAAGCACCATATTATAATATTTTATAAAAAATATTGTATTACATTGTGTTCACACTTCTTCCCAGTCTTTCGAACAGGAATAGAGGTTTATCCCTTTCTTCCTGTTTAGGATTGGGTTTCAGGGTCCTTCTAAAGTCTATTTCAACTCTATACTTCTAACACCACAGTCTGTACTGTGAAATTTTATTTAATAATTATTTATTTCTCTCTGTTCAATAGGAGTTGATAGTTTCGCCTATCACCCAGTTGACATTTCTCCTTGATCTTTCAAACAGGAGTAGAGGTTTATCCCTTGTTTCCTGTTTAGGATTCGGTTTCCAGTTCGTTCTAGTCTTTTCATTCTCTTTCACTCCCATAGTATCTTAGTGACATTATTGCCTTGCTTGGGTGGCGAATTGATTAAAAACAAAATAAAAATAAAAAGCATATTTGAAAATGGACAATATCAATGGTATTAATATTTATTCAAGACAAAGGAATATCTTTAAAAAAAAACTAAAATAAAAAAATAAAAAACCTAAAGTTTTTTTGTTTTTTTTAGTTAGCTTCTTATTTTTTAAAAGTGCAGCAAAAATATGATTTCATGTCTGGTCACTCTACAAGTGAAACAGGTACAATGTAAACCAGTACTACTTGCCATAAGGTTGGTTCATTGATAACTAAACTGGATGTTCCACCAGGCTCTTCTCATGAGGAGGGTAGCTAGACACTCAACAGAATCAAAAACAATACCTGCCAAAGAGTGAATGAACCTTCTTGTAGGAGTCAATGGTCATCTAGAACAATAGGGTAGACTGGCCTCCAGAGCAATGTATGCTGCCCATGCAGTGATGACATGATACTGCTGGGTAGAGAGCTTCCTAGACTGAAGTTAATAGGCCAGAGCTGATGGTAATAAAATGAATGGCTACATGTCTGTGACCAAGGTGAGCCTTCAAGTTGGAGGATACCATGTATAGTCTGACCTGGAGTGGGATGGGCTCAGCCAGGTCTACATGCCCAAACACACTACTCATGAATGAATACCTCTCTGACTTATGTGAAGAGAAATGGTCAAAGGTGCTCAGTGACTATACAACAACACTTTGTCAGAGGAGTGATGATCATGATGCAGTACAAACATGAAATTTGAGCCAGCAAGTGTGTACTTGAACTCAGTAGAAACAGGGTAAACAATAACTGAACAGTATTAAAAATAAGAACAAGACGAGATATCCCAAAACATGGGCAGTGGAAAGAGTGCAGTCAACCCTGTAGATTAAATAAAGGGTTCAGCTTGCAATTCAGAATTGTCAAAATGTTGTGATAACAACAACAAAGATGAGGATATTAGTTTGAATGTAAATAATGATAACTCCTCGTCTCAGAAATTGTGACAGAAATTAGATAGGTGATTTTGCAAGGAGGCACGGTGGTGTAATGGCTAGTGACTCAGATTGAGGAATCAGGGAGACGAGTTCGAATTCCAATCGAATCCATTACTTTCACTTGCATGATTGGGAAAGGTATGAATCCTCTTCTTCTTCCAGCTATAGGTAAATAACAGGACAGACTGGGATGGCAACTGGTCTACCGCAGAAATAAATGGCAACCTACTGCAGGAAAAAAAATCTGCCTCTTCAGTCATGTATCGAAAGATACATAATCGCCTAAGCGTGTATCATGCGAGGCGCATAACTGACTGACTGATTTTGCAATGAGTGCACAGTCCAAGTAATAATCTACAGAATGACCATACAATAACCAAATTACAATATTTTATTAAAAAAATATTTTAAAATATACATCATCAACGTGAAATTAATATTTATCTAATAGAAAAATGCATAAGAATGTATATAAAAGAAAACAAATGAGAGACCTTAGTCAATTGTGGAAAAGGAGAAAGTATGGAATTGACAAAGATTTAAATAAAAGTGTAAATAAATGAGATTTGAAGTGAAAGCCTGAATTTTTCTGCCATGTCAAATAAGAATTTATTGAAGCCAATTTCATATACTCACTGTGTTTTTCATGATGACTCGGAAAATATCCAAGAAAATATCATTGGTTCGTTCAACATGCAGGTAAACTTTATTGACACCGTGATACCAGACTTTGTAGACTTCCATCAGGAATTTGATTTGTCTCTCACGGTCGGCTTCAGACACCTCTTCCATCTGCAACTCTATAGTGTCCAGGGCATATTCATAAGACAGGTGGGAGAAGCACACACGTTCAGCATCCCGCAAATATTTTCTACGGGTTAAGAAAAAAAGACAAAAGCATCTTAAATAAATTAATGTGTCAGTGCTTGCATTCATTGTTCCAACATATCTTGGTAAAAAATATCATTTTATTATGGAATTAGGCCCGGTACAAGAATTGCTAGTCTATGGAGTCTGGATAAACATTAGCCTATCAGTGACCTTAACTTCATATATATATATATATATATATATATATATATGACCCCTCCCCCATTTACACTTAATATTGCAGTATTAAGAAATTAAGTTAGGTACAAGTATTGATAGTCTATGGAATCTGGGTAAACATTAGCCTACCAGAAATCTCAATTTCATATATATGACTCTCCAATACATGTGTAATATTACCATATGATGGAGTTAGGCAAGATCCAAGTATTGGACATTTACAGTCTGGATAAACATTAGAAACATCAGATGTTTCAATTTTGCATGCAAACCCAAAAGACATTTTTGAAATATTGTATGCAGGTGGAAGGGAAAAGAAAAATGATGAAATTGTTATATGACATCAAACAAAATAATTTATTAATCTTCACATTGTATATACTCGCAGATATCACTTGTGATATAACCATTTTCATCTTTGTTTGAATCAACCATATCCTCATTCTTGGACCTTTCTGTGCTTGAAGCAACTAAATCCTCATATAATAAGTCATCTTCAGTTCCATCCATGGCATTTGAGATGCCACATTTTTTCAGGGATTTCCCAGAAATCATAATGACAAGATAGTGTTGTTTTACATTTATGTCAAGTGGATAGGTTGCACTCCTAATATTTTGTGAAATTTTTGGTAAAAAAAGTGTGACCTATCCATGTGTATATACGGTAGGCACAGTACAAAATTATTGGTTAAAAAATTTATTTGTTGGTTTCATCACATTATATTTTACCTGACAAATTAAAAAAATTTTCATCAGGAAAAATATTCTAACAAAAGTCAGGTGTTCCAATTTCTGAACATAAGAAGCGTCAAAAATTAAAAATAAGATTTAAAAATCATTTCACAATTTCTGAAATTATCCATCACATAAAATTAAAATCTAAAGAAGGTTAAATTTTTATTATTATCATAATTTGTATAAGAAGTAATCAAATTCCTCAAATTGTTATTTAAAACTTAAAAGTAATTAGATACAATGGGTTAAAAAGAACAATCTATATCATGTCTTGTTAAAAAGAGAAATCATTTTCACATAGAGTATAATTCTAACCTTCCAAGAAAAGAAAAAAAGTGTAAATCTGAATGAATTTCTGAGATAAGCAATGAAAAGTAAAAAAAACAAACATCAAGACTGACCTGCCAGGTTCTGGGGTTCGGCTGAGCTGAATATGAAGCTGGAATAATACCTGGTTATCACACTGTTTACGAAGCACTTCCATAAGTAATTTGATTGTGCGATTCATGTGAGAAGCAAAACTGCCCGGCCTGTCCACTTCCTCAATCGGAATACGCCAGACACCCTGTTGAGGATAAATAATTACACAATTAAAATGTCTCAACAGGGAAAAAAAATTTAGAAAGGATTCTCTTTTCTTACAAACAATTCACCTGAGGAAAACATAAAATGTCAAAATGTTGTATTTGCAAGATCAAAGATAAAATGAAGCAATTGAATTTCTGTTACTATGACGTTTCAGCTATTGTATACTCCAGCCTTCTTCAGGTGTCTGTCAATCCAAGTATCCTTCAGGAAGTGAAGCAACCAAATTTCTGTTTGAATTTCTAAGTGAGTGATCATTATTTACATTCAAACTAATGTCCTCATCTTTGTTGTGACTATTACGTTTCAGTTGTTGTCCCGTCCAGCCTTCTTCAGGTGTCTGTCAATCCAAGTAACCATCAGAGAATTTTGAACTGAACCCTTTATTTAAGGTACAGGAGTAGATTGTTCTTTTTCTGTTGTCAATGTCTATGGATATCATGTCTTATTTAGTACTCCTCATTTTAATACTCACCCTGTTTCACTGAATTGGCTTCTGTCACTTCCTCACCACTATAACATAGCTTCCCCTTGCTTTTGCTATAAATATTTTCTGATGAGCTTTCTTTTTTGGTACCTCAACTTTATAAATTTAAGTGCAGTACTAAATTGGCAGTTAGGTCTTATCATTTTACAACTGAAATGGCTGGATGTTATTGTAAGTTCTATGTTAACAGTTTCTTCTCTAACTTCTCACTTTTGGAACTCTCTTCTGGCTTCTTGCTTTCTAGTTAACTTCAAAAATTTAAATGCAAAGTCAATTGTTATCTTCTGCCTTCTTCATTACTGTTCTTTTACTGTTCTCTCTCTCCTTAATAATGTTTTTCTTTTTCTTATATTCTTTTACACTCTTGGCCTCAATTCCATTTCCTCTTGTATCTCACTGGTTTTATTGCCTTATTTTTGTTGGAATGTCTATAAAAAAGAATCTGCACTACCCAACCCAGGGATTGAACTCACAATTACTATGTCACTAAATTCACAAATCAATGCTTTAATCCACTAGGCTATTGTCCCATAGCACACAACAAAGAGAGCACAAGGGCTAAAATTATGTGACAATAACAAGATGAGGGTATAGAACTTAGAAAGAAATTAGAATGTTAAAAACTTTTTAAAGTTGTCAACAATATATTTTTTTACTGTTAGTTTACACAATACAAGGCCCAAGGGCCACTCAAAGCAGAGGATTATCGAGTGAGATTATTGTAAGAGAGGAGGGAAGTAAGAAGTACATATTATGAGCACATGTAGGAAAGATATTAGTTGATTCTGCACTTGAAGATATTAAGATTGTTGTCATCAGGGAAGCATCCTCTTAGGAGTCTGTTCCACAAAGTAACAGTTCCAGAGATGAAACTGAGTGAAACTTGCCCCTTACCAAAGGAACATGAAAGAAATGGAGATAATTTGTCACTGTGAACATGCCATGTCGGTTCCTAGCTGTGAAGGTCTGAACTGGTGGGACTAAGGAATGTCTGGACATCTGCCATAGGAATAGCGTGTCAAGTTTACATGGCAATCAGTAATGGCTATAATAATTATCATGGACTTTATACCAACCACAATTTTATGAAATAAAGCCACTTGGAATTTTAATGATAGTTGTGTTAATCTACATAGATCTTAGTAATAAATGTTTCATAAAGTATTACCTAATCAAGTTTCAAAGCAGCTAACATTATACAATTCTTTAGTAACAGGCAATTTCAGTTCATCAGTAATATATGACTTGTTTGGCGGAGGAGGGTGCACATTCAACAAAAAAAATTAAAAATTGCTTTCTCACTAAAAATTATTCAGATTATATCCAAGTAATTTACAAAAAATTAGAGACAATTACACAATATTTCAAGTTCAATTTAGGTTTATAGTTTGTAACCATGCAATGAGATGAGGTAACATAAAGCGTAAATTTGTCTGCGGAATATCATTACATTATTGTTACATAATTATAGTGAAATCATTAAGGTTTTTTGTCAAAAGCATTTTATTTTTGGTCATATATTAATTTAAAATATTCCTTTTTACAGGCTTTATTTTTTAAATGGAATAAGATCATTTTAAATTTCAGAATTTCTCTATTGCCCATCAAAATGTCTGGAAGAAAGCGATCTAAAAACAGCAATGGAAAAGAGAGGTAACAAAGCATAAATGAAATAGCTCCAGTTTGTTCAACTTAGGAAACTTAGCATTGCAGCCAAAGTATTCTAAAATGCTGCCAATAACAAAAGAGAAAATAAAAAATACCTAAAAACAAATCGAATACAGCATCAAAATTTTATTATTTTTGTTATGTAACTAAATACATAATTGTCAACAATGTTTTTACATAAAACTTTATATTTCCTGTAATAAATTCTTAATAAATATTATTATTGTTATTATTTTACTTAAGTGTAAGGCAGTCCTACATTTAAGATTTACAATTTCTTACAGATAACCATGAAAAGAAATATTGATCAAATCTGCCTGAAACCTTTAAGTGTGTATTGCCACAAAATTATCAAATGTTGAATACGCCCCTCCTCCACCGAACACATCATATCAACCTGTCACCTTCGAGTTGAACACATTCACTCTACATTTGTTCAGACCTTCTCAGCTACTGTTTACCTAAATTATAATGTTTCTACTTACAATTTAAAGGGTTTCTGACTTCATTCAAATAAGAAAATCTGAAATAGTTGGTTCACTACTGAATCAATTGCTATGTTTACTGCTAGGAAAGTTGGTTCAGTGTAATGTCAGAAAATTTTTCTCATCAGAATCCATCTTGCACATTTATAAATCTACCATCTGTCAGTGCATTGAATATTGATGTCATATATGGTCTGGTGTTCCTGCTATCTCTCAGGATATTGTCGTCAAAACCCAAAGAGTCTGTAATTGGTTCTGACTTTGCATCATGACTTTACTCACTTTCCCACTGCCATGATGATGCTTCCCTCTGCTTTTCTATAAATATTTTCACAGCAATTGTTCTAGTGAGCTTTCCTCCTTGGTACCTAAACTGTATGAATTCAAGTGTACTACTAGATTGGCAACTAGGTCTCATCATTTTAATGTTGAATTAGCTAACTGCAACCATAAGATCTGTTCTAATAGCCTTTCTCATACTTCTCGCCTGTGGAACTCTTCCAGTTGTTTGTTTTCCTGCCACTTAGTCTTCAAAAATTTAAATGCAACATCAACTGCCATCTTCTGTCTTCCTGAATCCTGTTCTTTTATTGTCCTTTCTTGTCACCACTCTTCTCATTCTCTTTCCCTCCCAAAAACTCCTTGTGTCTTAGCGGCATTAACACCTTGCTTGGGGTGAAATGATTAAAAGAAAAAAAATACAAATAAACTCAGTGTCCATGTTATTTACACAACTCACACAAACGTAAAATTCACAGCATAAGTGATACATTGTTTATATGTTAATCTCACAATGAAAGAATAAAAATAACTAAAAATAAACAATAGATACCCTAAGGTAAATGATAGAAGCATTGAAATATGTAATAATATCCACCATAAAAAATGCAATTAATGCAAAAACCATTTTGATATGATTTACTGTAATATTTTATTAATCATACTGATTTTTATCAAAGTCCTATTTGTGTTACTTTGAAGAACAGATATTAATACAAGTTACGCACATATAAGAAGAAGAAAAATTAAGAAAAGAGCGCAATTTCAGAAAAAAAAAAGAAAAAACAGTTTGACAATGTTAAAATATATTTCAACAGAATGTCTGTCTTCTTCAAGTTATATTTAAACAATTTTTTTCCAAGTATAAACATATATAAATCTACAAAAAAATCATAAGTCTTTATACAAATGTTGCTTGTCTTGTAATGAAAATGCAGCTGTCTTGGTAATGAATGCGTCAAAACAAATGAAAAAACACTGCCAGTGTGAAGGCATGAAACTGAAACGTGCTTAATATGATGATGATGATCTTGTCCAACTTGGAATTTTCCATGAGTTGATTACTTACTAAGAGGAATTAGTCAAACAGCTTAGTATAAATCTTATGGAACACACATTCTGTTCATTCCCCATGAGTGGGAAGTTAGTAATTTGCATATGTAACTATACTCATGCATTTTGAGTATCAAAAGGTCAGTAGATTCTGAATATTTTTTTTCAGAATGTGCACTTTAAGACCTTTCAACTTTTAAAATGCAATATTTTTATACTTGAAAAATCTTTTTCAAATATAACTTGAAGAAAGACATTCTGTCAAAATATTGTTTAACATTGTCAAACACTGTTTTTTCTTTTCTTAAATCACTCTCTTCTCTTAAGTCTTAAAACTTATTGGATGATGAGTTGCATCAATCATTTTGTTTAATAATAATAATAATAATAATATTTCTATTTACTTCCTGTAGTAATGGGTATGCTTGAAACATCACCTCTTCTTCTTTCTCTATGTACCATGTCTCTTCAGGATGTTGGCAATCATGGCTCTCCACAATTTCCTCTCCTTTGTAACTATTAATAAATTTTATCTTTTTGTTATCTCTCCTAAACCTTGCTCTACCATCCATTTACTCAAGCTCGCTAGGTAGGTTATGCATTGTTTTCCTCTGTCTCTCTTGCTTTTAATCTGTCCTGTGAGTATCAAATTTTCCAAGCCCTCTTTCTTTATTATGTGCTCTAGAAATTTCAACTGTCACTTCCCTATGTTAAATATATGTATCCTTTTTGTTTCCATTTCCTCTAAAACTTTATCGTTGCTCACATATTTGATCCATGGTATTCTCAGCATCCTTCTGTAGAATCACATTTCTGTTGCTTCAAGTTTTTCTTCATCTGTGAAGAGATTATCTAGCATTAAGAGGACTGGCATTACATAAAAGTTCAGTACTAGAAAACTGAAAAAATGCTTATGGAGAATTGGAATTGAGACCAAGGTTGTAGACCTCCAGAAAACTGTCATCAGAATTCTCTGGAGTGTTCCTTAGTTGTGAGGAGTCTTGTTGACACCATGCCTAAAGAATAGAATTTCCGTTGATAACGTCAATGTGTGACACAAACATAATAATAGAGAAATAAATAAAATAAAGACAAAATGTATAAATGTCAAAAATATTTATATCTAACCTACCTTATAGCTGAAATGCTTGCATGGGGTTTATGTTCAGGTAAAAGCTAGGATTTTGAATGTTGATTTTCAAGGCAGGGAGGCTCTCTCCATGAGGAAGAGGTACAGAACACAATCTTCCCAACCCAGTTTCTTTATGCTGTACTAAACTGACTAAATGCCAAAAATATTTTGGCAAAATCTGATAAATGATTATCTCCCTATTTTTAATGGCTCGTTTTTTTAATAAAACAAAGAGAATGAATTTGATTATTCCATCGAATGATGCTTAAAAACTTACCTGAAAAAAGTTGGAATGTTTGCGATCTGTAAAAAGGCCTGGGGCAGGTAAGTGAGGATACTTGGTCCAGGAGGAGGTAACTCCTAATAAGATGTCACGACTGTACACCATATTCTTACAAAAAAATAAAAATATTTAAAAAATATTATAATCAGTACAACAAACAACAGTATGTACAATAAAAAAAAATGAATCTTTTAAATTGCATTGCTATAACCTTTGATTAATCGTGATAAAGGAAATAAAACCTTATTTTGTCTGTATTAATGTAGACCCTATTTCTAGATTTTTTTAAAATATCTCCTCCAAGTTGATATTGATAAACTAAATTCAGCAGTAAGGCCTCTGACTGGGAGGTTTCGAGGAGTGTGGAACCACCTATTAATTATTGTTGTTTCCAGGTCCACACTGACCCAGGTAGTAGTAACTGTTAGGGTCCCAGCTATAAGCTGAAAGTGAACCCTCAAACTGGGGTTAAAACATTATGAAAATATAAAAACACATTTTTATAGTAAAAATACCAACAATACATTTTCATAGAAAAAAAATTAGCAGTAATACATTTATGTAATAAATAAAATTAAAAAATTTTTTTTTAAATTATCAAAGCTTACAAAATCAAATTTTTTCATTAAATAACCCATGAAGAAGTGACATGCCATTAAAAAACAAATCAATCCTGCAATCTGAGAGGAGAATCAAATAAAAGATATAACATAAGGAAGAATCATGGACCCACAGATAGACAAGATCAGATATGAACTAGTGATGTGATGATTAATTGGAATCAGAATCGAGAATCAGAAATATAACTTTTTGTGGTACTGGGATCAGCATTGGAATCAGAGAATTTATAACCTAATTTCTGATTCCAAAAACGATTCTTTGGAGTTTTTTGGGTTTTTTTTTGTGTTTAAAACTTAATTTTCCATTCCTGTTACTAATGATAAAAAGATATAAATATTTATTGATTTAAAAATATCAGTAAAACTAAAATCTATAGATAATAATAATAATACCTGAGTTAAGTATGATGTTAAATTATTTTACTTATAATAAAAAATTAAATGTGCAAGTTTCTATTCAGTTCTCAAAATTTCCATAAAGTTCACTAGTTTAAAGTCTGTTTCAGTTCAAAATAAAATTTTTATTTTTTAATTGCTTTTTAAAAATTGTTAACAAGCCTATTTAATATTATAAATTATTAATTTAATAATAATCAAAATTATGTAATATAAACACAAAATGAATTCACATTGTTGTTCTGTCAAGCTCTCTTTTAAGACAATTTTTATTATTTTTTTTTAATTTATAAAAAAGAAAAAAAATGAATGTATGTAATTCCCGCCAATGTCACATTTGATTTCTTCACATAAAAAATTGAACTTGTGTCACAAACTGTCCTTGTGGTGAGGCAGTTAATGTTTTTATAATAGTTTTAATCAATAAAATAATTTTTTTAGTCTCAGTTATTGAAAAGACTTATTTTTGTTTACATAGCCTACTACGTAAACAAAAACAAAACTTCTTTTCAATAACCAAGATTTAAAAAAGTAAATATTCTTTTTATGAAACTTAATTTTGTTTCAACGAAATTATTTCTTAACATTGTATAGCTTTCAAAACGGATTTTCATCTTCATTTACTTTAAAAAAAAAAATACACAAACTTTTATTTCTAGTTTCCTGAAAAAAAAAAGCTTTTTCACACAAAAGTTTGTATTAAAAACCTAAAATTTAATTTCCACCAAAAATTGTATTTAATTTTATTTTACTAATTTTTTTCTTTGGAATAATTGAACTTTCCTGTGTTAAATTATTTTGACATTTAAAATATTTTGAACTTTTTCTCTCCCTCCTCAAAGCCAAATGAGATTCAAGTTTTATAAGAAGAAGTATATATATAAAAAAAAAGTTAAAAACAAGTATTTTATCCTATTTTTATCTGTCGTGATTAAGCTGTAGTATTTTCCATTTTTAACATGATTTGTTTCAACATTTTTAAAATAAAACTGGTAAAATTTCATCTAGTAATCTAATAAATAAATTTTTTAAAAAATTGATCTCATGCAAAAAATACACATTTATAATTGTTCTCATCCTTATGAAGATTTTAATCAATTTTAATCTTAATGCTTTGTAACAGTTGAATCTCATATCTTATAAAATGATCAAGATAGATATCAGTGTTATTTAGCTTTCAACTTCCTCATAATTTTTTAAATTTATTGTAATTTTTGCTAAAATTGCTTATATTCTTTTTAAAAAAAATATCAAGGGATACGTTTTTACTATGTTGTTGCACTTTTACTCTTTTTTCTTTTAACAAAAATAAAACACTTTGATTCTTTTTAGAAGTTATTAAATTGATTAGTTGTGAGAAATTTATTTTAAACAGTAAAACTTATTAGTGATTAAATTTTTTAGATAAGATTGAAAACCCCTTTATTATTTATTTATTAATTTGCTGTGATAATTCATATTTAATTCTTATTAAACATCTGTAAGCAAATTTAAAATTTTCATTTATTTTTTATTCACTGTCCTGCAGGACTAGATACTCCTTGTACTTTATCAAAATATATACATGAGTCAGTTAAACCACAATACAGAGGATGATGCCTTTCTGCTTAGAGTATTATTGTTGCAATATTATATATATACTAGCCAAATTACCCGAGCCTTGCTGTATGTCATACATTTTTTTTTTTTGTAAGAAAATGTTGATTGATTTTAAATCATTGTTATAATTTGTGGAGAAAAATGATGCATTTCAATATTATTCAATGATCTTGCCAACATGATCTCCTTCTTCTGGTTTTCTCCTTTTATATTTTGGATAGGAGTCATTCCCTTGTTCAAATTTAAATTTAATTTAAATAAAAGGGAAAAAATCTTTTAGTGGGGATTTGTGCAAAAACAGCTTGATCTGACCCCTTTGATATATATTTGATGTAATATTTAATTGAATGAATTGATAAGCAGATTTCAACATTGATATGACAATTGAATTGTTGCAACAAATATGTATTGTAAGGCACTACCCACTGATTGGTGGTTTCTTGCTCAACTTGACATCCATATTGTCTCATTTTGATCTTGCGCATATGATCTCTATCTTCTGGCTTTCTCCTTCTATATTTTGGATAGGAGTTATTTCCTTGTTCAAATTTAAATTTAATTTAAATCAAAAGGAAAAAAAAAATTTCAGCAGGGATTTGTGCCCCCTCGGAGATCCACCTTTGATCAAAATGAAATATACTTATCCAAGCACCCTGTGTAATGTAATTTCAGAATATATATGCTTATGGGGGTCTATCTCCAAAACCCTAGGAAGAGTTCAATGACAGACAGAGGCTACAACTTTATATCTATAGATTAGGGTGTCTCTTATTTTTGAAGCGCATGCTGAAATTGAATTGTCACCCCTAAATTTGTTCCATTCATTGAAAAATGCCACATATAAAATTTTATAGAGATTGCATAATATTTAGAAGGTGCCCTTGCTTGTTAAAACTTAAAAGGGGGACAAAAAATAGACCCTTTTTATTTTACAATTAATAGCAAACCATTTAGTTTAATCTTTACAAATTATACACATTAGAAAACTAAAAACAATTTTTATATGTCTGTGAAAAATTTAAATTTTAACCGATGTTTATTTTCAGACCCCAATTATGGCAAGTGTATTCAATGCCAAGCAGAAAAGTGTAGTTTGGAAGTTTTTTAAGATTTCTGATGATAACCAAAATAAAGCAACATGTCAACTCTAGCTAAATACTTTAAGTGATTTATGTAAAGAAATTGTTCTCTTTATTGTTTAAACTCTTACCCAATTTTTTAAAATAAAAAGGATATCTAACTTTATTTCATAAGCTTCTGAATTCATTTTTCTACTAAATGTTTTATTAATAAATGTACTTTGTTCGTTAAGTTTCCCAAATCAACTGTAGGGCCTGAGGTATTGAAATTGGAATTGGGAATTGTATCAGAAATTTAGAACAATATCAAGAATTGTATCAGAATTGGTAAAAATATTGGTATCATCCCATCACTAGATATGATATAAGCAATAAAGATATGACATAAGTAAGAATCATGGTGCCACTGATAGACAAGATCAGATATCATTTCCTGTGCACAGAGAGAGAAAAAAAATAGAAATTCACAAATTTAAATATATTTGTTCATCTTTTGAATTGCTTGACTATGATGTATTTGTTTAAATTTCACTTGCTTTTCATTGCAATAAAACAAACCATCTTTCTACAGCCATCTATACACACATTGGAAATAAAGAATAAGCTCTTCAGGGAAGACCTCTCAGATTTCTAGTAAACATCTATGCAGATGATATGAGTGTTTATGAATGCAATTCCAAAAATCAAGATGATTGGAGCCAAGCAGCTGATCTCTTTTTTCACCTGGTTCTAACAGTGCAATAAGAAAAAAACTGTCTCATAACTGGCAATATCTCAAAAACCAAGCAAATATGATTTCCTCACCACTGTTCACACATAATGAACAGTTCCACTCTCATTGAAGAACTATATTTTGAACATCTATTGAGTGGAACTCATATACAGGTAGTAGGTCAGAGTGTTGAAGAACAAAATGTAGAAAGATACTGAAAGACAAAATGTCAAACAGACAGTGTCGAAATGACTAAGTGTTGAATGGACAAAGTGCTGAACGGAACAAGAGTCAAACTAACTAAATGATGAATAAACAATGTTGAAAAGATAAAATTTCAAAAGACAAAATGCTGAACAAAGTAAAAATGAACATAGTCATGATTTTAAAAACTCAGTTCAAATAATCAGCCAATGCAGCGTATTGCCAAGCTCTGCCTCTTTCAGAATATGTGCCTGCTTTTATGGAGCCTAAAACTTTAGCAGTTGGCTAACAAAGCAATCATTTGCATAACTAACACCGCTCAGCTCACTATCTTGACTATCTTGTGGGGAAGCTGGTAAACACCTTTCTTCATAACCAGACATTCCAGGGTTCACACCGGCTCTTGTTCTTGCAGAGACAGTACACTAAATGTTTCTTTGACTGATAGGGGCAGGTACAGTTGTAAGTAGTGATTGGCTGCTCCGTTTACATTTTCATTTCCACAACGAGACTTTTTATATGCCCTGCTACCTCCACAGAATTGAATCACCCTCATTTCTTCTCTATTCCAAATGTAAGAACAAAGTTCCATTTAGTTCTTTCTTAAGAATTGATACTTTGTAAAACAGACTCCTGTGTAGGTGCTTCCCTGAACACTACAATCTTGACATTTTCAAGTCAAGGGTCAATGCTGCCAATTTTGTTTTAATACCAATGTTTTTTTCCTTGTTTTAATACTAATGTCTATGAGATAAAGTGGTCAAAGTTGGTAATATCCTGAGGCTTACACCACTGCTAAAACTGTAAGATTAATCTTTTTTTAATACTAATGTTCACCCAATACAAAGCCCAAGAGCTATTTAAGGTACAGAGTACAGGGTTACTATATGGTGTTGCATAAGAAAAGGCAAGAAGTAAAGTTCATGAAGTTATGCAGGAAAGCTAACAGTTAACCTTAGAAGAGGTCAAGATTATAGTAACTGTGAAAACATTCTGTTAGGAGTCTGTTCCACAAAGTGGGAAAAATCTGTCCGAGTGGAACATACTTCTTGCTAGTGAAATACAAAGGGAATGAGCATGATTCAACCTTGCGTATGTGGCATGGTGAGTCCCAGGTGCAAAGGTCAGGGCTGGTAGTAGATCAAGAAACGTAACATCAGAATATATGCCATGGAAATAACGATAGAATAGCAAGCGACTCACAATGTTTTGTCTGTGGGAAAAGGGTCATAGGGTGAAAAATAATTCATCACCCACAAGGCCGTGTAGACTCTTTTGAACTCTATCAGGACAGGCAAGTGAGGACTGGGCAGCTTCAACCCAGATATGACAGTAATACTTCTTTTTTGGTTTGATCTAGCTTTTGTAAAGATAGAGTGTAGTCGGGGGGGGGGGGGTAGATACTCATTAGAATGGTACAATGAACCAACAATTTTTCCAGCATCTTTAGCAATAAATCATATATAATGTTCTTCAGTATGGTGATGCAGTGGATATAGAAGTTGGTTATAAATGTGTTTTTATCATCTAGTGATCTCAAGTTCAATCCTTGGATCAGGGGGTGAAGCACTGTTTCAGCAGGAACAAACAATAACAGACATCACAGGGAAAAAATATCATAATAATCAACAGATATCCCATATCAGCCAATTAATGAACATCTGATGATGACCAGAGGGTACATGGTTGAAACATTGTGTTTATAATAACATTTATATCAACCAAAATAAGAACAATAGTTTGAAATCCTAGAAATGAAATACTAAAGTTTCTAACAATTAAGGATGCTGTAGAGATATGAGAAATTCATAATCAGAGGTTTAAAATTTAATTAGTTATTTTGGGACTTCATTTGTTCTGGCAAAATGGATTATTTGGCATGATTCTGAAAAATGTCAGAAAATCAGTGATGTGCCTATAATAATTAATCATTCATATGATTCTAGTGGACATAAAATGAGGGATCGGTTTTCTATTGTTATCAAGTAATAAACTGACCCCCCACTGAATTACTACATAGAAATTTTCCCATAATATAAAGGACTTAACAAAATAACAGTTTTTTCCCCACTATATTCAAAATACAATTTGGAATCAAAGAAAGAAGGTAAACTAAAGTTTTCTTTATAAAGAAAGAAGCAACAATTCTTTAAGTGATTTATTCAATCATAGCATGTCCCATTTGTTACTGGTCCCATCTTAGTACTACCTACCTCATCCTTATACAGTGTGCAACTTGTGTGGATGAGGAGATTGGTTAGCAACCCAATAAAACAAAGACCTGTTTAACGCCAAAGTTCTCTTAAGAGCTAATGGTCAGCTAGCACGAGATGGCATCTCAATATAAATATTACCACTATAGTGATGGTGTAGTGGTAACACTTCAGCAATCAACCTTTAGCTTCTCATGTTAGACAAGTTTAATAGATGTTATATGGCCAACATGAAAACGGTACTGCCTAAGAAGCTGAAAAAAAGCTTACTATAGGTTACAATAATGTTTAGTTAATAAAAAGATTGTCTTTACCTTGTGAAATGGATGGTAGTAATGAAGATGTGCCAGCCTGTAGAGAGCTTTATAATGTGTGGGAAACCTGGAAAGGCAGAGATGAAGAGCCCCAATAACGACATCCAACAATTCTTTGTGTCTTTGTACTCTGGATTTGGGGTTCACAGGAGGAATAGGACCTGGATTAGAGTTACTGCCTGATAGACTAGATACACTGTCCATAACTGCTTCGTTACTAATCTCGCTGGGTTCATCTTCAGAGCTGACAGATTTGGGGAACGCTTTTGGCTGTGATTGAATGGTATTATCTGGAACGCTGTTGCTACTGTTGACTGGATTATTTGATATTGGTACATTGTTTGTCACCGGTATAGCAGAGCTGACAACTTTGCTACTGCAGTTGCTATCACTGACACCGATGTGAGAGGCAATGTCCGATGAGCCTCTACTTTGTTGCTCTTCACTTGAATGACCAGTAAAGTCAGGGTCAAGAGCAAAGATGTCACTGTTATCTGTTCGAAATGTCTCTGATTCGAGCAAGGCGTTCAGCGAGTCCAACGCCTGGCTAGTGATGGCATTGGCATCAATGGTCGAGTTGAGGTAGTCCTGGTTGACTGTTGTGGTGAACTGGTCATCGAGTCCAAACACCGGCTGACTGAGGTCAATTCGACCCAGACGAGGAGGGGCTTCCACCTCTTTGCTGGGAGGAGTTACTCTTAGTGCATCAGATGACACTGTACTCTTATAGCCAGACTCAGAGTCTCCGACCATGTCAGGCAGGGGAATGTTCTTCTTTGAAGAACTGTCCTCTGTCTTTGTCTTGTCTGATTGGGGGGCATGGTCATCAGGTTTTTCTGACAACGCAGAATGGCTAGAACTGTCACTGCTTTTTTGTCGGAAATAATTGTGATCCTGGTTGGAACGGACATAGGAAAATGATGTAGATGTTGTCGTCATGGAAACTGTTGCAGATGAGGTCGATGTTGTTGGAGCTGTAGTGTTTGTTGTAATGGGTGTAGATGTTGGATTAGGTGTGGTAGTTGTGGCAGTGGTAGTGGTGGTGGCGACAACAGTGGCAGCGGGAGTAGTGGTGACAGCAGTGGCAGCGGGAGTAGTGGTGACAGCAGTGGCTGTAGTGGCAGTGATTTGGACAGCAGCTGTTGTTGTGATATTAACAATAGTTGGAGTGATGGGTGTGGCTATAACAGTTGAAGGCTGGTTGGAATAGACAATCTCTTCAGTTCCAGTCCATGATGAATCTTTGCTGAAAGAAAAATAACATTAATTTGTTAATGAGAACTTATGAAAAACTGTCTTTATAATAAGTTTATTAAGTGTGTCAGTTAAAATGTTTTAATTATTTGTCTTATATGATTGATTAATGATTGAAATAAAACTTCACCAATAAAGAATGACAATTACTGCACTGCAATAATGGCAAAAGATTTTATAATTTTATTATAATTATGGACAAGAACTATATATTCAGTTCAGTCAATGAAATCAAATATATCTTTAGCTTATTCTTCTGCATGTAGTTATATATATTAGGATGGATGTCCATTCATTTCCAAGCATGCTCGTCTACTAGGGCAGCTAGCTAATCCCTGTTGCAGATGTCTGCTCAGGCACATTTGTGTTTGTTCAACACCAACAGAGCTCACCTGTGGTTTATACTGCAACTATACTGAGCAGATCTTAGTTACAGTTTCTGGGAGAGAGCAAATTATCTGGCGTGATCAACAGTTTCAACTTGGCCAGCATGCTGAAATCCTTGGTCACGATGACTTGTGACTTTGTGCTAGCACAACCATCAACAGCTCCCAAAGGATTCTGTATATCCAATTTCACTCACAAGGCTTGAGTCAACCCATTGTATGGTTTTCAGACACTTTCCAAAGGTGCTCCACACTAAGATCACCTTCTCCAGTCTGATAACATCAAGAAATTACATTCCTGAAAAAACGACCATGCTCAGATTCGGACCCGGGTCTCATGGTTAGAAAGCAAATGTTCTAACCACTCATCCACATGTCTCTCTCTCTCTCTCTCTCTATTCTATATATATATATATATATATATATATATATATATATATATATATATATATATATATGCACATACACACAAATACTCTTTACTGGATACCCATGTTTGAATTAAACAGTGTGTATATCAATAAGTCTGCACACCAGAGAAAATCTTAAAGAAAATGTGCACATTAAGATTTTGTCAATGCCAAGTCGCGACAGTCTGTTTCATACTTGAACACAATTTTCAGGCCTGAAGTATAATTAATTCTAAAGATTGTGTCTAAGTATGAGGCATATTGTTGCTGCTTGTTGTTGACTTTAATGGTCACTTTTATATTTACATATGCTCTATCACTGATATTGAGCATTAACCAATAAATATAGCATACTTTAAAACTATATCGTTATCATATATATATATATATATATATATATATATATATATATATATTATGAAATGGACAAAGTCCGACAATTATTGGTGGCAAAGTCTCATCATTTTACAATTTAAATGGCTATATGTAACTGTAAGTTCTATGCTAACAGTTTCTTCTGTTGCACTTCTTGTTTGTGGAATTCTATTCTGTTTTCTTGCTTCCCAGTCAACTTTGATCTTCAAAAATTGTAAAGCAATGTCAATCATTATTTTCTGTCTCCTTATTTCCTGTTCTTTTATTATTCTCTTTTTCTCATATTCTCTCACACTCAGTAACCCCTTGCATCTTAGTGGCTTTATTGCCATGATTAGTGTGAAATGATTAACAAAAAACAATATAGAATGTTATTTACATGACAAATATCAACAACATATTGAACTTTTAAGAAAAACAAGTAACAATGTCTAAATGCTCACTCAAAGCAACTAAAGAATAAAAATCTGCCCTCAGATGCCATCAATATTTTAAATATGAATATTGGTGGCTGTGCAACAGTATGTTAAACAAGAGTAAGTCTTCTATCCCTCTTCTCTTCATTCAATTTGAGGTGCTAACATCTATTGCTGATAAAGCAGAATCCTTTGCCTGTAAATTCTCTTTCAATTCTCCTCTTGACTCATCTGGAACATCTTTGCCCAACTTTCCACTTAGAACTGAGTCTCTGTTGAATGATATGCATATAATTCCATCAATGGTTTCTGCTATCATCTCTAAACTGGATCCCAATAAAGCATGTGAACCTGATGTTATCCCTGCAATAGTCCTTAAGAAATGTGTCTCCTGTTATCTCTAAACTCTACAATAAATAAATGCCTTGCTGCTTCTTGCTTTCTCGCTTTTTGGAGATCCCCTTCTGTAGTTCCAGTCTTTAAGAAATCAGGCACACCATTTGATTTTAACAAAAAAAAAAGACATTAATTTTGTCGGTGAGCTTTTAAAACTAGGAATTATTTTCTTACCATTCCTTCCGTTGTCGTTTCTTTTCCCGGAAATGAGCAAAAGGCCCTTCAGCAACTTCTCTCAGATAATGCTCAAAATAATCCAAATCCAAGTCTTCAGTTTTCTTGTAGAGCAGTTCTTTAAGTATGGCCACATGTTGCCGGTAATAGAGCTGTGCAATAGAAAGACATTAGAAATGATTTCAAGGAATTAGATCAATGACAACATTAACAGTTAAATAACAAGAAATTTAAAAAAATTAAGATGCAAAATACAGAAAGCATTGATTGTAATATTAATTGAATTTCTGAGATAAAACATTTATCATAACTTATTATTAATTAATGTGACTCATATTACTTTCATCTTATGTTATTTTTTCATTACGCTAGTATTAGATGTAACAGTATTTAATATTTCTTAATTAACAACTGTCAATTATTATTAATTTTTGACACATTTCATTCATGTCAATTTCAGTTTCTTTTATTGCAATTTCCAGATCATCATTCATTAGCTCACAACATGGGTGGGAAATAAGGAATAAGCCAAAACTTTAAAAGTCGTTAGCAAGGGGTTCAATTTACAATGTAAGTAAGTGTAATACAAAATTGAACCTTTAACTTTATGTCTGTCTGGTTAGCTAAACTGAATCTCTCTTTTTGCTAAACCATATTTGTTTTATTTAAATAAAAATTTTCAAGCCAGAAACCAAAGTTATAATCTTCAATGATTTTTTTTCCTCTAATTGGTGTTATGCTTGCATTTCATCTGCTATGTGCTATGAAGAAGAGTAAGCACAAGCATACCACCAATAACCTAATAAACATTATTAAAAGGTTAACATTTATGGACCTCTGGTGCTCATTGCTCATATTACAAATGTAAACACATGATTTTTTTTTAAGTCTTTGATTTTTTGGTGACTAGTAAAATGTCAAAAAAAATAAAACTGCAATAAAAATTATATAAAAAATACAGATTTTCACAAAATTGAAACCCTTTCTGAAATCTCCTCCCCAGTAATTGTTTTAAAATAAGTTAGGAATCAATAAATACATAATTCAAAACAATCTCTTATGGGGATGAGAGGCTGTGTTTGTACAACAGAGGGCAAGATTTAAATTACTGTTAAAAATTTTACTAAAGATTTCTAAAAAAAAAAAATATATATATGAAACAAATATTTGCAAGAAAACTTCTCACTTCAAGTGATTCAACAGCAAGATGAGGTGGGCTAACAACATAGTTGATCTTTTTTGGATAAGCAGCATAATCTTCATGAAGATGTTCTGCAGCCTGAAAAGAGCAAAGACAGTTTTGTAAAAAAAAAAAAAAAAAAAAAAAAATGAGAAGAAAGAAAAATTCAATTTTGATTAAACATTCTTTTGTTCAAAATTTAAAGTAAAAATATCTTCTTATACAGTTATAAGTCAAATGTTCTGACTTCAATCCACATTTTTGATCAATTCATTCATTTTCTATGGCTTATCAACCTTTTCCAGGTTATTTAAAGCCAGAAAATATTTTTAGATTCTAAGAATATTTTTTGGCGATAATAATGGTTTAGTGATACAATTCTTACTAATTAACCCATAGTTGGAGGGAGAAGACGTGGATTCATACCTAATAAGAATTTGATAAACAAACAAGAAATTATGATGTGAATATTAAGTGGTGGATCAATTCTATATTACAGTCAATATATAAATTGATCACTCACTTTATAGCCATGCTAGTTTCTATAGATTTATATCCCAGAGAATGCAAATAAATCTAAGACATGCCTGTGCAGCTAATCAGTATTTCATTGACTGATTGATTCATTTTCTACAGCTTATCAATCCTTTGCAGGTTATTTAAAGCCAGAAAATATTTTTAGATTGTAATAATTTTTTTGAGATAATAATGGTTTAATAATACACATCTTACTAATTAACCCATAGCTTGATGAATTCATAACTAATCAGAATTTGATAAACAAACAAGAAATTATAATGTGGACATAAAGTGGGGGCGGTGCAATTCTATATTACAATCTATATATAAATTGATCCCTCACTTTGGGGCAACGATAGTTTCTATACACTTATATCCCAGAGAATGTAACCAAATCTAAAAGACATGTATGTGCAGCTAAATTGTATTTCATAGATTGATTTGTTTGTTTGTTTTCTGTAACTAATTAATCCTTTGTAGATTATTTAAAGCCAGAAAATATTTTTAGATTGTAAGAATTTTTTTTGTTTTTTTTGGAGATAATAATGATTTAGTGATACAAGTCTTACAAATTAACCCATAACTGGGGGGAGGAGAAGAGCCATACTTTTCTCAAGGGTATTTGCATGTAAGTGAATATTATGAAACAGACTGGAATTGGACTCGGCTCCCCAATTAACAATTTTGAGCCATTATCCATTACACCACCTGCACATCCAAGCTTATAGCACCTGGTATTCCTAAGTGGTCACCCATCTAGGGACTGACCAGGCTCAACTTTGGTGATCATATGGGAACTGGTGTTTTAATAGGTTATAGCTGTAAGCCTTTTAATCCACAATAAGGATTTTGTTACAACCTGAAATGGGTTCAGATCAGTTCAAGCCAGTAATTAAAAATAATTTTTAAAAAATAAATAATTGGTATACATATTTATAGAGATGTTTATGTATTTAATTGAATTTATAGAGAAAATAGTCTAACTCTTACCTCCTTGTAATGCTCCAAATATTCACAGGGTGGAGTACGCATCTTTTCACACACTTTACCCATCATATAAAAATGGAGCCATTCTTCATTATGGCCTCCTTCTGTCTCACACTCATTAGCTTTCTTGTAGCAATTAGCAGCAATTAACAACATTTCTTTTTTGCTTGCTGTGGCAATTTGGAAAAGTTCATCACTAAGAGGAAACCAATCCATCTGAAAGAGAGAAGTTTATTTATAGATACATGCATTTTGGGAAAACATATACTGTGGCGACTTTTTAACCCCTTAAAAAATCCTCCCCAAAGCTGTCTTATACTCTAGGTATAAAATGTGAACCTTAAATCCTGTGGTAGTTAATTGACAAGACCTCACCTCTTTTTTTCAATGATGTTGAACAAAAACACAACTGGATGTGTGTCTCAACAAGCCGTTTAAACATCATATTTGAGAACCTTGGAAGGAGTGGATGTTTAGTGGGGAAAAGTAATTCAGGCTACCGTAATAGCCTACTGAAAACACAGTACCCACTCATGAATTATTGTAATTAATTAACAATATCTCTCCATCATTTTTTCATTAGAATTTGAGTAAAAAGAAAGTATATTCTTACTGAATTTATTTAATAACTCCAATACAATTAAAATACAATTGAGGTGGGGTTGTCTTATACAGCAAATATAGCCCAAAACCTACATTTCAACTTGGAGGTTGTCTTATACACCCAGTCACCTTGTATGCCAGCACATATGATAAACAGAGGGGCACCTCGGCATGGTGTAATGATTAGCAAGCTTGTCTCATTAGAACAATTGCGACTGAGTAGTGTTCAAACCTCATTGGGTACCCCATACCTTCGGCCTTGTGCCACATCTAAGCTATGCTTAGAAAATCAATATTGGGCACCTCGAGGTGGTGTAATGGTTAGCAAGCTTGTCTCACTAGAACAATTACTACTGAGTAGTGAGTTCGATCCTCACTGGGTGCCCCCTATTTTCGGCCTTGTGCCACATCTAAGCCACACTTGGAAAATCACTATATGGTAAATAGTCTTGATAAAACAAGGCACATAATACTATCTATAAACTCAATACCAAGTACAAGAATTTATCTAAACTTAATAAAAGATTTGTTACAACTACTTATAAAACAATAAGAAGCTGAATAGAAAATGAAATAAACCTAGAGCAGGAATTTATACTTTAGACTCTAATAGCCACAAGAAATACATAGGTGAAACTTCTAGGAATTTAAATAAAAGAATCTATGAACACAAAAGGGATCTTCTACAAAACAACACATTCAATGCATTAGTTGGTCATCATAATACATATTACTAATTTTATATTTGTATTAATCTTGTACACAGGGTGAGATGGGTAAATTGTCACCATTTTTTATTTTTTATTTTACACATGCATGTCGTTTGTTTTTGATTTTGTCGACTGCATAGTATAGTAGGGTCAGTTGCGCCATCTGTGAGAAAAAGAGCACTATGATGCAATTCACTCCCGCCAGAAATTTGGAAACGGCATGCTGCATTGCTTGATATTCACACCAGAAGATCCAATATGAAAATTCAGAGTGTTTGGGTGTCAATCTGAGGACAATAAAGAGAATTCTGAAAGAGTTGGATGAGTCTGTGGAGTTACCCCACAATTTCCTGAAAAAAACACTCTTTAAGCCTATAAATAGGCAGTAACATTTTCTGTCATCCTCTTTTTCCTATTTCACCCAGGGATGATAAGATGGACATTGCCACGTGGAGAAGTGCATGTGCATACTTGGGTATGCACACGCACGCACCTTTCACTTCATTTTCTCTTGGACATTCTCTTACACCAAACAACACACACATAAACAATTCACTTAAATGTTTTCTTCTTTCATGCTGATTGTTTTGTAACACACAACAATTTCCTACTGTCTATGTATACCCTTGTTTTGTAAATATGTACATTAATGTTTCTTTGAATATATATATATATATATATATATATATATATATATATATGACGTCTTATTACTCGGACTCACATACTGAGTCTGCCATTTCTGTTGTCAGATAAATATACCAGGAAACACATGTTTTCCAACTTAAACTCATACAGTACACCTGTAACAAGTCTAATGGTGATTATGAAGGTGTTTAGAATAATCACTAGTGATGTTGATGTTATGCCTCCAAATTCCTGAAATTTTGGATTCCCAAGTTTTCATTACTGTGATTATTTTTGGTGATTTTTTTACATGATTTTTTGTAATTAATTTATTTGTACGATAATGATTTTTATAACTTGGAAACAAATTTGGGAATAATCAAAATTAATCGCAAAATCCATAGAAAGTCACCCATGAAATAAAAATAATTGTTTGTACGGAAAGCTGAAATAAATATAAACCTTGGCCAAGCTTTGTTTGACATATATTTATCTCCTCTCTCTAACCCTTTCTATTCCCCCCTCTCTCCCTTTCATTCTTTCTTTCTTTCTTTGCAGTTGTGTATCTGTTTATTTTGTGAAAGGAGTGATGGAAAGTAGTTCCATCACTCCTTTCACTTTGATCGTAGTTTGCAGAGAGAGGAAAAGGATATTTTTCTGTATGTGGACGTGAATGGTGTCATGGCTTCCGTGTGTCTCATATTAAAATTTTGCACACTACCCCTCAATTGTTACACACAAAAAAAACTTAAATCTCTCTCTATATATATATATATATATGTGGTATATTATATTTAAGGATATATATCCTTAAATATAATACATATATTATTATAAGTATTATATTTAAGGATATATATCCTTAAATATAATATACCATATATATATATATATATATATATATATATATATATATATATATATATATATATTGGGTGGAAAAATTTATGACAAAGTGGGAAAAGTTTTTATGTGACTAAATTTAGTCTGATGAAGTCCTAAAGAATGAAACATGTCACATAAAAACCTTTTCACACTTTGTCATACCATTTTCCCTAATATTGTTCTTGATATATAAAAATTTATATACTGTTATCTCATTTATATATATACTAGCAGCATGGCCCAGCATTGCCCGTGCTTGATTCAAAAATCGTACGACTCATACATCAATCGCTATCACTTGACTTAAAATATTTTTGCCCTTCCTTGCCTTTAAAGGAGTGCTCTTTGCCGTGCTGATGTTGCTAAATGCCTTACTTCTTGCCTATCTCACACTGCAAATTTTTTCTAAGCTCTATACTAAACATTAAATCACATTTTTTTTGCATGCTAGCATGCTAGTTAACATTCATGTCAGTCAGCTGTTGGTTCTCACGCTGACCAATAGAATCTTCCTGCCTATTCATGGCATCCACTCACTCTGGCCAGTAGAAAATGGCCGCAAATTACATGAAAACTACCGTAGAAGCATGAAAAAAATCAATTATTTCCACTATCGATGGGAGTTGGGAAATGCAAAGTCGGTCTTGGCCTTTCCACTAACTTGGAGCATGTGCATGCATACAAATTTTGGTGCAAATTTGTCAAAAATTGCAGCCATGCATTCATTACACACACACACACACACACACATCCTGCCTTTTATAGATAGAGATATTATTTATATATATATATATATATATATATATTATATATAGGTACCTCCACAAAAACACTAAAAATCAGCATAACGTAATGAAAACATAGTTCTATTGTCAAAATCGTTATTATTAAGAGAAATATCAAAGTATTTTTTGATTATTTAATTAATTTTTTACTCCTTTTTAGAACATTCAAAATTGTCATTAAAAAGCTTGTTTTTCTTTGTGTCAGCAGTTGTACAAACTTTTAGCATAGCAAATTTTAGCCTCTTTTAGTGTGTGTGTGGGGGGGGGGGGTTGACAGACACATTAATTTGGAAATTCTTCTAAAAATCAAATAATTGATGGATTTTAATTAAATTTTCACAACTTATTCACAAATGGAAGAAATTATTTTGGAAATCTTTTTATTCAAACATCTTGGTAAAACTATTTTTTTTTCATATGTGTTTCAGCCCTTTAATTTTATGAAAACTTGAGTAATTCAACATGATAATTTTTAGTGACTATATTAGTTAAAAGCAGAATTCTTTGAAGAATTTAAATCACCAAATCTTTTTTGCAAAATCGGATCCAGTCTTACCAAAAATCTGTTCTGAATCGAAAAATAAAAATGCAATAGAACTAAGACATCATTTAATTAGAGAAACTTTTAATTCCTTTTATGAATAATATATATTAAAGATAATATTGTCTGAAGAAAAAATATTTACTCAACAAAAAATGAATTTTTACAAGATTTGTTTTCATTTTTTTACAATTTTAAATTGAATAATTTATAGTTTTTAAATCTTTTAAAATTCATTTTCAATGAAATAATTCTTAGGAAATATTATTATGAAGTAAAACTATATTCACTAATCATATATTGTAAAGCTTATTACAATCTCATGACCCTGAATAGTTTTAAAAGAATTTTGATTTGTTTTTCTATGTATGATTACATGCAGAATTTCTGAAGTATGAATGTACAAACCGATAAATCTAT
Source organism: Acanthosepion esculentum (assembly GCA_964036315.1). Lineage (NCBI taxonomy): Eukaryota > Metazoa > Mollusca > Cephalopoda > Sepiida > Sepiidae > Acanthosepion > Acanthosepion esculentum. The sequence continues at coordinate 4,269,323 of OZ038507.1, read as the reverse complement.
CATTAAAAGTTCACATGTTTTAAGGATTGTTTCCACTCACAGCAAAAAAAAAAAAATAAAATAAAATAAAAATTTATCATCTGCTCCACCATCCTTAATTGTGAACATGTTTGGTTGTCAATTGGATATAAATAAATCTATTAACACATCAGAAAAACAAGACCCCATAGTTAAGAAATGTGTGTATATCACATTTTATGCTATAAGTAAGAAATATTTGTTTCAAATCAGATTAATTTAAAATTAAATTTACTAATTTTCCTCAAATAACGTTCCAGAAATATTTTTTTTTTTGCAAGATTTTTAAAGCCGGGAATTAGCTTTTGTTTATAAAAGTGTCAAAAATGGCCATTCTGATCAATTTTAATGAAAAAAAAAATTTTTTTAAAATATCAATTCCAATCAATATAATTTCTGTTTGGTATTTCAAACAGAAATTATATTGATTGGAATCGATTTTTTTTATTTTTTCATTTTTGACACATTTATAAACAAAATTTAATTCTCAGTTTTAAAAATCTTGCAAAAAAATATAGTATTTTGCTTACTGGAAATAATAATTTTAAATCCTTTAGCTTTCAATTAAAGTTA
>OZ038507.1:4231232-4263732 GCA_964036315.1 Acanthosepion esculentum | reverse complement strand
TTTAAATGGATACTCATATTTGAGTAGATGCCGTTTTTATTTATTCATTAAACAGGATATTTATCTATTTACATCTACCGGCCTGAAATCAAGAAATCTTGTTAGAAAAATATGCTCCCTCCAGCAGGTAGATGTAAATAAATTTATAAAATTATGCTTCCATTCTACTTCCCACAGAGCCCCAGACTCAACACACAGGCCTACATCAAGTGCATAGAGGAAGTAGTGCTGCCCTGGGTCAAGAGGGTGGCTGCTGGAAGACCCTATGCCTGGCAACAGGACTCTGCACCATACTACACATGCAAGTGAGCAAGTCATGGCTGTCAGACAATTTCTGTGACCATATCACCCCTAACATCTGGCTACCTAACTCCCCAGACTGCAGCCCCCTTGATTATTATGTGTGGGGCACCATTGAGCGAGAGACCAACAAAACTCCTTGTAACACCAAAGATGAACTGAAGGCAAGAATTATGGCAGCATTTACCAACTCAAACAAGGAGACCATCCAGAAGAGATACAGGAGATTCCGAAGTCATCTAGAGGTTGAAGCCAATGGCAATTTTATTGAATAAAGTTACTCTTTGATATTTCAAGATACTTTTGTGTAATTTTGGTAAATCTATCTGTTAAAATGAAATGTCAGTGTTATTTTGATTTTTGTGTCATTTAAACGACAATTTATCCATCGCATCATGTACAAGTTTTTCGACATGAAAAAGAATATTTTGTAAAATGAACAATCTTTGACTTAGAAGCTAAATGTTTTTTTTTCTTTATTGCTTATTTTGCTATAGGGATTTTAAGGTAACAAACAAAAGATCAATTTGTTTTTTGCTTGTTAAAATTAGAGCCAAATTTGGTTGTCCAAACAGTAATCTTCCGTGACCTTTCAACAAGCAATCCTAGATAATTAGAACAGAAAGAACAAGTTTCAGTGACAGTAAAACTCGACTTGCTTATCGAGCGAAGAATAAGAAAAACCAAAGAAACTTACGTTTGTTCCTTGTTTTTGAAATAATAATCAGCCAATAAGTAATAAAGTTCCTTAACAATGGGCCTGCAATGAACAAAAAAAAAACAAAAACATCATGAAACTGACATTATGGAAAAGGGCAGAAGTTAAACATGGAATGAATATAGCTATATGACATGTACATTTCTGTCTCTAACTTTTTGCCATATCTGGTTGATCAGCAAAACATGTCGCATTGATATTTTCCAAACTTTCTTATATATTTACTATTCCATCAGATTTATATATATCATTCATTCATTTTATTCAGTTAGCACATTTTTGCATGGCTGTTGTCACCACTCCCCTTCATATTACAATTGTGATTCATGCTGACATTCAAGACAGAATAATGCAGTGGTTTACCAGTTCCATTTTGCACCAAGAATGTTGAGGTTATACCATCCCTCCTCTCAGACGAGGATTTGTTTTGAAGTTACCTTCTTCTAGCCTTTGCATAAAGAAGCAGCAGGTGGTTTGAATTTACTTTCCTTCTCATAAATTGGTTGCCACCCAAGACTATAGGATCCGATCTATCTTGCTATTATACCCATAGCTGAGATGGATTCATATCTTTCCCAAGGGTATTAGCACATAAGTGAATGTAATGAACTTGAATTTGAACACAGCTTTCAGATTCCTCAATCTGAGTTGTTAACCATTACCCCACCGTGGCTCCATATATATAATTAATTAAAAAGTTCCTTTATCTGTCAGTAATGAGATAAAAAAGCCATATGTATAAGGCAAAGGTATAATAAAATATTGAAGAAGGTTAATACTTACATTGTAATTGGTTTATCAACAGGAATGGAAGGTGGCTCATTATGATGACCCTCAATGTAAGCGAGTACTGATTCATATGAATTAGCTGTAACAGAATTACAATTACTAGAATTATCTATTTATCAATCAACAGGAAAAAGAAATTCCAAAGTATTAAGTTGTATGACCAAACTGAGCAAAATTCAATTTTCCAAATATTTTTAGTTTATTTACATACAGACTATCGTCCTCATTGTTACTTTTATTATGCTTCAGCTGTTATGCTCTCACTTTTATCAAGTGCCGAAAAATTGTGATGACAACAACAAAGATGATGACAATAACTTGAATGTAAATAGTATAAATAATAATAATTCCTCATCCCAGAAATTCAGACAGAAAATTATCTTTAGTTTAATAATCGATTATTTCATCAAATTAATAACCAATTATTTTATCAAATGACTGGCAACTGAAGCAGCTTTTATAGAAAATCTTTTCTTAATATATATAAAATTATATAATTTAACGTATATCAAATTTAACAGAATTTCTGCTGAGAACGTGCTCAATATAAGAATAAAGTGATAAATATGATTAAATTAGATATAATAATATTCAATACTTATTGAAGATCAACTCAGAGTTTTGTAATTTTTTTAAAATAACTCTTGACAAGTATGATCAATGCAAACATTCTTATCAAGAGTCTTGATGAGTGATTGAAGAATTATGAAATTCTGAGTTGACTTTTGATAAGTATTAAACGTTATTATATCTAATTTAATAATGTTATAGAATATATGCAGAATAACTGATTTTCCTTTGGTACTGTAGTGAACTAGCTCAACATTTTAGTCACCTGAGAGTGGCAATGTCTTCTATACTTGATAGTCACCTACTTATTAAAAAACAGGTTTCAAAACACAAATTTCTTTAAACAAAAGAGTTGATATGGAAAACTGAAAAAGAGTGTAAAACACTTTTGTAATTGCAAATGTATGTTAGTTTCCATTTGTTAAAAAGTAAAATTATACAAGTATAGAAAGTTTAAGTAATGACCTTTTTCTGTTTGAAGTGATTACAAAACATTTTAGATATCAAGTGTCTTTTTGTGTCACACTTGATAGATGATAATTTTTATAGAGAATAAGAGAATTTAGAAGATGTGTATGTATGTATTTTACTAATCAGTTGTTTTGGGGAATTTGATATTTATAGCATCTTTTCTAATTGGTTGTTACCTCTCTAGTACAAGTCTTGTCTTGGTCCTTTCACAAATGAAAACTTATATTATTTTTGGTTTTCTAACCAATCTATTCATATTGTATTGTGACATTTTCACTGAAAAGAAAAATACTTTCTCAAATGATGTACATGGAAAATGAATCAGGAATATCAAGTAAATAAATAATGAAAAGAAGAAATTTACCTGGATTCTTTTCTTTGGGTACTAACAAAGTAATTCTTCGAGCCAAATTCTCAAGCTGAAATGTACAATGCATGAGTTGATTACAGAAACACATATGCAAATGTGACTAGACAGCATCAAAAATCATTATCATCTTAACTAAAATCTACACAAAGCTGATAGTAATAGTTATGGTAATAATAGCTGTTTCCTTATAAGGAAACATTCTTGGCATTCATTGACTGAGCAGCTTTTAATACAGCTGGTTGAAATTTATAAAATCTTTTATTTAAAACAATTTTTCAGGAAAATAGGCTTCTCAAGTCCTGTAGCTGTTATCACTCTTTCAAGTACTGAAGAGGGTTTTCTTCTTAACCTTTTATTTAAAGTCATGTGGAATGTCAACATCTTGATTATGTTATTATTTTCTCTTCAAGTTGCATCTATTTACATTGTTGCTGCTGTTAAAAGTCCTCAAGTGATGCGGTTTCTGTTATTTGGTACAGTTCTTTGTTTGTGATTCTCTAGTGTTAGTCCATAATGTTCAATAAAGAGTGGTCTTTCCAAAGACCCATAGGCTTCACTTGCTCAAAACCATTTTTAACTATTGATCTGAGAAAGCGTTTGTATACAGCTGACAGTTGAAATGATGTGACACATATGGGATTTATGAAACACTCAGGTAGAAGGTAGGTGTTATGAAGTGGAATTTCCTTAGTATTTTATCAATCCAGCAGTAGTCATTTATCTTGCATACTGAAATTTGCTCTGCCCTTACTGCTTGGGCATTTATATAGTTTATGCCTTAGCTATGCTAATTAACCTTTACAACTCCACACAAACTTTTGGAGTTGTATCCTCTGGATCCACATTAATTTTGGGTGTGCTAAGTTTTTGAATGGTGGGTATATTACTAGTACTGTAATTTTTAGGTTTTTAAAGATATCGTTATAACATTTTCAGGGTATTTGCATGAAAGGATGTAGAAAAATTAGACATAACATTTTTACTATACATATAATAAATTTTGAGAAAAAAACATGAAAACTAAAAAAGACTACAACAGAATTGATGAAAAATGATTTCTGCTCATCACATCAAAGCATTGCATATATAAAAGGGGGTCTGTTTTTTCAGTTAGATGAATACAAAGGTCGCTTTATTAAACCTATCAACAAAAGCAAGGCCAAAAATGCTTTCATTTCTTCCAAGCAAACATTTTTCCAAGCTCTGATTTGTGAGTTGGGCTTTGCTGTGTCACCTAATTTTGTTTTCACATTGTTTGCATACTGGTTAGTTTCCACTACCATTAACTGAATAACTTTGTCAGATAAAAAAAAAATGAAAAATGTCTACGTCACTAGCTTCTTGATTAACATTTGTAGGTCTGGGAGTATAGGAAAACTCTGGTAGCCATGGGTGATTGTATGCTTGTGATGGTTCAAAAATTCCTCCTTCTTGGTCGAAATCACTTTCAGTCTCACTGTCACGCACATCACCAATATCTGTGTGGGTAAACCCAAAGAAATTCTTCTTCATCACTCTCACTGTCCATGAAGAGTTCTTCTATTGACGTATAAAATCCATTCCTTGCCTTGGGTATTTTCATTGTGATTGAAAAACAAATGTTTTTAAAACACTTTATTAAAATTCGCTGATAAAACAACTATTTCAATTAGAACAAAATGGCTGACATCCGGTCATTCCCAGTTCATATCACAAGCATAATGATGTAATTTCCTTAGTAATAGGTTATTTTTAGAAATGTACTTTCCCTTTGAAACAAAGCTCTGTCACTCAGCGAACATACCTGCCCAGACAATATTGAGAAAGAGTATCGGCAGTGAACATGTATGCCTGTAGTGGTTAAGCAGCATTTACATATCACTACAGTAGGACAATAAAAACAAAAGTTTTAGAAATAAAATATTCAGTAAAGGTTGAAATGTATATCCAAAACTGGAATTAACACAGGGTTCACCAGGATAATTCAGTGGGATTTAGTAGTATTCTATTCTGAATTCTTCAATTAATTACTTTGATAATCCAGTGAGATTTAGAAATTATTTACCAGGATAACCCAGTGAGATTTAGTAGTATTCTACCCTTCTGATGCCTGGCTTGATGGATAAGAATGTTTGCACATATGGTATGAACAATGTTTTTTTGCTATTTATATTACACTGATAAAGTTGTGGGGCGAACACCTATAGTCATTTTAAGTTGAGTGTCGTTTAGCACCACATAGGAGGCAAAGGGAATGGATTTTGGGGAAGAACTGATAAAATGTTGATTAATTAGAAGAAAGGACTTGTTGATCGAAATCACCATCTGAATGCTCCTGTTCATATATTCAGGACAACAGACAAGATATCACTTCCTGGTTTTCCATGTGTGTATTTTCCCTATTGGTATGGTTAAATTGATTCTTCAAATATCAATGCAAGTTAAATTTCTATAAGTATAGAATCAATGCCTGTTTGAAGAATTTACTGGTAATGGTAATATTAGCCATTTCCTTAGAAGGAAACATTTGGCATTCATTGACCAAGCAGCCAGTGCAGTTGTCAGTTGAAATTTATAGAAGCTTTCACTTAAAACAATTTTTCAGGAAAATAGGATTCTTACGTCCAGTAGCTGTTATTGCTCTTTTCAGTACTAATGGGGGTTTCCTTCCTAACCTTTTATTTGAAGTAGGTAGTATGGAATGTCAACATCTTAATTTTGTCCTTATTTTTTCTTAGCGTTACATGGAATATCCATTTTGTGTCGAGGTATTTGAAATGTTTAGCATTTACTAATTCCACAATTAATTTTTCTGATGGATTCAGGATATATGCAATCACAGGTTTCATTCTAATTTCAGATCATAGTTTCTGGTTTGGAAAGGTTCATCTTGAGTCCTATTTCTTGGAACACTTGGTAGAGGATGTTGATTTTCTAAGCATTCTTATCCCAACTATGAATACCTATGTCATCAGCATAGCGCCCCCCACATGCACACACACACAAGTACATTGGCCCCAGGAGGGAAAGCAGGATTGTTTCCTTCTATTGGTAGATTCGTTTGGGATGAGGCATGAAATGCTTAAATGATCAGTGCCATCTCTTCACATCTGTGTTTGTAAATGCACAGGATATGGTCTATGCACAGATTACATAGGCTGCGGCTCTCATTTCCTCCTTGTCATACTCTTGATGAGGTTTGAAATCTTGAAATTGTTCCATATTAGGACACTTGCCAAACATGTAAGATTTTGTAGACTGATACCATTCCTCTATTAGATTGATGCATTAAGTGGATCCAGAGCTTGGAAGGCGGTTTCTAATAGATAATAGGAGGAAGTCTCTATCAATTTGGTAATATGCTGCTGTGAGGTCGACATAGCAGATATACAATTTCCTATTGGAAAGAGTTTCCATTGTGCCCTGCTGATGTAACTCCTTTCAGGACTCTGAACATATTCTACATTGCAAAAAACTTGTAAAATTGAAGTTAGTTGCAAGAATAACAGAATATTTCTCCTCATACTCTGGTAATTACCATTGTTACACTTGAATGAAAAGTGTCGATGATTCTTTCCAATCTATCTTTTTTAGTCCTTATAAGAAGATGACTGATGTAAAATCAACAATATAACAAATGATGAAACACTTTTGCAAGAGGCTTGATCAGCTTAAAGAATTTACAGACTTCAGAATATTCTTACTTCCTACCATTTTTTACTCATTTTCATGTTGAGTACAGAAACAACAGTAACCTATCAATTTGTTAATGAATACAGCTTTCATTCTCAACAAACAAGAGATAAGAGTCAGCTTGTCTGGTTGGAGAAGGTGAGAGGGTGAAAGAAGAGGAAAGGGATTAATAAAGAGGAATAAGGAGAAGAAGCTTGGAGGAGGTATAGTCACAGAAGCACATAATGTATAATGACTGGCCACTCATTTCTGAGTAATGCCCATCTGCTAGGGTGACTGTGGATACCTACACAGGGACATGTGCATTTATTCAACATCCAGAAAGCCAACATGTGGTTTATACTAAAACTATGCAGAGTGGACCTTACTTAGAGTTTCTCAGAGAGAGTGCATAATCTGGTATGATGAAGTTTGAATAAGACCAGCATGCTGAAACACTCAGCCATGATGACTTGTGATTTCAGTTTAGCACAAATATGAGGAGTTCACAAACAGTTCTGGCTACCCAATTTCACTCATGTTTCAAACTAATAAACTGGCTTACAAATAATTTAGTATTTCATTTCCAAGATAAGTAATTGCCTATCTTCAGTTACTCATCTTGGAAATGAAATATTAAATTATGAAAAGCAGTACAAACCTGTCATGATAGCCAAATGTTGAAACCATCTGACAATGAATATAAAGACTCCAAAAATACACCACTAATGTCCTTTCGGACATTGCCATATTGGACATAGGAGTTAGTTATACATTGATTCAACAGGAACAAATTATAACTGGTATCACGGGGACAAAACAGTACAATAATCAACAGATATACTATATCAACCAAACAATAGACACCTGATGATGGCCAAAGGGTACTTGGCTGAAATGTGTCTAAATTAATATCTGTATCAACCAAGATAAGAACAATATTTTGAAATATTTGGCTCAGGATTCTAGTGATTATTTACACTATTTACATTGTTTGGACTATTATCCTCATCTTTATTGTCATATTCACAATGTTTTGGCCATTGTAAGCTCTGGCCTTCTTCAAGTGATATGAGTTGGGAATTTTAAACCAGACTTATTATTTCATCCACATGCCAAGCATTTTTTTGGATATTTCAGTTTCAGTTAATTCCCTTTAGTAACTCAACTCTCCAATTTTTTTTTCACCTCTGCTGTGGCCAGGTATTGAACTCACAACTCTTTGGGTCAAGTCACTGGATTATTTCAACCAACGATTTTATCCACTGGACCATGTGGATGAAATAAAGGGTTCTGTTCGAAATTCCAACATGTATCATCTGAAGAAGGCCGGAGCATGCAATGGCCGAAACATTGTGAATATGACAATAAACATAAGAACAACAGTCTGAACAATGAAAATAGTGTAAATAGTTACAATATCTCATCTCAGAAATATAGACAGATGCTGATTCTAGTGATATGAAAAAATTCTTTTGAATTTATGATAAAATCCAGGCTTTTGTCATATGGCTGATTTCTTTGCATAATCAAGTTAAACTAACCATTGGTTTGATGATTATTAGCAATATTATTTCCAGAATCTAATAAAAAATGTTTTAAATAAGAGAAGAAGTAAAAAAGTGGACATACATCTCCTGACACAGTGCTCGTCTTGTAGCTATCAAATTCTGGTACAGTCTTTGGTTTGAAATATTCAAACAGGCACTGTGAAGATTCCCAATCTAAGTCAATCTGGAATAAAAAAAAAACAGAGATGACATATCAAGTTAAAAAATATGTTGAGAAAAGAACTATCGAGTCAAACTAGTCAGATATTTATTCACACTCACTCTCTCTTTTGATTTGCCATTCATGGAAGCTACACAATTGCTTTTTGTTGCAACTACCATGACCATCATTCTATAGATGTTAGAAAACAGCAGAAATTCAAAATAAAGAGTAAGATTTTTAAAATTTTATAAGTGTACAAAATTTTATTATGACCATCAAAACACATACTTTATCAAAGTGAGAGGAAAACAAAAGAAGAAAGAAAAGTAGTTACCTTGAACATCAAATTGAAAAAGAAAAAAAAAGCTGACATGTTTTAGTGATCATATTCATTAAATCTTTACAGTTTTCTTTTTGTAAACAGAAGGAATGGCTGATAGGTTTTAATGGGATCTGCTTGTGTTGTATATGCAATATACATATATTTGTATATGTGTATATCTTATCCTCATTGAGAAACGTTTTCCCCCTTTTAGTCATGGTACACATGTCATATTTCCTTGATTGAGCTTTGAAGAAAGAGGAACAAAAATTAGCCAGCTATTTTCTCACTCTCTCTCTTTTGATATGCCATTCATGCCAACTATACAATTACTTTCTTCTTTTTTTCATTTTCTTCTCACTTCAATAAAATATATCTGTTTTAATATCTAAATGTAAAAAATATTGGACCCTAATTACATAAAATAATTTTGCTTCAATAAACAAAGCAAGAAAATTGTATTTTTTTCTGTCAATTTTTGCTTGAAAAACTTGAATTATCCCCTAAACAACATTTGTGCTATGTTTCTGCTTATTATAAACTAAATTGAAAATACAAGGAGGAATTTTTAAAAAATGACAACCAAATTTAGTCACTATGCAAGGCAGGTAATTGTAAAAGAAATTTTTGATAAGGACTTTAAAACTTTTTTGATTGCGAATATTTAGAATATGTTAATATTCTTTAACTAGAAAATGAATGCATAGAGCAAAATTCTTAAATTCTGATAAAAGTTACACTGGATGTGAAAATTAATTATTGTAAAATTATTCAAGATGATTTAAATGAAATGTTTAAATAAAAATAAATGATGTCATAAAAATTACAGTAAAATTTAACTTAATTTCTTTTTGGATTCATTCATTTTTAAAACTTTAATATTTTTCCTTTACAAATTTATTTTCTAAACATTTTAATGAGGTTTTTATTTTGCTACTAACAACTATAAATGATAAAATTAAAAAACCATATTTTAATTTTAGGACAGTTTAAAAAATTTTTCAGGATAATTAAAGTTCTATTTTGGGATGGTTCCATGATGATGGTGATAAAAAGTTAATCTGGAGTCTTGTATGCTATATTCCTAATCTTACAGAGATTTAAATAAATTCCCCAGGATTGATTATTCAGTTCTCATTTCAATCTGAGGATTTTTATCATTTTCAATTCATTATTTATTCATAATACTTGTGTACCAGGTATTTTTTATAAACGCAATAAGGATAATCTGCTCTTGTTTGAAAATTAATCATTTGTTTCTAAACATAGTGTATAGAAATGAATGCAATTAACATGTAAGGTTGTTTGGTTGTTTTTGCAGCATATCAACCTCTATAAGTTATTTAATGCCGAAATTTAAACATTTTATACACAATTTTATTTTTGCCAAATAATAATGGTTTTACTAATACAAGTTTTACTAATTAACTTATAGATGGGGAGAGAAGAGTATTTCCATGTAAATGATTATAATGAACCCAACTGGAACTGGAACTTGGCTCTCCAATTTCCAATTCCAAGCCATTATCCATTACACCACCCACAAATCCAAACTTACAGCACTTGGTATTCCTAAGAGGTCACCCATCCAGGTGCTGACACTGCTTAACCAGTGATCATACGGGAACCAGTATTTCAACGCAACGTAGCTGTAAGCCCAACATGTAAGGAAGAATACTAATATACTCTTTTGTACATGAGAAGAGGTTTATCCTTTGTTTCCTGTTTGGGATTGGGTTTCTGGTTCCTTCTAAAGTCAACTTCAACTCTATATTTGTAATGTCTCTACCTAAACTTTGAAATTTTATTCACTATTTATTTTTATTTCTTTCCTCAATAAGAGTATATAGGTTCACCTATCATCCAGTTCACACCCTTCCTGATCTTTTGAACAGAAGTAGAGGTTTATCACTTGTTTCCTGTTTAGGATTGGGTTTCCACTTCCTTCTTCTCATTCTCTTTCTCTCTCAGTAGCCCCTTGTGTCTTAGTGGCATTATCACCTTGCTTGAGGTGAATTGATTAAAAAAATTAAAAAATTAAAAATTTGATTCAAGCACTTTTATCAATGCCCCAGACAAACTAGTTGCTGATGAGGAAAAATATGAACTAATCCATATTATTTCTTGTCTTAATATAACCTGAAACTATGTAAGACAAAGAAGATAGATATGAAAAGTCTAACACAGAGATAGTTACTTATGAAAAGACTGATATAGATAGATAGATATTGACTGACTGATTTGGGTTTTTTACGGCTTATCAACCCTTTGTGGGTTATTTAAAGCCAAAACATATTTTGGATTGGAAGAATAATTCTGTTTCTTTTTTTTTATGAATGAATATTGTATTAAAAAGTTTTTGAGAATAACAATGATTTTTCCAGATACAAGTCTGACTATTTAATCCATAGCTGGGTGAGAAGAGATGGCTTCATACCTTTCCCAAAGGTATTTGTGCAAAAGTGAATGTAATAAATCTGACTGGAATTCAAACTCTGCTCTCCAATTTCTCGTTCTGAGTTGATATCTATTACACAAGAAGGTGAGGGGCAGTACTCTTGCAATTCTATCATCATCCAGTGCTAAGTTTATTCAATAAATTGATTTCCCATTTAAGTTAAAGTCATGCCAGTCTTCTTACCTGGAGAGCATTGTGATCCTGGAGATATCTTGTCTTGGCTTTCTTGGTAGGGTAGCCATACAGACAGAAAACACACTGTTCAAATGCTTGGTCAAGTTCATCCTTAAATGCATGAGGCTTATCTTCAGGATAGCGAGCACGTTCAGTCTTTAGTACACTCATGAAAAACAGCAACAGTTGACCATCTGATTTGGTACACCAGGCATGTCTGAAATAAACAAATCAAACAAAATAAAACCATGCTTATTAAGTTGTTACATTTTTTTTTCCATTATTTATATGTAACACTATTTAGAAATGGCAGGTTAATTAACCAATTAATTAACCACAGAAGTTAATTACGGAGATTACTTAAACCGATAGATATAACGAAAGACATACTGAGCGACATTCTTTTAGTTTTGTTATTTTCCCAAAACAAAGAATCGGTGAAAAGATTTTTTGTTTTGTTATTTTCAAGTGCAAATCAAAATAATCATTTTTACTTTCTTGCTGAAGTTTGATGCTGAGATATGCCAAATTCTCTGCGAGGACAAAGGAAGGAAAAAGAGAAAGAAAAGAAAGAAGCAGAGGGACAAGACTTAACAACTTAGATGATAAAAGAAAGAAAAGGCCACCCACAAAAATTCTGATGGTCATTGTCGTAAAAATTAGTTGAAGAATCCCAGAGCTTTTGGGCAGATAAAACATTAACTGTGTCGTGTTGGCCAAGACTTGTGTTATCGGGAGATGATTTAATGGGCCGTCTGCCGACCGCACACAGAGTCCGGCCCTGGATTGAAGAGACATCGGCTGGACAGGACATCTGTGTTCTGTTGAAATTCGTTTGTGATAACAAAAGCCATGTTATTGTGTCTTTCTTAATTAACCCAATTTTCACCAAAATTCCGTCCACTTAATGTTGGCGAAAAACTTGATTGAGGAATTCCATATGCCGTGAAGTTGGATAAAAATTGAGATTATCATTTGACGCCTATTGGCTGAATAGCCAGGCGAAGGTGATCATGTGACACAGGGAGGAGGCCTGCCACCACCCATTGAGAGGATAGGTGTGAGATGTTACTGTGAGGAAGTGGGAAAACCATTGACGCCCTCTAAAGTATGGTGAGATACCCATATGAGAGCAGAAGAGGGTGGGAGTGGAAGAAGATTTCCAAAAATGGAAAATGATAAATATTTCTGACCGAAAACAAAGGAAATCCTTATTGGGGATTTGAAAACAATGTGGTGGCCTCACCACGTCCGACCCCACGCCAGGTTTTGATCGGCGTCCATATAAGCAAACGTCTTCGGGTGTTTTAGACAGTCCAGACAGTGAGTGAAGAGAGAGTACAGTCAGTACAGTAAGAGAGAGCAGTGCAGTGCAGTTCGCAGAGAGATCCAGTCGAGCCCAAGAGACAAGGGGACTCGGATACATAACGCCTCGCACAGGTGACCGCACGATTCCATGCCTTTCGACTTAGACTTCTAACCAAGAACAAATTCGTTGAAGTCCGACTTTAGATTTCCCACCAAAACAAGTTTCCGACTTAGACTTCTAACCAAGAACAAATTATAGAAGTCTGACTTATATTCTCCACCAGAGACGACTTTATTGAAAACCAAAACAGATATCCAGAACTAGCAAAAAGTGTTACAATCCACATTTTTTTTTCTTCAGGCCAGGAGAAAAAGAGAGAGACGCACTCCTGTAACTCAACAAACCGACATAAAATTAATCACTATTCCTAACCAGTCGCTCACCTTGAAGTTGTTGTTTGTGCTTTTGTTTTTTTTTGTCTACATTTATTGTGCAGTATCACCTTGACCCGGATTCGGCTGGCACTACGGCCCGACGTCTGATTGATCTCGTCAACCTAAGATCAAATCACAACATGTGTAGGTTGAATCGAGATCAAAGCAGTTGCTTTGGTAACCAGGCGTTGGAAGCGAGCCGGGTACGACAAGTTGGTGCTAGAACCCAACAAGACTTCAACTGATGTCCCAGGGTTAGCTCGTCACAAAGGACCGACGTCACATTTGGCGTCGTGACTGAAAGAGGTCGGGTGTCACAAATGGCGCCGCGACCAGGACGAGTTCGGGTGTCACATATATGTGTTGGTTCCAAAGACTACTAAGAACATCTCCTCCAAAAATCTCTAGTTGAATCGTACAGATGCATGCTGGGATTTCTTCCTAACCAATAAGAATAGACAAATTCTCAGTCTCATCTTCCATATATTTTTTGTTCTTTCTTGTTTTGAAGTCAAAATGCATGTGGACACCAATTATTCCCTTAATGGAAGAAAAAGAAAAGTGTATATTTTAAAGAGAGAAAAAGCTGCAAATGTTGTTGATTATAATGTGGATTTTTTTTTTATATACTTTATTCTATATATTTTGCTACACGAGTTTCAGGTCTTGTGACCTTCATCAGACAAAGAATGGTTATTTCCACGTATTATTTAAAGAAATTAATTTTTTTTTGTTCCTTTGTTAAATCTTTTAACCATTGACTTTTGTTTGTAGTAGTAGTCATCTGAATTCATCTTGGACCAGCCAAAAAATGTTTAGAGCATTACTGAACCTATTGAACCCATGAAAACTCCATCACATTGTACATATATATTATTTTGATGGTCATAGAATGGAACCTCAGTAGTACAAGTCAAGAATAGTTTCCATAATATGTTAGGTCTACTTTTTTATTTTGGTTTCATGGCAACAACATTATCAAGAAGGCTTACATTACATATGTTGGATTCAAGTTCTATTGCACATTTAAAAGAACATTCCCATCCACATTCATGTTTTAGAGAAATATCAATTAATATTACAAGCATACTCCATGAAAATAAAAAACAAAAACTTCGAATTTTGGAAGCACTTTTGGGATACTCAAATTGCAAAAACATTTTTTTTCTTTTTTAAATTGCAGGTTGAATATTTAAAACATTAATAATAAAAATATAAATTAAGTTACCTCCCTTACATATTCTTAATGTTAATTTTTAAATTGACTATAACAGAGTGTTTCATGCACATTTACAAAAAAATTCACAACTATCAATTACATTAATTTTTTGTCTTAGCAATTCACCGCTAAAGATGATCGTGGATGAGAGTGAAAGTAGCTGGGAAAATAAAAAGAATGAGAAAAAATATGGTGTCTTTCTGAATCAGTTTAATAACATTAAGAAATTGATCCATGAATTTGAGAGGCTTAAAATAAAAATAAACATGTCTAGATTTTTCAAACAAACATGTTTGAAAGAAGATATGCTTCCTACACACACACACACACACATATACACACATTATATATATACACACACACACTTATATACACACACATGTATGTATATATATATATATATACACACACACACACTATATGTATATATACACACACACACACACACTATATGTATATATACACACACACACACACTATATGTATATATACACACACATTATATGTATATATATACACACACACATACACATATGCTAAGCACTCACCTGCCAAGATAGTCATGAGCTACATTCAGCAACATTAGAGATGAACTCATGGAATTCTCCAGGATTTCTTTATTGGATTCATCAAGAACTTGTATCATTTCTAATTTTCGTTCTTCACTGAAATATTCAAAATAATATAATGGTGAAAAGCTGTTTTTATAAGTGAGATACAGAAAGAGAGAGAGGGAGAGAGAGGGGGGAGGGAGGGAGAGAGAGGGGGGGAAAAACTGTGTATTTCATTATCATAACTACAAACAGACATGTACCTACATTTCTTGCAACATACTTCACCAACCTAGCACTCAAGATTAATGTATATCTAAGGCAGAGGTACAAAAGAATTCTCAATTAGGCTCACTTCCCAAATGTCAGAAAACATAAAATTTTAATCCCTTCTGGATAAATCTAAGTACTTTTCAGCAATCCCACATATCTTTAAGGATAAAAGTAGTAATTATGTATACCATGTCAACATTACAGATTTAATTTGAGTTTCAAATCAAACTTATTCTTGTGGTCACAGAACTTTTGCTAATGAAATTTGCTAGGAATCCTTCAGCTGAAAGGAATTCTCAGTCTATTATGCCACATATCAAAACAACAAAAATAGTGTAAAAGTTGAAAAAATAAACTAATTTTAAACATTTAATTTAGAGAGAAATCAAAGTTTCATCACCTTTGCTACATCTTTAATGGTAAGAAGAAAATATTGTTCAAAAGTCATTGCTTGGATGAGCATCACACTTTCAGATCAAAGATAAATTCTGTCAAGGATATTTTTTTGGTTTGTTTATTAACAAGATAGTATTCCTCTTTATTTTATAATAAAACAAAAAACTGAACTTCTTGTCATAACCTGGTTTTTTATTTAAAACAATAAATAAAAAAATGTATAGTTAATATAGCAACAACTTATGAAGTGTTATTTGACTCATTCAGCTTTAGTGCTGATTTTAGATTTAGATGGGTTATTTTACCAGCGTACCAAGCCCAAGGGTCATTTCATACTGAAACTGGTAGTTTTAAGATTTGTTTTTATTTTGTGTTTATTTTGCAGACAAATTCTTTTATAAGGCGTTATTATATATAAGGGTGTGGATGTAATTTGGTTTTAGTTGCATTTTGTAGTCGGGTGTTTATTCAGTCTCCTTTTTATATTTTGGGGTAGAGTTTTGTTATTTTTAAGAATTCTAGAATGGCTTTAGGTTTGGCACTCTCAAAGAGGGTCCTAAAGTTGGGTACATTGTAGAAGTATTTTCGTATAGGTGCCAGTCTTTTGCAGGTAATTAAAAAAACTGTTTGACAGTGAGTACTTCTTGGTAGTTCCTGCAGTTTAGAGGGTCTTCATTTCTTAGGAGGAAGGAGTGGATTATGTGAGTGTGTTCAATTTTGATTCTTTTAAATGTGACATCATCTTTTCTTGAGTGTCTGGTACTGTGATGTTGTACAGTCAGAATGGGTTTTATTTGATATAGTTTGGTGTTTCTGTGTGTATTCCATGATTTTTGGCATTGGTTGAGGATGTAAAAGTTAATTGTGGCTTTCACGTATGTAAAGGGGATTTTTAAATTTAATATGTTCACTGAGAGGGCTTCCTTGGCTTTTAGCACTGAAAAATGTTTATTTTATTGTGATGGATGGTTACAAATGAGAAAGGAGATGGGATGTGCTTATTTTATTACCCCAATGCCCAACATGCTAGGGGGCCTCTTTAAGCCTATAAATAGGCATGATATTCTCACCCACCCTATTTTTGGTCTTTTTCGCTCTGGCTTTCTGTAATATAGCAACAACTCTAAGTAGAAGCTCATGAAGCTTTATTTGACTAATTCAGCTTTAGCACTGAAAATATTTTTATTTTTTTTATAGTGGATGGTTACAAATGAGAGGGGAGATGAGATGTGCTTATTTTATTACCCCAGTGCCCAACATCCTAGGGGACGCTCTCTAAGCCTATAAATAGGCAATGATATTCTCACCCACCCTATTTTTGGTCTTTTTGGCTCTGGCTTTCTGTAATATAGCAACAACTCTAAGTAGAAGCTCATGAAGCTTTATTTGACTAATTCAGCTTTAGCACTGAAAACATTTATTTTATTATAGTGGATGGTTACGAATGAGAGGGGAGATGGGATGTGCTTATTTTATTACCACAGTAATGTTTGAAATGAATCATGTTGCAACAGATAATAAAAGTCTAAATTCACATTCTTTATTCCTACAATTTCAAAATGATTACCAACAAAATCTCGATGATTAGTTATTCAATATATAGGGAAAAAAAAGATACCTTTTGCATTTTTTATGCATCATTTGAACGATTTGTAAAATAAAATAAAAAAGATAAAGTAACTGACTTTTATTTTTATGCGATGTCCCTTCAGGATGAAGGCAAACCTGGTTCTTCACAGATTCCTTTTCTTTTTGAAATCTGTGAACTGGCATGATTTCTTAAGAAAGAGAGTGGAGTAGCTCCCTGTTGTCTTTTCTACAGTTTTGAATTCAGAGTTTCACTTCTCTTAGACTGGCTGCCACTCAAGGCTAGAAAATATTGTGAACTGATGGATTCATTATTTTTTTACCAAGGGCATTTTGTAGAAGTGAATGCAACAGATGAGGTGAGAATTTGAACTCGCCTTGTTGATGCCACTTTCCATGCCAACAACAGTTATACCACCTCCTCCCTGTTTCAGATAACCATACACAGGCTGTTAAAATGTACATCTAAGAATTGGTTTGTAGTTTAGCAAAATAAATCAGGCAGATTTTAAACATCGATTTCAGGACTGAAGCCGTCAACTATCATCTTTGAAACCTTCACAAAGACAAATAAACAAATCTACTTTTCTATTGGAGTAAAACGAAACATGACTGCCAACAGAGCCAGTGCAAGGGTCACATGCCTCAATTCTGAATCTATGATATGCCCCCCGCCACTCTACTACAAATCACAATTTTCATAAGGTAATATTCATATAAAATACAAATTTTATTGTAACTTAATTATGTACAATAATGGATCATATGCAATTTAGGTGAACAATTCAACTAGAAAAATTGAAAATAAATACAATGTATCTGAATACAAATTAGAGACCTGTCATAATAGATCATTCCACCTTAAATAAATCAACAATGTTTTGCACCAATTTTTAACATCAACTTGAGATTTTTCTCGTCAAAAAGTTGAATAATAACACATTCATTAAGAATAAAAAAAATAGTGAATTTTATATTGTGGTTTTTTCAAAAATTAGCATGAGCAAAACAAATTCACAGATTTGGACAAAACAAAAGAAAACCCAGAATGACATCAAAATCACAAAATTTTTTCATCCTTTAATAATCAGTTGTGCTTAGTTTAATTTGTAACATATATAAGTGTGGTAGAAAAAAGCAAACGTTGCTAAAATAGAGAGGGTCACAAAGCACTGCCCAGGTCCCCCAATCAAGCTTACCTCCTCTGACTATTTAGTATGCGCAGGCTCTGACTGCCAACCCCTGCTGTATTGAAAACGTCAGAGTGTGAAGGAAACAATCCTAAAATAAAAACTGATACTTACTTTTTAATAATGTGGTAGAGTAATTTCCAGGGTAGAACACTGGAAATAGGCATTTCGGTAGCATATTCGGGAACATCGAGAGAATCAACAATAACTTTGATCAAATTCTTAGCCAAACGCAGTGTACAGGCAGAAGTCAGCTCTTTAATACTTGTCGGATCAGTCAGGATGGCTCTGGAAATAGAAATGGTCCTTTTTTTTTTAATTACTGAAACACTAAGTTGAATATCATTTCCCCAAAATATCATTTCAGATTTAACCCATATCCTCTTGGCGTCAGTTTGAACTGATACCTTTTTTCCCAGCACCCACTATCTCTGAATTGTAAACTTAAAATTGTAAATTTGAAAAGTGAAAATTTCATTTGAAATCAAAATAGTCACAAGAAAATGAAAGGTGTCAGTCTAAACTGATGACAGAAGGATATGGGCCAAATGTACTTGGATACCTTGCTGTGATGTAATGATTATCAAACTAACCTACCAGATCATTATTACAGTAATGAGTTTGATGCTCACTGGGTGCCTCATGCTGCTTGTGACCTACTGTCAGATTTAGCTTATTATATATATATATATATATATATATATATATAGCCTTCTCGGACTAACATTTTCTGGTGACATGAAGTGGAAAGATTATATTAAATCAACTGCTAGGTCTGCTGCTACAAAAGTAGGTTCACTGTGTCGTGCTAGATAATTTTTTTGACAGAATCTACTTTACATATTCATACGTTTAGCCTTTATTCATGCCTTGAATATTGATGCCACGTCTGGTTTGGTTCTCCTGTGATATATTCGTAGAATTTTTATAAAATCCAAGGAAGAATCTGCAATGTTGTTGATCCTGACCTGGCAGATACAAGGCACTTTGAGCTTACACAAAGCACACAGATATTTGGATCTAAAGCAGAAGTGCCAATTTATACATAAGTAATCTTGTCATTTCAATAGATATTAAATTTGCAATATCTGTTCACTTATAGAATTGATTATAAAAACTTTGGCATGTACATCCTATGTATGGCTATGTCATCATACAAAATGCTATGTAGAAGTTTGAGAAATTTGAATAGCACGCACAAACTGAATGTTGTAGGCATTTCTTTTTTTCCTTCAACCCTTTAGGAACCAGTGTGCAAGTAGAAAACTCCTTCAAAGGAAATAATGGAAACTAGATGTAAAAATAATTTTTTTTTCATGATTAAATTCTGTAAACTTTTAGGTAGTAACTTGTAAGCGTAATCATTACAAT
The DNA here is from genome assembly GCA_964036315.1 of Acanthosepion esculentum. Classification (NCBI taxonomy): domain Eukaryota; kingdom Metazoa; phylum Mollusca; class Cephalopoda; order Sepiida; family Sepiidae; genus Acanthosepion; species Acanthosepion esculentum. The sequence goes on along the minus strand of OZ038507.1, from coordinate 4,243,866 downwards.
AAAAAGTTTGACATCTCACTTGTGGGACTCTTTTACGGTTTCTTGCTTTCCAGTCCACTTTCATCTTTAAAAATTTAAATGCAATGTCAATCATTATCTACTGTCTTCTTAATACCTGTTCTTTTATTGTCCCCCTCCTCTTAATAATGTTTTTTTTTCTCATATTCTTTTATACTTAGTAAACCCTTGTGCCTTAGTGGCTTTATTGTTTTGTCTGATGATAATGATAAAAAATAAAATAAAAATGAAACATAATAATCCTACCCCTATCATCAAGGGATGACACAAACAGCTAGTTATTAAATAATAAAAATAAAGACTGAAACACTTAAGGATTCAAATTGAAATTTCTGTACTTTCGTGCAACATTAAAACTTAATGTTCTGTAAAATAAGAGGTGGGTTATATTAAAACATATTGATAATTTGGGACATGGTTGTCTTTCAGGTCTAAAGAAGAATTTGTCTTGCAATTCATCAGTGAATCCAAATTAATTTCAAAACAGACCTCTGTGAAAAGAATGTATAGTGGGAAAATCTATACACTGGGGTAATTCCACTCTCTAAGCCTGAGGGTGTCTTTATCTGATGGCACAATGAATTGTTGCAACTGCAAAGTCTCCCAGGTTGCAGTAAATGACCTGGACTTCTGCATGTCACGTCCATGTCCTGATGCATTCTATGGCACTTGCTGACATTGTTTTCATGGCTGTTGGATCTGTAGATTTCATCCAACCACTCTGCCAGGAATCAGTCTTTACATGCAAAAGGGCTGACACACCCTAAATTATTGAGAGTTTGAACCTGTTGAATAACCTCACCTGATTTGCCCACCAGTCAAAGCGGTTTACCACTGTGTGACCATTGTTGCATGCAAACAGCTATTTGGAGCCAAAAATGAGAGCTGGACATCAGGTGGCAACCAGCGTCGACAAACTATTCCCAAAAGTGTACAACTGTTCTTCTGTCAGAGGTGCTATTCCTCCCCAACACACCAAACATTTTTTTTACACATTGAAGTAAATGAATTGTTATCAAATATACTAATTACTATTATTATAATAAAATATATTTAAATGATAATAGAAAGTAATCAATATAAAATCAAAAAAATTAAAATAATCGACAAATATAAAACTACTTTTTTTAATTATTGTTGATGATTTGGATAGAAAACTGGTAAATGTCCAAATGGCAAAATGCAAAAAGATTTCTTCAATTTTACTTACTTATCTAACCCATCAAAAAGCTGAATCATAGCAGCTACCCATTCATCCTTGACTGTATGGCTGATACTTTTTCTGTAATTAAGGAGGCACTCATTGAAGGATACCTCTCCCCACACAACATATCTCTGCAAAAAAAGAATTTGGTTATTGAAACAGTAATCACAGAAGGGAATTAGTAAAAATAAGTGGAGATTACAATTAAAATGTCTATTAATAACATTAGATTCCATTGGTAAGGAGACGGTTCCACTAAGACAGCTTCTTCCCCAGAACTGTCACATTGTGGAACAGATAACCAAAAGGATGCTTTCTCTATCAGTACAATTTTAAGCTCTTCAAGTAAAAGGTCAATTGTTATTTATCTTAAATATCTTCATAAAAAGCCGTACTTACTTCCTCTTTTTATGCTCTTACAACAACCTCATTCAACAACCCTCTACATTGAGTGGCTCTTTTGCCTTGTTTGGAGTGAACAATAGTATTAAAAAAAAAAAGGCAAGCATTTAATGCCCTAAGAAAAAGTTATTATATTTCAACTACTATTTTTAGTGATTATACTAGAATGTTCATGACTGCCATTAACATCTCATGGTGTTGACACCTATCAAACAAGAAGCTCGATGGCAAAATCATTCCTATCTCTGAAATCATATGGAAACATAAATTAAGATTTGTAGGACACTGCTGGCGCCTTAAAGAATAACTTGTCACTGGTGTACTGCTATGGCAAGCAACTCAAGCAAAAATAACAGAGGCTAATCAGCAAAAACCTTTCTCAAACAACTATGAGAGAATACAGAGTAGGACATGAAAGAACTGCTGGTCATCCTAAAATGGACAAATAGAACCTTGCTGGGTTGTCACACTTTCTGTGGCGAAGTGGTCTAAAGCATGCTGGATCAAATGGTCATTTCTCCTATACAGAGTGGTGCTAGTTCTAACCCTGCCGCAGAGCACATTTTCTTTATTAAGTTTTCTCAAATGAGCAGGCCAATAGACACAATACATACACACTTGTTTAAAATGAAAATAAAAAAATAAAAAAGAGAGACTTCTATTTCTAACATGCGTATTCATTAAATGTTTGAATAAAAATATCAGACTAAAAATAAATAAATATATATATATATATATATATATACATACACACACACAGACACATGCACATATATATATATATATATATATATATACACACACATATACATATACACACATACATATATATATACACACATACATATACACACACATACATACACACACACATACATACATACATACACATAACAATGTGACTTTATATATTTAATGGTCACACAACCTGAACTTTCCTTCTGACTAATGAGGTACTACGTTATTATACCAGGTTGCATTACTCAACATCAATAAACAAAGAACAGAATATCTTATTAGTAAGTAGGAGAGATCAGGTTGCTAATACACTGATTTTTGTTTTGTGTTAGCCTTCTTTGGATATTTTTACTTTTAATGATTTAAAAAGCCAAATCCTTTGCACTAATTGTATAGGTAAGAAAGTACAATTACTCATGCACCAAATGTGACCAATGTAATGGCAAATTTATTTAAATATGTCATCTTTATTTTGATGATAAAAGTAAACTAGTATATCAAACGCACACAAATGTGAAGTGAAATGGTTTCAGTGCTATACTTGGCTTCGAATTACATCTTTCTAATTGACCCTACATCAAAACTTGTCATCTAGATGTTAACACTATGAAAGCAAATTTAAAAATAAAAATGTTGCGCTCTGTGTAGGGGTTCCAAGAATCGTATTTGGGTCATACAACAAATCACCAAAATATAAAAGAATATATAAATGTCAGGGCCAATCAAAAGCATTGCTGTTAAAGCAAAAGCATGACAAGAAAAATGCTGTCTTGGATCCACCCTGACTGCTCAGTAACACCCAAAGCAGTAGATAGGTAGTTCACAAAGTTCACCAGTGGCCTCTCTGTTAACTAACTTGACACAAGCTTCAAAGCCAGTCAGTTTGGAGAATTAAGGGCGTTGGTTGTAGTACACAACCAATGCCCTTAATTCTCCAAACTGCCTCCCTTGCCCACAAGAGATATTCCACCTTGATCCATTATACTGACAATACAGACAAATTTTTAATATATCTTGTCTTCTTTATGCCTCACTGGCAATATTTATTGTTTTTGTTCATTACTCTTGCAATCATACATGGTATATAACATCAGGTAGAAGGAAGGGCTGAAAATTTCTCAGCCCAATCCACTTCCCAAAATATGACCAAAACATCAACATTATTTTTGGAAAAACTTCTTGATGTGGGCAAAAACTTTTCAGCACTCTTCTTTGCATATTTTTACCTTGTAATCTTTTAGTTTCAACAATGAATCCATGAGCAATAGCAACTGTGAGTGTCTCTCAGGAATGGCCACACCCATTTCCAACAACTGAAAGATGCATCATACAAAAGATAATGAAAACATGAATTTCAAAATAAGGTAACAAATGAAAATAGACTTTAAAAAATATTCCATTCAAATATTACAAGCAAAGTCACTAGTCACTCACAGATTGGTTTAAAACGATTTTCAGGATTGCTTTGTGTTCATTATTATCTATTTTTGACGAATATTGCCTTTCATCTTTATTTTTTATAAGATGAAGCACTATCAACCATTGGCAAATTTTAATAGATATACTTGCAAAAAACAATGAATCAAAAGAGCAGTTTTTCTCTTGACACCACGATTACTGTATACTTCCTTGGCAATTTTAATTGGTTTAAAAAACTATGTTTAGAATTTTAATAAAATCCAAATATTTTATATTTAGAAGATTATAAAAACTAGTTTTAACCTGTGGAAATTTCATGGTTTTCCTATTTTAATTTTCTGATGAATCTTAGTTCTCAAGTTAATGTAAGTAAGCTCATGGCAAGTTCTACGACAATAAAAACATCCCTAGAAATTTCCCTATTGCATCGTTAAATATTTGAGCTTAACAACTCTAACAAAATATTGCAATAACAATCATAAATATGAATACTGGTTGTTATTTTAAGAAGTAAGGGGATACAAATGAAAAGATTTGATATTGATAACTTTTTTTAAATTTCACTGAAACAGACATTAAACACTTCTATCTTCCCATTTTTCTTTCCTTCTTTCATTTTCTCACTGAAACCCAATAGTTCCCCCCCTCTTTCTATGTGATTAAAACAGAATAGTCCATTATTCATGAGGTAATGGCAGGACATAATGGTCATGTGAACTAACAAAGACAGGGATAAGCACAATTATAATAGGATATGTGAACCAACCACAATGCAATATTTATTAGTTACCATATTCTAAGGAATTAATGAGTCATTTTTAATTCAACACTATTTCTTATTTCTCTAAACATTATTGTTGCAGACACACATTTGAGTAGATGACTTGTTTTTTTATTTATTTATTTTTGAAGTGTGAATTATGTCTACTGGCCTACACATTTGAGAAACTTAAAGATTTGATTTGATTTGTGTGTTTAACGGCATATCAACTCCTTATGGGTCATTTAATGCCGAAATATCATTTTCTTGAGAGCTTTGAAGTAATAAAAATACGATATATGCTATTCTGCTTTCACAATTGAGTACATAGTAGATGATATTCAACTTTTATGCATATACGTGTTTGTGTGGACATGATTACCAGACGTGGTGTTATGTATGTTTTATGCTGTAGTTTTGTTGAAGTTATATTTTGGAATAGTTTGATTTCTGTAAGAAATTGTAGGGTAATATATGGATTAATGCCATGAAAGAGTTCTTGATGTTGACTGATGTATTGTTGATAGTTTTACTATAAATAGGTATTGTTGATAATTTATTTTTATATAAAAATGTATTTTTATACTTTCATAGTTTTGTTTTTTTATTTAGGGGTTTACTATTTGCCCATAGCTTGGACCCTAACAGGTGCTACCATGCCAGATCAGGACAGACCTGGGAACAATAGCAATTAAGAGGTGGATCCATGCTTCTCAAAACCTTCAAACTCCCGAACAGAGGCCTTGCTGCCAGATGTAGATGTCATACCAAGGACTAACTTAAAAAAAATGTTCTCTCCAGAAGAGTTACTATATTATAAAGAAATAACTATGAAAACAATTTTTTTTATTCATAAATTTATAAAAACTACAGAACAAGAAAATTTAAATAAAAATAATTGGATATTTTACAGTGGACCTAGCTAGATGAAACCCCCTTTGGAAAATTAAAACCAAAAATAATCTGAGAAGAAAATGTATAATGTCCTGGAAATAATTAGTTACTCGTCACTATGTGCTTATTTAAATTTTATGGCATCACAGGCATTATTATAAAGTTATTTAAATAAAAACTAAATTGTTTCCCTATCTATTTCTTTATTGCATTGTAGCAGTGTCAAGAGGAAAAAACTATCATTTTAACAGTTTTTTTTTTGTAGGTACATTAATTTTGATTAATATTTACTTTCATCTTCATTTTTTATTAGATGAAGTATTCAGTACCGCTCTACCTTGAGTGACTCTTGGACTTTGTATTAGGTGGACAACAGTCTAAAAAAATAAAAAATAATGACAAATAATAAATAGTAGAACTTAAAAACACTTACCCCAGCTGAAGTAGTTCTTGGGACATTCATTTTGCCTTTAGCAGTAGGAATCGTAAATGTTAACAGCAACAAATCCACCACTTTTTCATATTCTTCAGAGTCGTACAGTTTTTGGGTTTCTTCCAGAGATTGATATCTTCTCAAAGAATCTTGCTGTAATTTGATATTTTCTGCCAAAACAACAAAAGAAACTAAAATTGAAAGACATTAAAGAAAGGAATTAATGTTCAAAGTTTGCATCTCTCTGTTCAAATTCCTGAAATTTAATTATATAAATCCAGTTTTCTGTGCAAATTTTATGTCAAACTGTGACATTAAATAAATGTAAAGTTGCAAAAAAGCCTTAAACTCTGTTTCTTTCCTTGCAATGTGTTCAAATAATTGATATGGCAGCTCAATTCCACAACAAAATAAACAAATCACAAGTCCAAACATGAAGCAGAAAGAAATGTCGAAATCACAAATTGAAGGTCCAATGTCACAAATCCCAATACACGTAAACTGTCTCAAATCAACATGCGAGCCAATGGATGAGACAGAATAAATAAAAACAACTTCTCTTAATTCAAGAATACCAACCACTTTTATCCACAAAACAATTTTTTTCATTGGTTGACAGGTGGGAGAGGACACACAATATTAGCATATCCAAGATGCATTTATGGCAACACTTGTGACTGACTTGGTTATTTTGTCTTTGGCATATCATACAGAACACACATGCCACTTTTTTTTTGGTAAGTGACTTTCTCTTTTTCTCCACAGCATTTGCCTTATATCATGTCCAACTTAGCAGTTCTTACTTAATGGAGATAAATAATTTGCTTATTCAGCTTTAAAAATCACATTTAAAAAAATCAGTTTTGTTATTAATTTTCAATCCCAGTAAGTGGAAAATCATTGCATTTATTGCTTTATAGTTCTTAGAAAGCCAAAGTTAGAATTAGTTTCTGTAAACAGACAAGCATTCATGAAATATGAATTTATATGACAACAGAAATTGATAATTACTGTTATATACTAGTTTGGTACTCGTCACTTCACTGATGGTAAGATGATCAAATTTCAAACCTAAATTGTCCATTTAAAATGCTACATTTATTAGAAAACTAGAGAAAGAGTCATAAAAACGACTTCAAAGGGCTGCACATTTTCAGCTTATACACTTTGCCTGCTATCTAGTTGTTACCAGACAGAAAGAGAAACAAGCCCCTGCAGCACAGATTACCTTTTCAATTTCATTCAAATTGTATGTGTGTGTACATTAGCATATATGTACATGTATATACTAATTCAATGACATACCTAAAAAAATTTTGAAAAATTAAAAAAAAAGAACTTTAAGAATAATTCTATTTATTACCAAATAATTTCTGAAAACTGACTTAAAAAAAAAAAAAAAAATGTCTCCAACTCTATAATTTTATTGCTCAACCCAGGATAGGAGTTGTCCAGATTCAATGAAAATATTGCTTAACAAAAATTATCAATAACAGTAATATTATTTACACTGTTTACACATGGGCTATTGTCTTCATCAGTTCAGAATTCTCTGTAGGTTATCTGGACCAACATACACCTGACGATGGCCAGAGGATACATTGAACAAAATCTTGTGATGAGGACAATAGACCACATGTAAATAGTGTAAATATTGATAACACTTCATCCCAGAAATTTAGACAACAAAAAAAAAAAAATATATATATATATATATATTATTAATACTAGTTCAATACCTATCACTTTGCTGATGGCAAGATGATCAAATTTCAAATCTAAATTGTTTGTTCATTTAAAATACTACATTTATTAGAATATTTACAGAATTAAGCCAAAATAATCTTTTCAGTTATATTTACATTAAAAAAGCTGTACTGAAGTATTTAAACAACCAAAAAATAGTGTGTTCACTAAATTGATTTTGTTATTATTATTATCATTAATATAAGTATTATTTTTAATTATTATTAATAAAAACGTCACAGAATTATTTAAATATACCAAATTTTAATTTTATTTTAATTTGAATTAAATGAAAAAGATGTAAATAAAATAAATAACTTTTGTACACAATTAAAAAAATTGTTTCAATAAGTGAAACAAATCTGTTATTATTTTATTATTTTTTTTATTATTTTAATATTGATTTAAATTTTATTATTGTTTTTGCTATTTTATTATTATTTTATTATTGTTTATTATTATTTTTTTATTTGTTTCTATGGCTTATCAACCCTTTGAATATTATTTAAAGCCGGAAAATATTTTTAGATTGTAAGAACTTTTTTTTATTAATAATGATTTATTTATACAAATCTTACTAATTAACCCATAGCTGAAGAAAAACTTTGGATTCATACTTTTCCCAAAGGTATTTGCACATGAGTGAATATAATGAACCCAATGGGAATTGGAACTCTGAACCATTATCCATTACACCAGCCACACAGTTTACAATACCTGGTATTTCCAAGTGGTCACCTATCTATGTACTGACCAGACTTGACATTGCTTAACTTCAATAATCATACATAAACTGGTGTTTCAACATGATGTGGCTGTAAACCCTAATTTTATTATTAGCAAAAACATCAGAAAATGATTTAAATGCATCCGTTGTTGAATTAATTCTCATTAATAAAAGCATTAAGAGAACTTCTATTAAAGATTATTTTTTTTGCCAGAGGAAGTTTAAAAAAATATTAAGCCCAAGCTGCAGGGGGTCTTCTCCCAGGCAATACCTCTTCTGGTTTCATTGCTCAACGCCTGAGGCGTCCATAAAAGGGAAAAGTGCCAAGGGGGTCTGGGCAATTTTTGCACAGTATTGCCATTAAACCTACTTTAAACCTTGACCTTGTGTCACAACCAGTAGCAACATGGACCCTCTGGTAAATACCTATTTTTCTACCTATGGGATGTGATTGGTTTGTTTTGTTTTATGGCATATCAACCTCAATGGGTTATTTAATACTGACAAGATTTTTAGGATAAGTTTGTATGAATAGAATATGTATTCTTTGTAAGATATCAGTTTGTAGATCAGGTTTCATTGACATATATTTATAAAAAGGGTTTTTGTCAAGAGTTTGGTTTCATTGATGTATTCCTTTTGGTTACACAGTATATAGAGAGATTCATTTTATTGACGTTCTTATTTGGTTTATATTTTTTGGCAGAGGTCCACTGTTTTAAGAAATGATATTATGTCATCCACTTTTGCTTTCTCAAAGATCTGGGATGTGTATGTGGCAAGTAATTATAAAATTTTAAATATATAATATAGTCATAAAACTAATATAAAACCAGGTTTCTTTTCAAAGCATATAGCAATATTGAAATAATAATTTAATAATGTATCACATTATAATAATGTATGCATTTCATAAAAAGTCTTCTTATTTTAAACAAGGTTTATCTTGAAAAAAAAAAGAAGTTTATCTTGAAAAAAGAAAATCATTGATTTAATGATGAACATTATTAAGTTAAATGACTCACCTAATGAGATAGCATCATCCATTTTGCAATTTGGAAGTTGCACGATCGAGAGACCATCAGTTTCCTGCCCATATTGGAGGTACTCTAATGCCTAAATAAAAGTAAAAATGATATCATTGAAGAGACGTAAAGAATATGCCAAATGCAGATCATTTAAGAAGAACATAGAAGCACCCAATTGTCTATATCAAATGGCTCTTGCAGATAATCTATTACTTATACAAAAGATAATCCATTACTTACAAAAAATAATCTATTACTTATACAAAAAGATTCTAAGCAGCATAATTTGGGTACATTGTAAAATGTATGTTTATAACTTAAAGCTGAGGGAAATTGGAAAAGTTGACAACTTTACCAAATTTACAACAGTAAATTAAGAAAATAACTTGGAATGCGTTTATCTAAGTAGCTTTATTGAAAGTATTTTTGGTAAACTTGGACCACTGAGCTTGAAAAAAACAAACAAAAGGAGTGTAAAAAGGGTGGTTTTTCCCTTGACACCACTATTATTTTAACTACCTTCACTACTCTGTAATGTTTATTGTTTTAAAAAGTGATGACTAGAATTGAAATAAAACCTAAACATATGATGAAATGGAACTTATACTATCTATTATATTGTTTATCAGAATGGTTGGCAAAACCGACTTATTGCCAATCAATTCAAACTTTATAGAATGGTAAATAATAAGCATTTCCTTATAATTGTTGATATATTTTAATTTGAAAACTTGACAAAGGACTGTAAGCCAATAGCTATTAAGAGCTGACGTTATTCGCATGATGACAATTTATAGGGTCCAAAATAAAAAGAATGCTTCAAGAAGAAATAATTGAACCAAGTATATCACCATGAAGGGCCCAAGTATTAATAACAAACATAGAAAACCAAAAACAAGGATGGTTATCGATTACTCTCAGACAATTATTACCGGTTCACTCTTCTGGACGCTTTTCCATTGACATGCATAGACAAAATGCTATGTGAAATAGCTAAATATAGTATTTTCAGCATGTTAGATTTGAAAAGTGCTAATCATCAGGTGGATATTAAGCCAAAAGACAGACCCTACACTGCATTTGAAGCAGTTGGCTGGCTGTACCAGTTCCGGAGGATACCATTTGGGGTAACTAATGGAGTAGCCAGTTTTCAAAGAATAATTGACAAAATCATAATGGATGAAAAACTGGAAAGTACTTTTGCTTATATAGATAATGTAACTATATGTGGCCACAATAAAAAGGACCACAACAAAAACCTTCGATGGTTCATGGACACTGCAAGCAAATATAACATTACACTAAATAATGACAAATGCTCATTTGGGCAACATAAAATCAATCTTTTGGGCTATACAATAAGCAAGGAGTTAATGGCACCAGACCCAATGCAATTAAACCTTTGCTCAGATTGCCAGTCCCAGACAACATGTCCACTGCGACAAACTATGGGCATGTTTGCCTACTATTCGCAATGGATTGCCTCTTTCTCAGAGAAGATACGTCCATTAAAACAAGTAAGATCTTTTCCCTTATCTCGCCCAGCAATAGAAGCAATCGAAAAACTCAAGCAAGTTATTGAAAAATCCGTAATCACAGCTATAGATCCTTTTGTCCCACTGGTAGTTGAAACTGATGCATCAGACTGCGCAATTGCCACTTCATTAAGTCAAGCTGACTGCCCTGTAGCCTTCTTTTCAAGGACACTCTCTCAATCTGAACGACAGCATACAGTGATTGAAAAAGAAGCCTACGCCATAGTTGAGGCTTTAAGAAAGTGGAAACACTATTTAATCAGACATCACTTCAGATTAGTTCCAGACCAAAAATCTGTTTTGTTCATGTTCAACTCAAAGGCTACCAGTAAAATAAAAAATGAAAAAATAGCAAGGTGGAGAATTGAACTATCTTGTTTCTCGTTTGATATTACTTACTGGCCTGGCAAGGAGAATCTGACAGCAGACGCTCTGTCAAGAAGATGCAGTATAACTCCAAGTACAAAAGAACTCCAGACACTACACAAGGAACTGTGCCACCTGGGCATAACATGGATGGTTCACATGGTAAGCAGTAGGAATTTGCCTTATTCAGTGGAAGACATTAGAAAAGTTACAAATTCTTGCCAAACGTATGCTGAGATAAAACCTAAATTTTACAGACCTACGCCTGGGGTCCTAATAAAAGCAACGCAACCATTTGAAAGACCCAATCTGGATTTTAAAGGTCCGTTACCATCCAAAACACGAAACTGATACATGCTAACTATTGTAGACGAATATTCACAATTTCCTTTTGATTTTCCCTGTTCAGATGTGACTGCTACAACAATTATACAATGCCTTTGTTCCCTATTTGCCATTTTTGGAGTACCGGCATACATACACTGAAACCGAGGAGCTTCCTTCATGTCCGAGCAGCTTCGACAATTCTTACAAGAACACAGAGTGGCGGTAAGTCGTACAACTCCCAGTTAATGCGAGAGATATGATGGCTTAATTTGGAAAACAATTCAATTGGCTGCTTCAACACACAAATGCTCAATAAATAATTGGGAAAATCTCCTTCCAGTAGCCTTGTATGCCATCAGATCACTATTATGTACAGCCGCCAATGCCATCCCACATGAAAGATTTCTACCCTTCCAACGACGGAATTCAGCTGGGACGTCGCTTCCCACTTGGCTCTCTCAACCAGATACAGTTCTACTGAGACACCACATTCACTATACCAAACATGACCCCCTGGTAGACAAGGTGGAACTAATAGAAGCAAACCCACAATATGCACGAATGCGACACCCAGATGGAAGGTAAACTACCGTCTTTCTTAGAGATCTGGCTCCTGCTGGAGATGTACCAGATCCTAAAACCACCCTAGTGAGGAGATCTGATCTCTTCGACACTGAAAACCAATCAGGAGATCATCGTGCCTGAATCACTCCTGACACATTACCCCAGGATGATGACACAGCTTCCAATGTGCCTCCATCAGACATTTCAGAGGGATTAACATCCGAAACAATGACAACTCCAGCCGATCCTGATGAGCAATCAATGCCCAAGAAGCAGGTACATCCAGAAACAAATCCGGAAGATCCACATTCAGACTCAGAGCTGCCTGATCCATCAAGAAGCACGAGATGCCCTGATTCCTGATTAACGGGCAAGCTCAAAATGAGAGATCTTCAAGCCTAAATAGTCCAATACAAGAACTACCCAGACGTTCACAGAGAATCTGTAAAGAGACTGGACACCTAAGAGATTTT
>OZ038507.1:4116232-4228732 GCA_964036315.1 Acanthosepion esculentum | reverse complement strand
CATATAATTTGTATATTTTCATTATTATCTTCAAGTTGCAACAGTTCTAATAAAGATTTTTCTATAAAGAAGACATGCTTCTGCTGCATGAACCATAGCTAATATTTTGGCTGCTAGACTACTTTTGATGACTTTTCTAATACATTTTGATTGCCAAGCAATGGGCATATATCTATTGGTACTTCCTACCAAAAAGAGTATATACCCTCCTTGTGATCCACCATCAGTCAAATTGGCAAAAGAGGCATCACTATAGGCAATCATTCTTATGTGTTCTAGGTTTCCTAAATCTGGAATGTCTTTTCCTTTTTTGCTTTCTTGACTACTCTGCTTGTTTTATACATTCTACATGTTTTTTGTTTCAATACAGGGTTTAATGCACTAACATCATAATTTAGAACAGGCCTGGTCTGGGTGGCGAGCCAATTAAGTTGATCAATCAGCTGCCATTGCTTCTGTTGTGGATATAGTGTCTTTCAAATTTCTGTTTATTTCTACTATTTTTTACATATTCATTCTGTCCTAGTTTGATATCAGCTCCATTTTCCTTTATGTTTAATCTTATATATTGGAATTCAGCAAATTCTTCAGATTTTATTTCAAATAGATGACAGATTTTGCCTATAACTCTGGTCTGAAAGATTTCTATTCCTGAAAAGCAGAAATCATCAACAATTATACCCTGAAGTTTGTTTCCAAAATGTCATGTAAATATTGCCTGGTCATATTTTGAAACTCCCGCTCCTAATTAATTCATCCTTGAGTGTCAGGTACCAGGATCATGAAGCATCAGTCAGACCAAATACACATTTAGAGAGATTCCAAATATAACCTGGAGGTACAATGGTCTTTTTCAGAGGATCCAAATAAACCAATTGGTCTGTTTACTCTGTAGAAATGCAGTTTTTATGTCCATGGATTTACACATCCAATGGTTAGATGCCATTATCCCCAATGCTATGCATAGACCTTCTTTAGAGCAGGTGGGAGAATCATTTCTTATATTGCAAGCATCTTTGTCCTGGAAGCCTTGAGCTACAAGTCTAACTTTACAAATCTGTTTACTATTAGAACTTTTATAAGTATAAACCCATCTTGTGGATATTTTGTGTTGACCTTGGTCAGGAATTTGTATGTCAGTTTTATTTTCAACCCAACTTTGGAGCTCCTTCTTTCTTGCCTTTTCCAGATCATCATTTGAGGAGGAAATCATCATATTTTCCTCATCACAAGAAGTGCTTTTGTCTTCTCTTGTTTGCTTGACTTCATTTGCTTGTCATTCTGAGACTCCATAATCAAAATCTATCCAAAAGGGTCCTCCTTGTTCCATAATTACATTCATTAAGTGTTTGTTTTTGCCTGTTGCTTTGCTTAAGACATTCAATTTTCTCCATTCTGGATCATCATCATTGGCAAGCTTGCATTTAATAGTTTGTCCTGATTTCGAGAGCTCAATTTTCTTAAGAACAGCGTTTTTGCTTATATATATATATATATATATATATATATATATAATGCATATGTGGTTGCTTATATCTGGTCATTTGAGTTACCTAACTCTCTCTATATATATATATGAAGAAATATAGTCTTAAAGTGTTCTATATTTATGGGATAAAGTGCTCAATATCAGAGACAGAGTGTGTGTAAATATAAAAGTGAACATAGAAATCAACACTTAGAGGCGACAGTCTGTTTCATGCTAGATGTAATCAGGCCTGATGATTGAATCTAGCATGAAACATTTTATAAAACATACATATAACAAACTATTTCTAATTCTAACAGTTAAAATATAATCCTTGAAAATGGCTAAATTGAAAGCGCTCGGATAAAAAGAACATTCAGACAGTTTTTATATAATTTATCATCCGAAAAGAAAAACATTATTAGATTGCATGAGAAATTGTAAAAAAACTAAATAAAAGCACCTTGTCAGTCATTTTTAAAGAAATGTGCATATATGTATGTATATGTATATATATATATATATATATGAGAGAGAAATATAGAGATAAAAAAGTAGAATGAGAGAGAGAGAGATATATGTGAAAAAAATATATGTATGTAATACTTTACCCGGTCAAAGTATTCTATCGATTCCTCAAGTTGTCCTTGAAGCATAGAGAATCTTGCTTTTAGCCAGAACACTAAAAGCAGAAGAATTATAAACATAATTAATGAATTTAATATGAATTTAAACAACTGAACACAATGATGTTGTCTACTACTACAGTTAATAGGTGTTGAAGTTAAACTCAGGACATATATAATGTACAGAGTAATGAAGACAGATAGAAAAGGTTCATATGAATAAGAAAACATTGTAATGAAAGTTAAATGATTTTATTTCAAGTTTAACATAATGAAAATCAATCTTTAATGATAAAATAAATATGTATCACTCATTTACTGCTAAGAAGTTGCAAAAGACAAAGGTTGTTTACAAAATACAAAACTTTTTAATTGTGTTGTAGCTTGTATCAACCAATATTAAGTGTTTAATGATGTAGACCTAAGTGAATCCGTATATTTTGATGTCATCAGTACAAGAGAGATAAACTGTTATTTTCCTTTCACTGGTGATGTCAGGTAGCAGTGTTATTTTATGACTGGTTAACAGACTATTTACAAAACTTGGGAGGCAAAAAAACTGACTAGATCAAAGAGGAAAGTACAATAACCTTTTTTTTTTACATGTGGATGAGGCTATTATAGTTGTATTTTCTACAAGTATGTTGTAAATGAAATGTGGTAGGTCTGCATCTGTTTAAATTTTTAAAATTTAAAACAGCTAACCTTATCATCAAAAACAACAACTCACCTGCAAAATCTAAATTACATAAAATCAATATTATTTCTGATTTCACATGTCATTTAAGGAACTGTTCCTGATCAAATCAAATTCATGAATAATTATATTGGATATACTACAACATGTCTAACAAGAAGACTCACATTACATCTCTCTGCCCATACCTGAATTAGGTCTCATTTAAATACACATGGAGACCTACGAAATCCATCCGCAACATACTTGTTGATAATACAAATATAATAGCCTCATCCACATGTAAAAAAAAAAGGCTGAAAATAATGGATGCATTATTAAAAATGAAAATGCCAACACTCAATAATATCAACTATGAACATGGCTACAATGTGTTTACTATGTTTGGAAAATAAAAGACATTCCTATAATTACATATAATGCAAAAAAATTCATACATTCAGTTAAAAATAAAAATCATCTTTGATAATGACTGAAAGAATAGCCAGAAGCACTTGGACATACAGCACATTCGGTCAATTTTTGCATACTTTATGTCCAGAAAAGGAAAAATTATACAAACACAAGGAAAAAAGAAAAAAAATACATAATTGCAGTACTTTGTCAGTCATCTTTAATGAAACTTAAAACACACACACACACACGCATATATATATATAATGAAATGGATTAAGTCCAACAATTATTTAATATATTTTCTGTTTATACTTTATTTTAATAGATGCAATTTATTTAAGTAATTGCTCTGTTTTTAAATAAGTAGTATTAATTACATTTACTGGCCTGAATGTTCGAGAAATTTCATAGAAAATATACATTCCCTGACAGGAATCGAACCTATATATTGAGTTCATCATTTCACAATATGTGGATAACTATCTACCTCAAGTTCTAACTAGCTTATAGCCATATCATGCTGAAACGTATTAATCCACCTCTGCGACCCCCCCAGATAAAGGTTAATTAGTAAGATGTGTATCACTGCATTATTATTTGATAAGCTGTAGAAAATGAATCAATAAAGTTCTTATTGTACTGCATTATTAAAATAACGGAGACAATATCAACATGTCTCTCCAACATTATTATCCTATTACAATTTTGTTAGTTTGCACAGACTTTGTATCTTGCAAATACATCATAAATAATGGAGCATTTGATCATGTGGAAAGAGGGGAAAAGACACTACCTGGATTTAGTGAGAAAATGAATGAAAGAAAGGAAGATAGAAGTATTTAACAGCCATTTCAATGAAATAGAAAAAGTTCAAATATTTTCATCTGCACCCAGTTCTTAAAACAATGACCAGCATTCATATTTATGATTCTTATTGCAATATTTTGTTAAAGTTGTTAAGCTCAAATATTTAACAATGTGACGGGATATTTCTACAGATTTTTTATTGTTGTAGAACTCGCCATGAGCTTAATCAATCATTAAATTAAGAATTAAGATTCATTAGAATATTAAAATAGGAAAACCATGAAATTTTCACATGTTAAAACTAGTTATTATTATTTTGATACTGCTCCATAACAAAATAGCAATTACTGCACTTAATTATATCAGTTTTAATTGTATATAATAATCTTATTGCATTAAATTATGGCACTGGGACCTTGGGGAGTTGATAAAAAAAAAATGAAAAGAAAGAAAAGGAAGAGAAAAGTAACTACTAACTGGATTCTAATTGTTGAAATTTGCAAGAAAGTGTATTGAAAAGTTAAGAAAATTAAAAAGAAAATGCATTGAAAAAATTATGTTTCAAAATAATAAAATGCAACTGTTCCAAGGAGAATAAAACCCAAATTTAATAGTGGAATTCAGTAAAATTGAGCAAAACTAAAACTACCAGTTCTTCCCTTGATAAGAAAGGAACAATGTATTATCGAAGATGTCAGTCCTGGAAAATAGAAAAACATGTTGTCGATAAAGAAGACAGGTAGTATACCGAAATAACATCTAAATTGTTTTGGACAAAAAGCCAGGAAAAACATCCTGTTTGAATCAGCCACCCAGAAGAAAAATATCCCTACAAAAATAAAGATTAGCGCCTAAGATTGGGGATGGGTTTATTCATTTTAATTGCCAATGACATTCATCAAAATTTTTATGGCCAACATTATTTTGGATTCTTTTGGAGATAAGCAGATGAAGAAAAATTAATTACTAGCCCTAGAGTAACCCTATGCAATAGGCTGTGTGGCCTGGTTGACTGAGAAATACATAAACAGAGAAAGATGGGTTTTTTATTACCAAGGATGTTGGGAATATTTTCTTTCCTGTTTTGTCTCACCCATGATGACTGAAAATGAATAAAACAGTTTGGGAAATCACCTAAAACAACTAATGTGAGACAAGCTGATAAAGATTAATTAATTACTGGAAATTCTCTTTTTGCCTACACATTCTACAAATTTAGATTCATCACAATGACAATTGGAGTGGGCTGAGGTTGGATTCTGAGAAGGTTGGAGAAAGAAAGAGATTATCACTGCCTATATGGAGCAATGGAGTGAGATGAGAAGTGAAGAGAGTTGGAGTTAAGGGGCAGCTTGATTCCTCCGACCACTCTCAAAAGGGGGCTAAACAACCCCTAAACCTGGAAAATTACTCAAGTAAAACTAATTTTAAAAATAGGGGATTTTAGAAACAGATTTATGCTAAGGGTAGTAGATAACAGAACCCCATACCCTGAACAACACCACACTTGTTAGATGCAGGACTCCATATAAGCTGGCAGTTTGGATAACAAATGAAGAGTTCTCACATTACTTACTGCTACTGGAATCCAGATCATTTGCAGAGGCCTTCTGATCAAGACCTTGTACCAGCCCAGAAGACCAGAACTTAGAAATTTAAATTACTACTAACCCAGGCAGTAAACTCCAAAAGGAGATCCCAGTGTCAATTGATTATAACAACAAGTGGGAAGGGTTAAAAACCACTGTATAGAAGAAATCATATATAAACCAAATCATTGTTACATTTTTAACCAGAGTTAATTCCTTATTCCAAAGAATTCTTTTTCGTTTAGCTCTTTACCGTCAACCTGTTCTTCACTTCAGTTTACTTCATCAGTGATCTTCTCACACTCTGAGATGAAAAACACAACATGGGAGAGGAGTGAATGATCGTAAAGGATACAAATGCCAGCTAGATCGAGTGGAACCATGCTTATCAACACGATACCAGTGACGAACCAGCAACACATTAATGAGTGAGGAGTCAGCAAGATGGTACCCAGAGTGGTCTGAAGGAACATGAAGACCAATGCAGCAGAGAGTGGGTTACAAATTCATGATCACTGATAATCTCTTTTGTCTGAATGAGTGCTGAAAATTGCTTAAATTTTAAGTAAAAAGTAGAAAATTCGATGTTTAATTCTTCCACAACCTTCAGAAAGTCTCAGTAAAGAATAAATCTTTATCCAAAAGCAAATCTACTTACCAAAGTAGATTTGCTTTTGGTTAAAAGTTCAATCCCTGTGTCAGACTTCCTCTGGTTCAGCATAAGATGTAGGAAACATCAAAAAAGAACAAATTAACTTCAAATGTGAGAATCTAACCTGATTCATTGATTCATTTTCTATGGCTTATCAACTTTTTACAAGTTATTTAAAGCCAGAAAATATCTTTAGATTGTAAGAATTTTTTGTTTTCTTTTTGGAGATAATAATAGTTTAGCGATACAAGTCTTACAAGTCTTACTAATTAACTCATAGCTGTAGCGAGAACAGGTGGATAAGTGAATATAACAAACACAACATGAATTGGAACTTGGCTCTCCAATTAACAATTCCAAGTCGGTATCCCTTATACTACCTGCACACCTAAGCAGGACCTGTTATTCCCAAGTGGTAACCCATCTAGGTACTAACCAGGCTCAATGTTGCTTAACTTCACTGATTGTACATGATCAATGTGATGTGGCCATAAGCTTTCATCTAGCATGGACAATGGAATAAGAAGAAGCTACTCTGTAAATTGAATAATGGGTTTGATTCAAAATTCCCTAGACGGTTACCATTTATAAAAGACACTTGAAGGTTGATTTTTTTTAATACTATTGTTCACCTAATACAAGGCCCAAGAGCCACTCAAAGTAGATGGTTACTGAATGTGTTTGTTGTAAAGGCATAAAAGAAGGAAGTCAAGAAGTGCATATTATGAGGATATGTAGGATAGATAACAGCTGACCCTATACTTGAAGAGGTTAAGATTGTAGTGATCTGTTACACAAAGTAACAGTTCTGGGGAACAAGCTGTCAGAGCTTAACTTCTTCCTTAGTAATGGAATACAAAGGTAAATGAGGGTGAGTCAAGCATGTGTATGTGGTATGGCAGGTGCTAGCTGTGAAGATATGAACTGGTGGAATAGTTTCAGATTGGTTTGACCTCTTGAAGACATACTGCTGGATAGTTGGACCACAGATGATGATCAAAATGAGGACTTGAGTTCAAGAATATCAGTGAATAATAATAATTCACTCATCTCAAAATTTCAGACAAAAATTAAGTGAAACATGTGATGCCATAAGCATATACTTACCTCGTACAGCGTGTTCAGCCCAGTATGCAGCCATAATATCAGAGAAGCCAATGAGACCAGAAATATACCACAAGTCTTCAGTGTAGAACAGACCTGGGAAGTTGGGTTCCAGCTGATTCAGGGTGATACTACAAGAACCACGACTGAAAACAACATAAACAGTAAAATTGAAATAGCAAAATTTTTCATTTTTAATATTAAAACCCACTAAGAATACAAGTTTGTAATTACAGGCATTTCTTATTACTATAAATGCTATATTTAGTAGGTATATACCCATCCACTTGTCAGAATACTCAATATACACATGCTCTTGTCCATGGTACTGAATACATACAGGCTCTTGGCCACAGTAGCTAATTTTGCCAGTGTTGTTAACACGAAATATCAAGTGAAGGGTACACATTGCAGACTGTTTTTCGTCTGTTTGAAGTTCACCAATCTCTAGATAAAGTTGTCTATTGTTGATTCATTGGATACACACAGAGATGCCGTTTCTGTTGCATTCTGTTATACAGTTCTGTAAGCCATGGTTTTTGGTTTCCTGGAAGCTTACTCAAAAGGTGAATATATTATAAGCAGAGAGGTAAAATAAACACCGGTGTAACAATCACCTACAATTTAATCTCACAGGCTGTCCAAAAAGGTTACAATCATTCTCAGCTGATTTTCTACTAAGATCTTGTGGTATCAAGAAAGGGCTAATTGCTATATTAGATTATGTATTTGTCAGTCGGTATTTCTTTCAGCCTGAGAAGAGAAGAAAAGAAAGAGTGACAAAGAGAAATTTTTGCATGATCTCTTGATCAACCCTGTGTGAACAAATTATGTGACCATTGGTTTATATAGATTTCTGTAGTTGATAGACACAATGAGCCTGGTCCAGAACAAGTCAAATTCTGTAGATTCTCTCCCTGCTCATCTGTGCAGCTCAACTTTTATTCAGGTTTTTATTCAGGTTTTTGCAAATTAATGAGTTTTAAAAGCACTACAACCACACGAGACATTGTGACCTCTTAGCCACGGTTAAGTTAGAATTCCTTGGTCCTATTTTACCACAATTTCTGCCCAGAAGATAACAATGATTGATACTATCCTCAAAGATCTTCCTATTACTGCTGCATGTGACCCATGTTTCTAAAATACCCAAAGCTAGACATTTTAGTAAAAAACAAAGTAAGTCTGCTATGCAGGATGTTAAGTAAACATTTCCCAAATTCATCTGGGCTTTGCAGAACTTGGTAAACACATTAATTTTGTCACTGCAATTTCCTCAGGTAAGAGAGATGGAGCAGAGAAAATTTAGCTGTATTGAATTCACTAATTCTTATTAGGTTTCTTTTGGGCTCAAATCTCACTGATACAGCATTTTATAAATTCTGGTTAATATTTTTAAACTGAACTTTCTTCCATCAGGTTCCAGCTTGGTTAACTAGTCTTCTATAGTTTTTTCTCTTGTTATTTTTATTCCTTCACCTAGTATTCTAGGCTCTCTCAATACCTCAAGTCAATAAATGATGTTTCATGCACTGTTACGGCACCATCAGGGTCACTGCCCTGTTACAGATACACATTTGAGTAGACATACCAGTTTTTTTTTAAACTGTAATTGATGTCTATCTTCTTGGGATTTGAGAGTCTTAATAAAGAAAATGTGCATTTTGGCAGTGTATGAAACTATGTTTCCTTTAGGGAAACCACCTTCAAGCCAAGTGTGCTTTAGACTGCTCAGCCATGAAAGACTTCAGAGACAATGTAGGTTCAATTACCATTTTTAAAACTGTGTAAACTGGGATTTGAGAGTCTTAATAAAGAAAAAGGCAGAGTATTCCCTTATGTTGGAGAAACCATCTTCAAGCCAAATGTACTTTAGATTGCTCAGCTATGAAAGACTGCACAGTCAACAAAGGTTCAATTACTCATTTTTACAAAATGCACATCTCTCATTGAGACCTTTTGAAGCCCATATCTGCTAACTTTTGGGGGGATCTGAAATATAAACAAAGCAATTTCTAAGGAATTGTAGCGTAAATGACCTTGTGTTCCTCTGACGTCGCTCGTACAACACTAAATACTTTTTTTCAGTTGGCCATTCTTGATTTCCTGTACACGTCACAAACATAAAACTCGTTCTCCTTCTCACTGCTTGAGCCCTCTTTTATCATACCAATGTCATGGCCAACTGACCAATTAGCATTCTTCGTTTTGTCCTCAGTTACCCAGTCAAAGGGTATCTTCCAGTCTGACCAATCAGCACGCAACTTGCTACTGGCTAAGCTGTACAAAAGCCACTGTTACAGAATATGCACTTTTGTAATAATCTAAAGTGTGGAGGGGAGATTCATGCCACTTTCAAGGAACAAAATGCCACTGCTACGTGTCATGTAATGAGGTAAGGAACTTATTTTCCTTGGCACCAGATGCAAAGCCACTCTGACTTGCTTGCTTCTATGTAATTGTTCACCACAGGAATTAATAAATTTTATTTGTTTTCCAATATTATTTCTTATTACTATAAATACATGTGTTTGAGCAGACATTCCTGATTTTTTTCAAACAGTGTAATGGACATCTACTGGCCTGAGCATTTGAGTCTTAAAAAATACAAACTTTTTAAAAAAGATGCTTTTTGGCAGGGGCCAAACTGCATCTCTCTTATTTTGAGGAAACTACCTTCAGGTCAGGTGTGCTTTAGAATTTGCAGCCAGGAAACACACAACAGTCAATCAAGGTTTAATTATACATTTTTTTTAAATTACAGGTATGCAAAATATATCAGAATCTTGAACAGTCTTCTTCAGTGGCCTGTTGCCAGTTATTTTTCAACCAGTGTCACTTTCGTTTTCAATTAAGAATCCACCATAGTACTTGGAATGCAAACCTAGAAAGTAGCAGCCTTGCAAAATAAACCAGAAATTTGAGCAATCTTCTTCTAAATTACAAGGGAAGTAATTTCATTTTTGCAGGTCAGGTATTTAAAAGTCAGACACTCTAAATGCTAGATTATAAGTAGGTTGTGTTACGAATCAACAATCCCACTTTGTCTGAGGCAGTGGACCTTCTGCTCTCTCTCTCCACTTTGATCAGTCAAAAGTCATCAACTTGATGTCAGTTTAACTTTTGATCACTTGTCTGTGGTCTTCTCAAACGGTCTCTTGCCAGTTATTTTTCAACCAGCTTCACTTTCATTTTCCATTAAGAATCCACCATAGTACTTGGAATGCAAGTCTTCAAGATGGAAGCCTTGCAGGATGGTCAAGCCATTTCATCTGCCTATTTGCAAAGATCATTTAAGATAAGAAACAAGACAATCTATGTCCTAACTGTTGTCAATTGCAGAATTATTTACACAGGGTCTATTGTCCTCATCTTTGTTGTTATTATCACAATGTTTTGGCCATGGCACCGACCAGCCATCATCCGAAATCCAATGATACTAACTATAAATATGGGGGACAATAGTCTGTAAATAATGATATCTTGTCATCTCAGAAATTCAGACAGAGGTTACAGAATAGTTCCAGCTTACTTTTCTTTCCTTAGTTATTTCAGGTGCCATGGTTCACTGCCAAAGAGCAAGGTGGACAAAATATTGGAATTGTAAAAGTAGTTCTTGCTCTTTTCAGAAAACTTCTTGCTTCTCCATACTTTGGGGAGAATTCTGAAAGCTGTTAGAATTTAGTCTGTTTTACAGATTATTTCTTGGTTCATATTGCACTGATTGTTAATTAAGGATCAACTGATAAAAAAATTCCAATGGAAATTTACAATTAATCTAGTCCAAGGGTGTTCAAACTTTTTTCAAAGAGGTCCAGATTTAATGAATATGCGTGAGGGCCAAACATTCTGCTTGGCTTTCTTTGAACCATTAAAATTAAATGAACTAACTTATGAAATTTTTATTGCAAATGGCATATTTTCATTATCTTCACATGGAAGACAAATACATTTAAAGAGGTCTTACCAAATTCACTTAGTTCATCATATCTGAAGCCCATATAAGATGAAGTAAAATATGTCTTAGAAAAAAGAACTTCCAGGAAGCTATAATGTATCTCAGGTTAATCTTAAACATTACATATCATTGGTAATTAATGTTTTCTGTCAACTTTTAAGTTAAAAACGTATCAATAGAAACATAACACCAACATTCATCTTATTAAGAAGTAGAAAACAAAGTTACACAAGTCCACGTGTCCAAATATATTTAACTGATTTTGGCCAACACAAAAACTCTAAGATTTTAACGAATTTATTCAACTAAGAGGACCAAAACAAATAACTTGCCTGCACTAATGTGAACAGTGATACTGAGATCATGACTGCAGTATGTAGGCCAGCTCTGGTTCAAAGACAGTGATTTTAGAAATTAGCTGGAAAAAGCCAAGGTCAGGGTCACAGAGGGTGGCCACACAGTGGTACTGCCATCTTTTAGTAAAACATGAAATTGCATTTCTTAGGTGTGTACTTTACATATTCTGATTGACAATACAGGAAGACTGTAAGTGATACATTGTATGACAGAGGATAGGGACCATATGAAATTTGACCACAGGCTATAATTGGCCTCCAGGCTGGACTTTGGACATGCCTGTTCTAGTCAATAATACAAAGCAGTCACAAAAGTTTACAATTAAAAATTATTCAAAGACCAGTGGCAAAATTAAACAACCAAAAGAAATTATAATCATCATTAGAAGAACAACAAAACACAGACAATAAAATCTACATTATCCTTGTTTCAGTCTTATTATCTAGAATTTTAAAAAAAACTTGGACAAAAGGGCTTTTCTCCTGGAAGGATCAGTTGTTATAAATATATCTAATTACTTGCAGAGTAACACTGATTTATCTTATAAAAGTTGTTTGTTTCTGTTTTTCTTTTTGTCAACAGTCATTAAAGCAAAGAGAAAGAGATTGTAACACAAAACAAAATGACCTACCTCCTGGTAGTAAGCGGGTTTGGATGTGTTTTGCGTGTAAAGTATCCCAAAAAGAAAATGGCGGTTTTACAAGTCGTATATTTAAGAAACGATAAATATTGGAGTTAGATACTTTTGCGAGACTCTTTTTTTTTTTTTTGCATCTATGCAAATTTGACCTGTCACTCAAGCTCCAAAAACTGCTTGATGAGGCAACAGAGCAATGCGACTGTGGTAGCAAACAGAAGATGTGTGTGTTGGATTGTTTGACTTATGCTACGCTCTTTGGTGAATGAAACGGATTAAGGAACTGTATTCCAAGCATGAAGAAACTGACTACAGAGATAAAGTTGTTACTGTGAACATGATGTAAGACTTACTTTCGAGAATTGGCAGGTGAAGTTTTCAATCTGGCTTTTTTCGTCAACCAATGATCGAGTTTAAGTTCAGCTGACGCAAGAACCATCTGAAGAAAAACAAGAACAATTCTAAATACAAGTGGATTTCAATCAAAACACAAAAAAGTGTCAATGTCTAAATTTGAAGACAAGGAAATACCAGCCAGAAATTAATGGTAATGGCTGACAATGATACATCTAACAGATAATGAGGATGAAAGTAAATACTAGTCAAAAATTAATAATCGTTGAAAATGCTTCAACTAATAAAAAATGAAGATGAAAGAAGATACTATTCAATTATTAATAATTAGGTTGGCAATGCTTCAGCTATTAGGTTGCTACATATATTGGTTCATTTTTTCTGGTGTCCTGTGAATGATCTAGAAGAATAATCTTTCGTAGTGTTCTTTGCTTCTTAATAACTTTGGTCATCATGTGAAACTGTTGTATAATGTTATTGAAATTTTATTTCATATTAGACACCCCTTTTCAGATGGAATGCCAAGTCAACAAGAATGAGTGTATTTGGCATATTCTTCTCTTAATTGTCACAAAGCTGCTGGAGATATTTGTGCAGTGTCGGGAGGTGATTATTATTGATAGAAGGGTACAGAAATGATTTTCGTGTTTCAAGGAGGGGAAGTTTAAATTCACAGACTCTCCATATTTTGTCTGATCTGTTCAGTTTGATGAGAACCAATTGCAGATGCTGATTAAAGAATAACAGAATAACACTAGGGAAATGGCTCAGAAAATGGCAAGCTCTCATGTTACTGTTGTTCATCATTTTCATTCAGTGGGTAAGGTCCAGAAATACGGTGCATGGGTGCCACACACACACACTGACCGAGAGAAACAATCTTCAACACTCCTCTATTGCCACCAGTTCACTCGCTCAACACCAGGCTATTCATGGATACAAAGAAAAATTTCTTTGCTGTAATTTCACCGGGGGCAAAAATGGTGTTTTTACATGAATTTTGAAGCAGGGAAAAGAATGGGTAAGTCCCGACAAGCAGGTAACACCCCAAACCAAGCTAGAACTGCATCTACGCAAGTGAACAATCTGTGTTTGGTGGGATTGGGAAGAACTAATTGACTATGAAATTCTTCAAAATAACCAAATAGTCAATGCTAAGTTGTATGTTGAACAAATGAGCAAGCTCAAAGAAGTAATTCAGCTGAAAAGACCTGACCAATGATACAGTGTGATCATACAATATGACAATGCTTGACCGTACGTCACTAACATATGAACAAACATGCAATTAAAGAGCTCAGTTGGGAAGTTCTGCCACATCCACCATATTCTCCTTCAGATTATCACCTTTTCAGGCATTTTCTAACAATTTGAGGGATGTTTCATTCAACAATGATATGGAACTTAAAATGTGGCTTGATTAATTTTATGAGTCAAAACCGACTGATTTCTATCGTCAAGGCATTGAACAGTAGATCATCATTAGGAGATTTTAAACAATGAAGAGGAATACATTGTTCAATAATTCATCAGAACTATTAATAAATAATAAGTATCAATAATGGCTGACAATGCTTCATCTAATAAAAATGAAGATGAAAGTAAATACAAGTAAAAAAATAATTTACAATAATGGTTGAGTAACTTTATGAACAGATTAAACTAACTGATCAAATTCCTTGAACATTTGGATAGTATTACATTAATCTTTTGTGGTTGGGTGCTGAAAAGTTCTTGGTCTGAATATATTTTGATTGATTTGATTTTTACTGCTTATCAACCCATCCAGGCACATTTAAAGCCATAACATATTTTGGTGAGTGAATATTGCATTAACAATTTTTTGGAGATAATGATCTTTTCAGATACAAGTCCTACTACTTAACCCATAGCTGGGGGATAAGTGGATTCATACCTTTCCCAAAAGTATTTGCGCATAAGTAAATCCAACAAACCCGAGTGGAATTTGAACACATCTCTCCAATTTCTCATTCTAAACCACTGTCCATTACACCACCAGCACATCCTCAATCTAAATATACCCTTCCAAAATAAAATCAGATGTTTGGTCATTTGGCCCTGATTTTGAAAAGTGATTCCTACTAGGAACTTTTCAGCACCTATTTGTCTAAAAAAGTGATTCTCAACAACCATGGTAAACTATGATGCCACGCGATCCTCTTAAGTGTGTCATGATATATATTGTCACAGTATACGTATGTGTGTGTGTGTGTGTGTGTGTGTGTGTGTGTAATTAGTAATGGTACAGCGTTAGTATTTAAATAAATGAATAAGTATTAAACTTTTCATCCCACATTAACTAAAAGGGCTTTATCAGTTTTATTGCAAATTCCTACTTACTATTTATGCGAATTAGGCTTCTCAACCTTAAAAATAACATAAAAAATAAGAAGCGAGAAAGACTATGCTTAACTGAAGAAGAAATGAGGGTCTGCTTATTGCACATTCAACCAAACATTGAAGAAATCACAAAAAAAAAAAAAACACCAGGCAGAGGTTTCTCACAAAATAAGCTGCACAAATAGTTGAGTAAAAACATTAAAATAAAGCATGTTCGTATTTGTGTGTGTATTTTTTTAAAATCTATGTATTCCCTTTAAAAATTTTGCTAAGTGTGCTGTGATATTTTCATTTGCTCTAGGTGTACCATTGTTTAAAAAAGGTTGAGAAACACTGGTCTACAGTAATTTTATATGAAAAATAAAAACACTTTAATAAATTTTTATCAAATATATTTGTCTCAAAAGAATTAAACATTTTTTTTATAATTTCTTTCTATAATGTGTACATTTTCTAAAGTATTCCATGTCTCCCAATGGGCAATACAAAATGATATAGATTCATATGGAAATATATTGAATTCATGTAATAAAAAAATAACTCACTTTGCCCATTTCCACAATATACTCAGCTGGTTCTTCAGAGCTATGAAAAACAAAATAGGCATTGATGAAAAAAGAAGCTTGGTCATAAATGATTTTAAATAAAAGTGTAAATATGTTTTGAAAGCGACGGATTTGAAAGAATCACTAGTTTACCAGAGAAAGGAGGGCAACTTCAGGTGTTTCCTGACACTGTTGTAAACCTTCAGATAAACTTCAACTAAACCATCTGACCTGAAACAGGAAGAATTTATGAATTTATACAAGATAGACTTTTATAAAATGTAAACATACAACAGGGTCCTCACCCAGTTTTCCACTGACCAGTCAATGACTCCTCCCACATACTCATTCATGTCAATATGCACCAAAAATCAGGAAAAGGTCTGTTGCAATCTTACAAAGAAATGAAAGTGTTGTAATGTTGCCTTCATTCAAAATAGCCAAGAATTAGGAAGGACATAGTTAGAGAAAATATCGAAGGAACAGAAGACTAAGTAGAGGAAAGAAAAAAGAATAGGTTTATCAAATACTCATATATAGAACTGAAAAATTTGAGTAAATCAAATACTACTCAAATCCTACTCTAATGTGGCTACTTGCAATATTTATAAGTAGAAGCAGTTCACTGCCACAGTAGAAGGGGAGAGAAGGAACACTAAGTACTACTCTACAACAGAAAGATAAAAATCAAGAGTTCAAAAGAGTTTACACAACCTTGTGGATGATGAATTATTTTCCACCCTACAGACCCTTTCCCACAGGTGAAATGTCGCAAGCTTACAGCTACTCTATCACTATTTCCATGGAAAATGTTCTGATAAACTAGATTGCTTAGTTCCACCAGTTCTGACCTTCACAGCCAAAACCCGCCATCCCACGAACATGAAGTTAAATTATCCTTATTCCTTTCATATTCCATTTGCAAGAAAGAAGTTCCATTAGGACAGCTTCTTCACAAGAACAACCATTTCATAGAACAGACTCACAAGAGGATGCTTACCTAATCACTACAATCTTAACCTCTTCAAGTCTAAGGTTAATCATTCTGTTCTACATATGCTCATAATCTGCCCTTCTTACCACCTCCTCTTGTACTCATAATCAGCCCCTTTACCTCCTCTTATGCTCATACAACAACCACATTCAGTAATCCTCTATCTTGAGTGGCTCTTGGGCCTTGTAATGGTTGAAACATTAGTTAAAAAAGAAAAAAAATGCTATGGTGTGAAAATAAGGACTTGAACCCTATATATAATATATTTTTAACACAAATAGACAGCATCAGAACTACCCAAGAAACAGTGTGCCCCTGCTGAAGTCAGTACTGCAATTGTTAATATAGGCTTGTGGCCAGAAAAGCTACACTCCATGTGGAATTTTAACTAGCGTTAAAATCACTAATTTTTTTCCCCAGTTATTTTAAAATTTGAATTTTTAACTGTTCCCTCCTCATCTGGACACAAATATTAATGCTGGATGTTCAAGCACCAGATGAAGGGCAGGTTTTCAATCCCAGGATCATCCTGATTCCAAAAAAGTATGTGGCCAGAGTTAGAGGGGGTTTCAGACAGACAGAATTTGCCGTTTATTTATTTAGTCCTTCCGTTTTGGTCAAGTGGGTGCTGCTTAGAAGACTTCAAAGATTATTTGCCAGCCATAAAATATGAAACACTCAAGATTGAGATAAAAATCGCACCTTGCCCATCTATGTAGGCATCCCAATCATAGGATCACAAAAAGATTTGCCTACAATTAGGAAATTATTCAACATTTTCTGCAGAATATCATGATCTCAAAGTTGTTGTTGTTTTCTGGATTATACCAGTAACTTATAAATATAATTTCCTTGTATATCAGGCATTATACTGTTTGTTATACCAGCTGTTCAGCAATGGACAAGAGAGTCCTCCAAAGGATT
Source organism: Acanthosepion esculentum (assembly GCA_964036315.1). Lineage (NCBI taxonomy): Eukaryota > Metazoa > Mollusca > Cephalopoda > Sepiida > Sepiidae > Acanthosepion > Acanthosepion esculentum. The sequence continues at coordinate 4,211,263 of OZ038507.1, read as the reverse complement.
ATTTGATAGGATGTCGTCCAGAAAATAATCAGCTGTTCACTGCCCTCTTTGGGAGACATTTCTAATTCTCACTGTCGCAGCAGAGCAAAATACATATTGAAAAATGGCACATATTCCAGGTATCAATTGTTTAAACTGTTATCCTCAGAACTACATTTTAGTTCTAGGACAAAGAGCTTGAGGTGCAGCTTTTATTCTTGGGCGCTTTGTAAAATGAACATTGTCACATGCTGACAATTTTCAACATATCTTAAACATTATTACATTTTTAATAAGATAGTGTATTTCTTTCATGTGCATGTAGTTTGGTTTGGTTTATTTTGTTTTACGGCATATCAACCTCAATGGGTTATTTAATGCTGACAAAATTTTTAGGATAAGTTCGTATAAATAGAATATGTATTCTTTGTAAGAAATCAGTTTGTAGATCAGGTTTCATTGACATATTTTTGTAAAGAAGGTTTTTGTAGAGAGTCAAATGTGTTTTGACCTCAGTTTGGGGATTAACTATTTGCCTATAGCTGGCACTCTTAACAGGTGCTACCACCCCGGGTCAAGTTAGACATGGGAACAGCTGCAATTAAAAGATGTTTCCATGCTCCTCAAAGATTCCTGGTCAGAGGCCTTGCTGCTAGATGTAGCATATCATCATACCCAGGACGCCTCATTGGTGGGGTCTTACCACCCTGCAGAGGTACAGTCGGTGTATTTTGAAACCCCAGCTGACAAGGCAGTGTGCGTGTGTGTCTATTGGTGCATGTGGGGACTGCTATTCCATTTCCTTGTGCATTGTGCAGTGACAAGAATTAATATATAAAATAAATAAATCATTTCATTTTGTGGTTATAACAATATTAAAAATTGGTGAATAATGATTTTAAATTGCAAACCAAATAATCTGCTTAGCCACGTAAAATTCCTAACCATATTAACACAAATTTATTTAATTTCATTAATTTATATTGGCTGACTGAAAAATTGACAGCAGAAATTTTTAACAACTGAATTGTGCAATGCAAATAAGAAAATCACATCCCATTTGTGATAAGACAGAAAAATTAACAACATAAAAATGTTAAACTCTAAATATGACCAGCTCGTTAGACAGATACATTTATGACTTTTTCTTACATATATAGACATCAGTTAGTCAGTGCCTAATGATGAAAAAGTGTGCTTATTTTATGCAACAAGCATTTATTTTTCAACATAATCTCCTTCATTGTCAATGCACATAATTCATTTGTAAAAATGTAGGTATTATGAAATACAATTTCCTTCATATTTTCTCAGTGCAGCGGTAGTTGTTAATCCCATTTATCATATTCTGCCCCTCCCCATACTGCTTGGACACTGATATAGTGTCTCTATGCCTTAGATATTCACATAGCACTACATCAATAAACCTTTGCATAACAATGAAGAAAAAAATAAAGATAAATTAGCATTTTCACAATATAAGCATATTTATTACATTTAACCCAAAGATTGTTTATTGATCACATAGCTTGAATATTATACAGTGAAAATATCTGATTAAAATGCAGTTAACTACATGTCAAGTAGGCTATGAATTTACTCATTCCCGTCACATTTTTATACCCTTTCGTTATGCTGTAAATCAAGTAAAATTTAAAATAAAGTTTTCAAATTATATTGAAAGGGAAAAAAAAAACTGAAAATATAATTGAAAACAAGTCAGTCAAAAATATATGATGCATGTTAAAAAAAAAAACAGGAAAAAAGTAAAATATTCAAGTTTTATTTGAATATAAATTGACACTGCATGCCTCTCTAAATCAGTGGTTCCCAAACAGTGCGCCTCATAGGTGCAGTGGAAGAGGATAGCAGTTGAGGCAGAATGATTGAAAGACAATCAAAGATTTAGAAACAGTTTCAAAAACTTCATATGCCAAAAATAAATATGATTTCAAAATTTAAAGTATTATTATGGATGACTTGTAATTGCATACATGAGTCCCAGTATAAATAGTTATAAATAATTGACTGATCTTATCATTGTGATATTTTTGCATTATATCAAGTATTAAGAATATACTAACTAGGGTCTTCAAATTGGAGGAAAAAGAGTTATCAATGATAATGCTCTGACTTCAAATCCACGGTTATCTTTCTTTAACCCTGTTTTTTTTTTAAATTTTTAGATGTACTTTTTATCACATAAAATTTGGTGAAGTGTGAGCAAATTTTAATTCTGAAAATACAACCCAGAAAACCGCTGCTCTAAATGATGTGATAACAATGAAGAAAAAAAAAATCTTCACAATATGGTTACATTGAAAAGCTGAACCCCAAAAGAAGACAATCACTTACCATTTTAAATGGGCCAGCTCAGATAAATGTATCAAGTAGGAGCCCATGAGATCAATAATTCCACCATTCTCTACAGAGTCTTTGAGAAACTTCTCTACATCTATTTCCTCAGTGGCCGTAATCAGCTGGACAACATCAGAGGTTTCATTACTACAACCTGAAATGTTGAAGAGTAGTGAGCAAAGCTGGAGACAAAAATGGAGGAAGAAAATAATAATAATAATTATGTTATAAAGTAAGATTTCCTTCCTATTTTATCAGTCCAGAAGTACTTGTTTATCTCACATACCAAGAACTACTGCTTGGGTATTTACATAGTCTATACCTTAGATATGCTAATTAGGCAGTCATTATAATAATTATAATAATAATATTATTATTCAAGTGTCCTTTGTCAACACTGAATTTGACTCAACTTCTGCTCGTAAAACAAAGAAAATTTATTTTTGTCTAATTTTTGTCGATTAGCATTCATTCAACCTTCCTCTAAGCCAAACGTTTTCCAGAATAAAAAATTGATTTTTTTATCATTTTACAAGTGGGGTCTTGTTTCATAATCAAATCAATCTCCGATTTTTTTTAAGGGTTATCTTTACTTTGTTTTTATTCATAATTATTTGTGGGAAATGTCACAATGCCATGTCGCAAACACCACATGAATTCATCTAAACTGGAAGACAAACACACTTTGTGCAAGAATTTTTTTTTTTTTTTAAACTTTTTTGCTAAAACAGATTTATCTTAAATGAAGAACAAATTGATCTATATATATTTCTTATTTGTTTTCAGAAAATATTTAAAGCAATTTCTTGTTCAGTAAAAATAAAATTATTTTTAAAAATATTAAAAACAAACTGTTTAACAAAAATCTTAAAATTATAAAAGTTAGAGTGCAGGGTACAGGTCAGCATTTATGATGAATATTTATTATCTCCCTTGGTTTGTGCAAGAGTCACCATACTAAAACCAAAAAGAAAAATAGATTAATGTTTCCTTATTTCTATAAGTGGACCATTTTCTCAAAGTAATGCCTTGAATTTATCAAAACTGACAGGTACCAAACTTTTATAAAAAAAAAAAAATCAAAAAGAAATATTGCTCGAGACATTTCTAAACTATATTTTAAGACAAAATGTTTTACAACTTGTAAACTCAGAACAATTCTATCAGCAACAGTGTTAAAATTGATTTGCCTCAAATTTCATGCTACATGTCTTCATTTTAACTACTTTGGATAGGAATATGTTGCCGGTTCTACATTATTCACTGACAAAATTGTCACAGCATAAAAACTATGAAAAAAAGTCTGCATTCAAAGAGATGACAAAAGAAGAAAGAATCATTCTTTTGGTTCATTGATAAATAATAGGACAACTCATCAGCTGGTGAACTAGGATATCTAAAAACTAATAAGACAATAACAAACATCATTTTTATGACATATTAATCTATTTGGTCAAATATCTTCTTATTGTAACAAAGATGAGGATATTAGTCTTGATAAAGGATCACTTTTTTAACATCCTTCTTCCTAAGTAGCCTTTTGAAATTCATCCTCCCACTTAATTTTGGCAATCTAACATCTTCCCAATGAAAGCACTTCCTGAACAAGAAATGAATCATTTTACTTAAAAAATAAATTATTGCCAAATTTATTTTAATATTTCTAAACAAACTCATCAGAACTTTATGCATATTGGGTCTTGTAACAATAAGATTTCTCAAACATCCTTAGAAAATAATTTTTTTCTTTTAAGTCCACTTAATTATCTCAGTTTATTAGTAAATTTGTCTCCAGTTCATGCTTGAGTCATCTTAAGTGTCAGCATTTTCAGAAATTCTGTCTCCAGCTGCCTTTGAATTGGCAAACATAAAACTTTGTCAATGATTTTAGATAATCATAAAAATAGTCCTTTCATGAAGCTGACCACCCAAAATGCTGAATGGGTGGTCTCTTATTCCAGAACACAAAGGGACAGATAGGGGTGGCCGGACCCAAGCCAGTATCTATATAAGCAGAGAGGCAAGAAGTCAGTAAGTAGGTGTCCAGCAGTAAGGGAGTAAATGGCCAGTGAGGAAGGGACTGGCAGTCAGAGAAGAGGAGAGGACTAGCAGTGAGAAATCAGCAGTTGCCTAGATGGTCAGTGAATGTAAGAGTCCGCTCCCTGAGGCCAGAAGTTAGGAAGATAGCAGAGTTCAGCTGAAGGAAAACATAGATGGCTAAGTGAGAATTCATATTGTTGCTATTTCTCAAGCAGAGAGTCTTGAAAAGTATTTTTCATTATTCTTTGTGAATTTGTTTACATCCAAGTGGATAAACCTGTGAACATATCTAGCCAGATGTATATGCATATAACCAACCTTGAATGTCATCAGGTTGTGCAGTGACGGATGGGCGGGGCATGTCGTCACAGTTTAATCCAGTGTTTCAGCACATTTGTCACACTTTAAAAGCTTTATTTACAAGAATAATTTTATATTTGCAACATTCTAAAATCCAATACAAATAAAACTAATGCAATGCAATATTTATCATTTACCAATTTATAAAGAAATAAATATGAAAACAATTTTTTATTCATAAATTTGTAAACATTTACTAAATTATTAAAATATATGAACCAACTATGAAGAAATCCTTATTATTTACCATTTTATAAAATTCAAATCAATTGGCAATTAGCCAATGTTTTGCCAACCATTCCAATAAACAAACTAATAAATAAATAGCATTTATTATTTTTGTTGTCAATTCTCAAGAACAAAGAAAATGTATAAATTCGGTTTTATATGTTGAGGTTTTATTAAAATTCTAATCTACTTTTTTTTAAAACAATAAACATTGCTGAGGAGTGAAGATAGTTAAAATAATAGCAGTGTCAAGAGAAAAACTGTCTTTTTGACACTCCATTTTTTTTTTGTGGGCATGAAGGTCCAAGATTGCCAAATTTTCATAAGATTTAAATCTGACGAAAGGTATGGGAAAAATTCTTGTACCATGATTTTAACAATCTATTTCTCTCAAAAGAGACATGACATTCCAAACATCATTTTCTCTGGGGGTATTATTTTTTGTATTTTTAAAACTCATTTAACAAGACAAAAAAAAATTGTTTGGTGATATGTTAAACATTTTGAATTTAAAATATTTCACTTTTTTGAAGTTCATATTGAAATTTGTAATCTTTACATGGCATAGTTACGAACAGCAATAACAAAGATTGTACTTTGCAACAAAAAAGTAAAAAGGCAACTAGGATGGAAAATAATGTTTTTAAGGCAAGATGTCTTTCTAATTATAGTGTTTGATATCAAGAGACAGAACATTAATAGTATTAAATAAAATTAAATGTTCACTGAACTTGTCTCTACTCTGAGTTTTGCAAAGATTACATCCATTTGTTAGAAGATTTGATTGTTAAATTGAATTTATTTACCTTAATTCAATTTAACATGAAACTCAGAGTAGGAACAAGATAAGTGGACATTTATTATGATAACCTAGTTACTATGAACTAGAAATAAAGTTATAATTACAGAAAATTGAAACTGACACTGTCTCTAGTCTTATGCTCTATGGGTTATTTAATACTGAAATCTTAATATTTTTACATAATTATATTTTATGTTTGAAGAGGGGAGTTAATAATCGTTTACTGATAAAAGGCTTACTAATCAATCTATAGCTAGAGGGAGAAGATGTGGATTCCTACCTTCCCCAAGGGTGTCTGAGCATAAGTGAATATAATGAACCCAACAGGAATTGGAACTCAGCTCTCTGATTAACAATTCCAAGCCATTATCAATTTCACTACCCACACATCCAACCTTGCAGAACCTGGTATTCCCAAGCAGTCACTCATCTAGATACTAACCAGGCTTGACATTGCTTAACTTTGGTGACTATACATGAACCAGTGTTTCAACATGATGTGTCCATAAGTTCCATAAATAAGGCAAAAAATGTTCTTGTCAACTTTTCCCAGTCTCATTTGTTGGCATCGATTATTGAACACTGTCCTCTCTGCAAACGTGCAATACACATTTATAAAATATGAACAAGGAAGGAGAAGGAGGAGGATGTATATTATTTTAAGAGCATCCATTAACCTGTGATATAAATAAAGAAACGTACTGACCTGTGGAAGAACCTGCTTCTTGCTCACTGTTTTGATCTCCATTTTTTCCTTCTTCCTCATCTTCTCGAACCTCTCTACAAATACAAGAGCATATATAGAATAAATATGAATCATGGGGTCATGGGAAGTGGCAAGTACAACAATATAAGATGCTATAGAGACAGTGAGAGTGATAGATATCACCACTTCCCTCAATGAACTGTTCCAGTGGGAGGTGGCAAGTACAACAATATATAAAGCTGGAGACAGTGGATGTACAGGTGGTGCAATGGATAGTGGTATGAAATGAGAAATCTGCAAGCTGAGTTCAAATTCCAGTCAAGTTCGTTATTATTTACTTCTTATCGTCGCTACACCACACCCATCCAGTGTTGCACACTGAGCCTTGCCTGAGGTGTTAAGGTTTCAAAGTCATTAAGTGTGCAGAGATCTTGAATATTTGGGCAAACTAAAAGATTTCCCATAGTTTGTAATTGCCCACATTGGCAGTTGGGATCAACATCAGTAGCATATCCCCATTTCTGAAGGTTGGCTCTGCAGCAACCAACAGGTGTTAGGAAGCAATTTAGGCAGGACCAGAAGGACCAGGCATCACTAGAGCCAGATGGGGATTCTGTAGAGCTGAGAGAGAGTCTGTGTTCCATGTTTTTAACGCAGATGCACCACAGGAACAGACGCTGACTAGGAGCTATGTTGTTCAGTGGTTCGGCTGAGTGTAAAAAGCTGTGTCTTAACTTGAGCCTGTCATTGGTTCATAGCCATGGATTGGATGCTGAGGGTCAATTTCCTGCTTCAACTTCTTGAGTTGGGAGCGGACTGTCCTTTTGATGTAAGGGGGAGCAATACCACTAAGCAAGTAGTGATCATCTGCTTTGGTTGGCTTGAGACACCCAGTGATTGATTTGCACAAGGCATTTAAGACAGAAATTGATTCTCTTTGGATGTGATGATCTGCTCCACACTGGTTAGGCATATTCTGCTGTGGAGTAGCAAAGAGATAGTGCTGTGGTGCAAATTGTACCAGAATGGGCACCCCATTTGGTGTTAGCCAGCTTCTTTAGGATGTTGTTTCTTGATTTGACCTTATATTCACTTATGTAAAAATAACCTTAGGAAAGCTATGAATCCAGGTCCTTAGCCATGAGTAAATAGCAGAACTGACTGGTTCTTATAGTCTTGGGTAGCAACTATTGCTATGGCTGCAGCACATGCAGTGCCTCTATAACCATAATAGTTTATGAGACTTGTGATCATGATAAAGACAGTGACAATACTGGATGTTACCTCTTCCTTCAATGAACTGTTTCAATAAGGATCATGAGAGATGGCAGATATGACAATATATAAAGATAACTTAATAATTTAGTAACTGGATTTGATGGTTTACAAGAATCTCATTTTCTGAATAATGTAACATAACTAATAATAATTAATTATTAATTAATTAAGTACATAATTAATGTAACATAAGTAATTTAGAATCCTATTTTTTGTTCTTATTCCCAGTGCATGAAATCTGTGTTTTTGAACAAATATTTTATGATGAAGCTATTAGGTCAATTCACAATTGTGTCTATAAACAGAAATAAAGCTTTTTCAATGTTTCCACATTAGTTTGACAATGTATCAATATGTTTTTTGTTTTTTTTTAAATATTTTATGAACAACTTACAATAAGCTGGAGGGAAGAAATTTAAGCAACAATTCTTCAATATCAACGTTTTCTTCTTGTTTTCTGCGAGTTGTGTTACGGACCTACAAAAGGAGAAAAAAAATAGTTCATCTGGTTTAGGCTTAGAAAAACAGATGAAAGGACCAAAATAGACAAGAAAAAAAATACATATCCTGGATTCATATGAAATAATCAATAATCAATATAAAGATAGAAAAAGAGAATTTAGTGAGGATAATCTAAATGGTGAACAATTCCTAACACTGTCAGTATTGATATTTACAGAGCTTAGTCACGGCTAGATGGGAGGAGGGGCAAATGATTGTGTCACACCAATCTTCCAAATCTGCTTTCTTTGAAAATGAAACAGTGAAAATTATACTAGGCTAATAAAATTTGTGAAAAAAAAAGAAAAGAAATTTGACTTCATTCTGTATATTCTAATAGGGAGAGTTTAAAATTAATATTATAAAACAATTGATGATTCTCTGTCCATCACACACTCTCTCTGCATATATGCAGACAGAGTGTGTGATGGACATATGTAATGTAGATGTGTATGCGCATATATATAATGTAGATGTCTATGTTGTACGTGACATTCTTTCATGTGCCCTGTACCATTTACTGTACACACAGCACATATAATTTGACTAAATTTGAAATAAGATATTGGAATGATATATTCCCCTCTCACTCAGTCTGGACAAAACCTACTATGACATAAGCAATTAAATCGTAAATTTGGAGATTAAAAAAAAATTCAATTTTTAAACCTTAAAAAACGTCAGATAATTATAAGATTTTATTGAACTTTTTCAGAAATTATTCATTAATATAAAGAATTATTTAAAAAAATTTTTTTTTTAAATTCCGTAGTAACATTTTCAGCTTTCATTGAATTGAAATGTACAGGCATACATACAAATGTACACAATTTGAATGAAAATTGAATTGGACAATGGACATGTGTAGTTTCCCTTTCTGTCTGGCAATAAACACTGGATAACAGGAAAAAGAATAAGCCAGTCCTTTGAAGTCATGATATTTAAACTGAATATATTTGCTAATAAATTTATTATTTTAAATGTCCAGACAATTTAGATTTAAAATTTGATGACCTTGCTGTCAGTGAAGTGTCAGGTAACAAACTTTTATAAAAATGTAAAAAGTAAACATTTCTGTTTCAAAATTTCCAAAAGAAATACTGTTCTAGCCAATAATACTAAAATATACTTTAGAATGAATTGCTTTGCAATTTGCAAACTATGAATGATTCTCTTAGTAACAGTGTTACAAGTGGCCCAAAACTTTCATACTACAACTAATTTTTTTTTTTCTTAACCACTTTGGACTGTAATATTTTGGGCTGATATAAAATCAGCGAAAAACTTTGCAAACCACTCCAGGATAATCACTGTTTTCACTTTCTCAATCTCCATGTATAAATTATCTTGAATATAACTACAAGATTCACTGCCAGAGTAAGAAGACCCAGGATAAAGAAATTTCTTTTGAAAATATTTCATCAGCCACTACAGAAGAATCATTGTTTCACTATCTACTACTGCTGACAGACTATCTTCTACCTCACCAATTTAATTTTATATGTTTATTCTTGTCACTGTGTAATGCGCAATGAAATTGGACAGCAGACCCCCAAGTGCACCAACACATAAAAAAAAGCAAATATATATATATATATATATATATATATATATATATATATATATGAGAGAGAGAGAGAGAGAGAGACACACACACACATACGCACAGATTAAAAACACAGCATCGAAATAAGAAAAGTAGTGACATTTAAAATTGTCAGTGTGTGGAAGCGTTCATTTTATGCAGGGCCCAAGGAAAAAAGCTGTTCCTCAAACGTTTTTGTCCTAGAACTAATAGATCTAAAACATCACACTGAGGGTGATGGATCAATCTAGTGATGTGTGGCATGCATGTGGTCTTTCATTATGTTTTCTGTTCTTTTGCGACAATAAAATGTCTTCCAAAGCAAGCAGCCAATTATTTCCCGAGCAATATAATCCTCCAGAGGGTCTCCCTTTTTGTTGCCAAACAACTGGCATACCAAACTAGATTCACTGCCAGAGTAAGAAAACCCACAATAAAGAAATTTCAGTTATCCTTAACCTTTATGCCGGCCAAAAAACAGAATGTCAAAAGGACACTGCTATTATTTTAATTGACTTCACTCCTTGGCAAAGTTTATTGTTTTAAAAAGCAATGATTAGAATTGTAATAAAACTTAAAGATAAACATGATCAAAGTGAATTTATACATTTTTTGTTTTTGAGAATTTATAACAAAAATATTAAAAACTATTTATTTATTAGACTGTTTATTTACAAGAATAATTTTAAATTTACAACATTCTAAAAACTAATGCAATGCAATATTTATCATTTACCAATTTATAAAGAAATAAATATGAAAACAAATTTTTTATTTATAAATTTAAAAATTATAAAAATATAGGAACTAACTATAAAGAAATCCTTATATAACATTCTATAGTTTGAATCGATTGACAGTTAGCCAATGTTTTACTCAAATTGTTTATTGGAATAATAAACAATAAAAATAAATAGTGTAAATAAAAAAACTCAAATAGTTTTTATTATTTTTATTTTTAATTCTCAAGAACAAAGAAAATGTACAAATTCACTTCCATATGTTAGGTTTTATTAAAATTCTAATAATCATTTTTTAAAACAATAAAATTTGCTGATGAGTGAAGGTAGTTAAAATAATATTGGTGTCAAAGAAAAACCATTCTTTTGACACATTTTTTTTTTCCAGCCATGAAAGGTACTTGGACATTTGACCGACGGACATTTAACCGAAAATGTAGTGACGTACTTACATGTGTCTGTCACACTCTTTATCGTAATGTGCTACATGTATTTATATTTATTTATTGTATTAATTTATAATTTTTCTTTTTTTTTGACAAGCTTTTTTAAAACTATATTGTATATATTATATTTTACTTCAACTATTACTGTAAGATGATAAGTATTTTGAGAAAAAGCACATTTTACTACAGCAAAAATCTTAAGCTTTTACGATATCAAAGATCTTTCAATTTCACTTTTAATGATCATTATCTTAAAGTGATGAACTAGCTTTTATCTTACTGTTAAATATGAATTTAAATAATTAGGTGCTACTTTTTACCCAATACACTCAAATATTTTTTAAAATACTAATTTCAATAAACAAATAATGAAACAAGAAAACTTTTAACTTTAAATTTAGATTTAGTAATTTAAATCACTTGAAATTCAATGGTAATTATTAGTCCTATTCTACCTTATAATACTGCTAATTAAAATACTTAAAGTATTGCTTGTTACTATTTTTACCTGTACTTTTTCGGTGAAATGTCCGTTGGCTAAATGTCCAGCCATGAGCATGAAGGTTTCTAGACTCAAAATTTCTGATATATCATCAGCTGTTCTCAAGTTATTAAATGTCATGCATTTACACAATTCCTTTTGAATAATATTTTAGACTTGATAAAATTCAACTTTCCTTTCACATCAATTTTAATTGTGTAAAGAGTAAACATAAAATGCAATTTTTGTATTTTATTTACAGTATAATAATTTATTCAACAAGTTTTGATATTGGATTCTATTTATGTTTACAAATTTTTTCTTCAAATTAAAAGATTGTAGACATTTTCAAATGAGAGCCGCAAAATAAAAATTTTACATTGTGACATGATTCCATACATTTTCCATTTACTGTATTTCCAGTTCAATATTTATTGTTTTCTGACAGGCAACAAGATGAAAAAATATTTCACCAAGTGGAAAACAAATTACTAAATTTTTCATTCTGATTTCAACAATCTGCCAATAACAGTGGATAACATTTTTTTTAATTTCATAATTCAATGAAATTAAATATTTTAACTTACTCTAGCAGATCGCCGTTTGCAGCCGGTTTCTTCAATTGGAACATTTCTACGACGTTTTTGTCCTTGTTTCCGCACAGAAGAATCTTCCATTTCAATAAGACCATTTTCATTATTGTCTTTGAAAAGATAAAAACAAAAATCAAATCATTATTTATATGCACATAAAATAAAGTCAAACAACAGACATATTAAAAGTTTCTATAAATATCTACAAAAATATATAAAACAAAGTGGAAGGAAAAGCCTCCATTTTGATTTATACATTTTTGTAGATATTTATATATACTTTTAAAATGTCCATTTTTTTAAAGCTCCATTAAAATTTTGTACCCCCCAACTAGATTATTTAATGTTAAACAAGTTGAATCATGTTATGCATATGAGTGACACTGTTTACTGATTTTACAAGTAAGTGAATCTATCCCTGGTCACCAGTTGGAATGGGAACTGATTTTTTTTTTTCACAAAAAGCAAGGTGATAATGCCATTAAGATGCAAGTGGCTACCGGGAGTGAAAGAGAATGAGAAGACTTTAGAAGGAACCAGAAACTCAATCCTAAACAAGAAACAAGAGATAAATCTCTACTTCTGTTCAAAAGACTGGACAATGTTCAAATTTGCAAGAAGGGTAATTTAAAAATTCTTGAAGGATCAATATAACAGCTTTACTACTAATGTGGATTATACAAGTGAATCTATATCAGGTCACTGGTTGGAATAGAAAACAAGTTGATATGAAAATCATACATAGGCAAGTTAGTTAACTTGGATTTTACTAGCATAACAGAAATATTCTGGAGCGTTTTTTCTAGTGGGCTTTTGGAGAAATGAAAACCAATTTAATTATTATGATAAAATTAATTAGTACCTGGAAATGACAAGGTTTGACCTAGTGAATTAAGAAAATTTTGACCAGGAACAGTTCAAACAAGGTGTACCCACTGCTTAACCCACACTCATTGAAAAGTGACAATTGAGGTAAAACGGCTGACCCTAAACTAGGTTGGATATTAGCCAAAATTCATCAGAAACTTACTACTTTTTCAGACTTTTCACTATTTGCCTCAATTGTCTGTGAAGGTCAAGAATTCAGCTGGCCTTAGCTGTGTGTAACAAGAGAAAGAAGTCATCTAAACCTTTCCTCAGATGTCTTTTCTATGTATGTATGAAAAGCAACTTTTAACCATAACAGTGTCCCAACAGCTGTTTGCAGACATCAACAGGGACAAAAGTAGATGAAATGTAACTACACCACCCCTTGGAAGATACTACTGAAGAGAATTTTATCAACTGAAGAAATTTTCTACAGCCTCAGGTTTTTTGTTTGCCAACTGACAATCAAGTGAAAGAGTTGGAGACCAGGTTTTGAAAACCAACTTCATGTGCAGGCCCAAGACCAAAGATTCCTATCTGAATTATTGAACTGACCACCAGTTACCAGTCCAAGGCATTGTTGATGTTGATACCTACAAGCTCACAAAGCCGCCATAATTAGGTAGATTCTAGCACCATAGAATTGAGAAGATCACTGTATCCCTCATCAAATTTACAGTTATTGATTCCAAAAGTAAGAGTCTCTTCTGAAAATCACTTCCTTCTTTGCTTTTCTTGTAACTCACCCCCTTCACGCTTGATGGTGTTTCAACCAGCATCACATAAGACTTCCTCAGATCAAAAACAAACACAACATAGGTGGGGAAGCTGAGTATCTGGAATTCTCTAAATTTGAACTTATAACATAATAGGGTTTTAACTAGTAGGATTAAATGAAACAAGGAACACTCAACCCTCACCCGCCATTGGAAAAATGACATTTGAGATATATCTTATTTTTTCATACTATTCACCATCTGCTTTGATTGTCTATTTGATTATCAAGAATTTGGCTGACCCTGAAGAATTAATTCATCAAAAGCCCTTTCCCAATCACATTCTGATGCATGAATGCAAATCAACTTGTAACTTGACACCTCAAAGAGACATATTTCTTATATATACAAGGTTCCACCAGCTGCAGAGGCGCAGACATCAACAGAGACACGAGTAGATGAGACATAATATAGCAGTGTAGTTGACATCAACAACCCTCTTTGCTACCTATGACCAGTGATGTGCAGAGGTTTGGTGATGCCCAGGACCAACCCCTTGAGTGTATGCCACTAAGACTCAAGTGTGTGTGTGTATGTGAAACTTGAAATAAACACTTTATTCAAATTAAATATAACCTAAATTTTTATTTCACTTTTTGATTCGATGGTCTTGTGATATGGATGCCCTGGGTCATCACACCTTCTGCCCCCAGTTCTGCATGCTACTGCCTATGACACCATCCATCCCTCACAAGATACTGCCAAGAAAAAAACTGAAGAAATTTTTCCCAACTTACAAACAGACAATCAAGTGAAAGAGTTGGAGACCAGGTTTTGGAGATCAAATTTGTATGACTTGTTGAGCTAACTACCAGTCCCCAGTCTAGGGTATTGCTGTTATATCATCAATAAGGCTGATACCTACTAACTCAAAAACCAGCTTCAGTTACATAGACCACAGCACCAAAGAACTGGAAAGGATTAATTTCGATTACAGTAACAATAGACAAATAAACTCTACATTATTTTTTCTTTTGATTTTGTTTAGCGGCATATCAACACCTTTATGGGTTATTTAAATGCCAAAATCTAAATATTTTGAACACTATTTTATGACTTCAGCTAAATATATTTTGAATGCAATTGTATCCCTTCAACTACAGATAAAATGTATTGGTGATCATTTGACTATAAAATTAATTGTTGATAGTTCTACTATAAATATGTATTGTTGGTATTTTTTTTATATAATAATGTACTGCTGGTAATTTTAAACTTTCTTAGTATTTGGAGGAGGGGGGGTTACTATTTGCCTATAGATGGGTTCCTTACAGGTGCTACCACCCTGGGTCAAGATGGACCTGGGAACAAGAGCAGTTAAGAGGTGGTTCCATGTTCCTCAAAAGCTCCAATCTCCTGATCAGAGGCCTTGCTGCTGGATGTCTACATCATCATTTCTAGAAGTAAGAACTAGTTGTTTGTTCTGACAGTTGCTTCCTTTTTTATTTTTCTTGTAACTTGCCTCGTTTGCTTCTGAGGTCATTGCACCTAAGTCTTCCTCAGATCAAATACAAATGCAAAATGAGTGGGGAAGATCAACTAACAGAGTGAGATGCTCAGGGAGACATCTCAGGCCCTACAGGAGGGTTCCGTTGTAACACAGTAAATGATAACTATGTTTTTCTTTTTCCAAAATGAAATGCTTACTTGCAGGGTTTGGTGACGATAACATTTGTACAGAGGGGGAAGATGTGCCACTATTGCCTGGTGTGTCTCCAGCTTCAGTATTTGTCTGATCTCCTCCTTTGCTGACATCCATAGATTCAACCTTTGCTGATCCCTCTTGGCTGGAAGGTGGACATGGTTGTTCACTCTCAGTCATTTGGACATCAGGCTCTTCTATTTGCTCCTCCTCTTCTTCCTCAGAGTCAGAGGCTACATAAGGAGTCAAATCCACACGCAGACCCATGCTCTGAAAAAATAAAATAAATTAAAAAAAGGATTTTTTTTATTAATGAAATGTTTTAAAATAGCCAAGTTATCGACAAATTTTACATTTGGAATAATAAAATTGTTCATATAAAACTTGAAAAAGGGCTTTAAGTATAATAGAATTTTACATTACAAAGGTTAGTATAGAAATATGAGAGTAGCTAAAAGAAGTTTGCAGAATATTGAGTATTTTGATTGATTGGCTTGTTTTTTACAGCTTATCAACCCTTTTCAGTTTATTTAAAACCAGAAAATAATTTTTTAGATTGTAAGAATGTTTTTAATAATAATAGTTTATTTATACAAATCTTACTAATTATAACCCATAGCTGTAGGGAAAAGTTGGATTCATACATTTCCCAAAAGTATTTACATGTAAGTGAATATAATGAGCCCAATGGGAACTGGAACTCAGTTTTCCAATTAACAATTCTGAGCCATTATCCATTACACCAGCCACACATCCAAGCTTACAGCACTTGGTATTCCCAAGTGGTCACCCAGCTATGAGTCGAACAAATTTTGATTAAGATTGTGCAATGTAAAATCCAAAATTCAGCCAACATATTTAATGAAAACAAATTCTAAAAGTGCTTATTTTCTACATTGATTCTCTCAAATTTGTTTCCTCATCTTTATTGTCTTTACATTTCAATAACTTCCAATTTATCATTCTTCTGGCATATTTGGTAACCTTGTTGGAATTTTAATGTATTCTTTTTAATTGGTCCACCAAGTTATGTTATTCTTATTCCTATATCTGTTCTAGTTGGTGTCCTTTCTGAGGGAATGTCAAAAAGAGCCCTTTATTCAATTTATATAACAAATGCCAAGTACACATTTACTATGTGGGAAAAATACTGTTCAGGACTATCACACATTTTCACTATTGAAAATGTGGGTTCAATCCCTGAGTCAAGTAGTACATACATGGACTCAGTGGAAACGGGGTGAACAATAACTGAGTAGTAATAAATAAGAAGACAAGATATGCAGAGGCATGAACAGCAGTATGAGAACTTCTATCCCTGGAGATTAAATAAAGTGTTCAGTTTGAAATTTTCTGAAAGTTATCAGGATTAACAGACACCTGAAGAAGTCCAGAGGGCACAATGGCTGAAACATTGTGATAATAACAACAAAGATGAGCACATTAATCCAAATGTAAATAACGTAAATCTGCTTCCCTGGTTTACAAGATCTGAGATTATGAAAAATATTGTGTGTCATTCCTGGAAAGGATGGAATCTAGCAGAAATTAAAATTACGTCAGACTAACATGGAACCAATAAGAATCTTTTTATAAAGAAGCAGTAAGCCCCTTTCTTCTTCTTTTTTTTCTCTATCTCTAGACATTGGTCACATTGGGCTCTGCCTTTTTTCTATCTGGTCATCACTGTAGGAAGACATTGTGTGAATATCTCCCAAAATGCAGCTTTCACAACCGGGACATATTTCATAGTCCTGAGAGAAGACTCCTACAATTGTCAAGTAGGAACATTTTATACACCAACCACATTTGTACATTTCTTTTTTATTATTTGTTTACTATAAATCTTTTCCCCTGTATGTCACCCTGAATGGTTCAGTCTTATTTTCTGTCTGTATCCTGTCTTGCATGATTTGCCTCTCTCTTTCTCTCTGTTATGTTTGGTGTATCTCTCTGTGTAGTAGTAGTAGTCATAGCACAGTTCTCTGCATTACATTTAGCAAACGGGTTTGCTAAGCAATGCCCCTATGTTCACCAGATATTCTCTATTTATACTTGTCTATCTCATTTGCATACAATACTACACTCTCCAAATCTGCTTTCTAAGACTACTAAGATTTTTGGAAGCAGCTGACAATAACATCACTTGTTACTTTCAGGCAGCATGACCATGTGTCTTTGTTTAAATGTAGACTAGGAAGTTACCTTTAAAAGCTTCAGCTAAGAAAAGGATGATACCCACAACAAAGGTTAGCAAATATGATTGACATTTAAGGAAGGTCAACAGCTAAAATCCAACAGCAAAGCCATCCATATCAAAAGCCTGGGAATGAAATCTAACAAATTGTCTTTGGATTGTGTTTTTACTTAGGCAGTTCAGAAGGAATAAAAAATGAAAGAACAATCAAAACAATTGCAATGATTAACATTACACATTGTGGAAGACTTACTTTGCGTGGTACACTGTGAGCAAGTTCATCATAAAGAACAAGTAAGCATTCTCCAACGCATTTCCAGCTGAAATCGAAGAGAAAAAAATATCATTTACACAATTCAGAATTTTTTAAAAATTACTTTAATTGCTCTTAGTTTATCTTGGTTTAAATGAAAACTATGAGACATACATTAAAAAAATATTTTGATTTACCTGTTGAAATCTATAGTTTATATAAGAAATTATTTTTACTTTAAAAGTAAAAAAAGAAAATGATCACAAGATCGCATACATTGAATATTACTGTCTGGTGCTTCTGTTATATATTTAGAAATTCTTGATAAAATATAAAGAAGAATCTGTAATGTTATCAGTCCTGACATCTCAGCTTCCGTTACATTCCCATTCCCTTCAGTTACATAACATTGTGACTTTTCTATAAATATTTTCAGGATAATTGTTCTGATGAGTTTTCCGCTTTAGTACTTTGACTTTATGAATTTAAGTGCAGTACTAAATTGGCAGCTAGGTCTCATCATTT
This sequence comes from Acanthosepion esculentum, assembly GCA_964036315.1. Lineage (NCBI taxonomy): Eukaryota > Metazoa > Mollusca > Cephalopoda > Sepiida > Sepiidae > Acanthosepion > Acanthosepion esculentum. The sequence continues at coordinate 4,192,906 of OZ038507.1, read as the reverse complement.
TACATTTGAAACCATATGTACGATGCCAGTAGTTTCTTCTCTTGCACTTCTTACTTGTGGAACTCACTTCTGGCTTCTTGCTTTCGAGTCAATTTTAATCTTCAAAAATTTCAATGCAATGTCAATCGTTATCTTTTGTCTTCTTAATTCTTGTTCTTTTATTGTTCTTGCTCCTTAATAATTTATTTTTTCTCAGTAACCCCTTGTGTTTTAATAGCTTTATCACCTTGCTGGGGGTGTAATGGATATCAGCCTGGACTGAGAACTCGACTAACCGAGTTCAAATTCCAGTCAAGTTTGTTACATTCACTTGCACACAAATACCCTTGATAAAGGTAGGAAACCATCTCTTCTCCTGCTAGCTATAGGTTGCATAGCAGGAGAGACTGGATCCTATAGCCTTGGTTGGCAACCAGTCTACTACAGAATGAAATGGCAATCTACTGCGGGGAAAATCTACTGCCTAGTCAATAACCCAAGTGTGTATCACATATGGCACTTAACTGACTTAGGTGAAATGATAAAAAAGAGTAAAAGAAAAGATCTCTCATTTAAACTGCAAAAGGAAGCTTCATAAAAATAAACAAACTCATTCTTCCTATGACCCATTATTGAGTAGAAGTTTGTGAACAACCAAAGGCATTCAACCTCTTCAGTTCAGGAAGGTGATTGGTAAATAAGAATGTACCTATTTGAATATGTTAAGTAGAAGAGATATAAAGTTTATAGTAAACTAAGACAGGCAGAAATTGACTACTGATCACGTGTCATAGAACAACAAAATACAGCATATTAATTTTTGATTAGTATTGTTTTTCATACTTTTTAATTGCTTTATATCATTAAAAAAAACAAAAAACAAAACTGATAATAGTTCCTATGAATTTTTGGTCACTTTCAGTAACTGTGAGACTAACAGTAGCAGTTATCATGAGACCATTTAAGAAATATGGAACCTGAAATAGAAAAAATAAAAGAATACAATATCCGTGCTTATTAAAACAGAAACTTATATATTTCATGAGTTTATGGTCAATATTTCAACAAATCTTTAAAATATCATCATTGGATTTTGAGCTATTGTGGTGAAATAAAAAGAAAACAGCAACCAGCAAGTAAATTCAAGCTCTCCCAACTAGGATTCCAATTCTCAAAATTGCACGAACAGACTTTTCCAGCCGCCACCCTAGAATGTCACTCCAAGAACACCGCACTGGGAAAAATTAGTTGCTTTTATATTTGTCCATATACCCATAAACCCTTGTGTCTTCATGCGATCCCATAATTCATTGCGTCCCTGTACCATAATGTATTTGCATCTTTATTGCATAAAAATGCAATGCAAGTCCCCCCTTATTCTTTTACGTTATCTGGCTGAGGACAGATTACAGCAGAGCGGTAAGTGCTTTTTTTTTCTCCTTCATTTCAACTGCAGTAGCTTTACATGCTAAGCAAATACGGGCTCTTTTTTGGCTTGGACAAGGCAAGTCGCAACCAGTTGTGCTCGTCCCAGGTTCTGCCTCATCACGTCTGCCACAGCTATATTTTAATTTCCCTACATAACCCACTCCTTTAACTATTTTGAATTGAGAAATCCATGTAAAAAAGACAAGCACATCTCATCTATCAGGCGCTTAACATTTAAAATGCCTATTGTTCCACTAGTGGAACATATTTTCAAGCATATTTTTTTAATATCAGACAAGTAATAATTCTATTTTAACACAATATATAATGGCACATATTGTACTTTAGTTTTTTCCAGGTATATTACCAATAAAATAATCAAAATTAATGCTCATCTGGTATAAAAAAAATTATTCTAATCTTCTTTGTCTATGTGCCATGTCCCTTCAGAATGTTGGCAATCATGGCTCTCCCCAATTTCCTGTCAATTAAAAACCAAAACAGCTGGGAGAGGATGTTCAATTTACTTTTACAGCAACTCCCGCGACGGACTTGTTCTTTTTTTCAATTTAAATATTCCGTCTTCAGCATGTCATGTAGAATACGTGCCCATTTTCCGTCGTAGGATACACGCGATGCACTGTCGTTTGGTTTGACGAGGTAAGTCACCATTTTCTTCGCTATACTCCCCCCTGATCTCATTATCACAAATCAAACAGCCTGGAGCAGTTCTCTTTATCCTGGTGCTTCGTTGTAATGGAACTATCTCCCTTATGCATGTCGGAGAGTCATCTCCTGAGGAGTTATCAGATGTATCTCAAGTTTCCGGAAGCTCTGTGTCTGTGGAAGCATTGGATTCGCAGATCTCAGTTATCCAATCACTGTCAGACAATGAACCATCATTGGATTTGCTCAGCGATGTATCAGAATCAACAAAAAGGCGAAGATCTTTTACATGCTGTGGCATCCTGTCAACTATTATTGTTTTGGACTTACAATGTCCGTCACGTGACCCACTTGATACCTGGAGGTACAGCGGCCATGAGAAGCTTTCACTCATACTCTGTTCCCAACTTTGTATATATCGTGATACTTACAACGATCAGGTGGTAATGTTGTAGTAATTCCCTTCACTTTCAGTTAGTAACAGTGAATCATATTGGCAGGCGCATTAGTCAACGAAACGATATATCATCCTTCAGCGTGATATTATGCCAGTATACTGCCTCCATTATCGAACACTGCTTTCTTGCTGCAATTCTCTTGATGCTCCGATGAGATCTTTCCACTATACCACTTCCTGCGGGAACATAGGCGCAGCGAAAAACAAAGTTGGACTCCCGAGTCATCCAAGAAATCTTTAAAGGACTTACTGCGAAATGCAGTGTCATTGTCGGTCAGAATTTCTGATGGTGTGCCTTGTTCAAAAAAAATACTTTCCAACTGCCGAATGATGCTTCTTGAGTCTGGTTGAAGCAGGCGTCACCATATCGCAAATCGACTGGGGCCGCAATCAATTAACATAAGGTAGTGTTGCCCACTGTAATGCGTAAAGCGGGTCCAGATTTCAGTTACACTTAAGTTGCCACGAGGCCAACGACTTGAGGCTGGGTCAATTGACTGGACATTTTCTGACCGCCTTGGATGTTGTAAGGTAAACTCGTCTCACAAAATACAGAGTTCGCCTGATGCCAGGATGTCTACTCTGGCAGTGTATGGCACGTGTCTGATCAGGAGAGGTTTCGTTTACCATGGAAACACATATCGGGCCAGTTGGTTCAATTTCCTTCTTGATCACATCATACCATCGTTGCGGTACTCTGATGAGCTTATCCACTCGATTCTCACTTGACGTTACTAAACTTATCGTGATCAATAGGTTATACTCTTGAATCAGCTTTTCAAGAGTACTCAAATGCCTCCGGATCAGCATCTCACTTGCCGCCTTAGTTCGTATTCTGGCCTTGCCAGTGAGCATGTTTGACACCTACTGGTGTACACATGCGGAGTCCGTGAAGTGGTGTAGCTCCGTTGTACCCCACTGTAGTGCTAAATTGATGCCCTTCAGAATAGCATCCAATTCTGATAAATTGATATGTTGGGCATCCTTCGCAGGCCGCAGCCAACATATATCTTCTACAACGCTTTCGTCAACCTCCAACGAAACCTCTGCGGCGAGAGAACTTGCATCAACTCGTACCTCATAAGCGTGTCCGCTTGTGCACCACTTACCGTGTGCAGGGTCATTCTGACGTATTCTTTCCGCTATGTCCTCAATCATGTTCTTAAGGGGAGCATCTGTTACTTCATCGTCCCAACCAGACATGATTGAATCTGTTATGCATTTTACAAATGATGCAGCAACACTAAGCCACCCACACACAGGAACGTGACCCACCAATTTCCACACCATGAGAAGACGTTACGTCGCGTCAGGACCTCAGGAACTGATGAAACGCCATTTTCCCATTTCCACTTAAGCGTGTTGTTATCTTGCTCGACATGCAAACCCAGCACACGTGTGCTATGCCGTAACTGCTCCAGATCCTTGCAGGTCAAACCAAACGCAGCCAAGTGCTCCTTCACGCGAGCTGCTGAAATCATGCTCTTGTCAACATAAATATCATCAATATATAATTAGGTTGCCCGTCGAACTGACTCGTCTTTCTACAATGCGGCGTCCACAATGGCCTTTATTATGGCTGGTGCAACATTCAACCCAAAACCCATTCGGGTCAAGCAATATCTTTGCCCCTTGAAGTTTACATTTAGAAAGGGCCAAAGTGACTAATGGATATGTACTTGTAAATAGGCCTGCTGTAGGTCAAAGATAGCGACATCCGGTCCTTTTTTACGCCACTCCCTCAGTTTCTGTGCACACACGTCAGCATTGGCTGTGTGTGCGTCGAGACATTCATTCTGCTCTCGATAGTCTAATACTGGCCACACTTTATTTCTGTTTTTCTGCATCACCGCCATCAACGGAATTAAAACTTTTGGAGGACAGAGTTCCTTTTCAGGATAAGGCTGCAACCAACCTTTATCAAGCCAGATCTGCAGCTCACAGTCGTATTCCTCCTTGACTCCTGTTGGTATTGGGTACTCGGGCATCTGATTTCACAAACTCTCCGGTGATCGACCATCAGACCACTTCCATGATACAACCCATATCTTCCGGCTTGGGTCGAATTCAGCACAGAGATCAGGTTCTTCTATTTTAATAGCAGCGCAACAGACTATCCTACGCTTGGGAAACCATACATCGCCACACTCTGTTATTTGGAGTCCGCCCAACTTTTTAATGGCGTCGAATCCAAGCAATAAGTCAAAACCATTAGCTCTCCATCCACTACTAACACTTCGATTTTGAGGGGGTTTGCGTTGTCCACATCAAGCTTAATACTTCCAACTCTGCAACATTTGAGAGTATTTCCGTTTACGGTGAGTACATTCCCCTCCGTCACCCGCCAGGATTGATAGGCTGACTTACTCACAGGTGTCTGTGAGCAGCCAGTGTCCACCAGTGCCACTCTCTTAATTCCATTCATGTAAATACCCAAGACGGGTAGCACTTCATTCGTAACTCGCTTAGGGAAGAGACCGGCGCTGACGTCTTGTCCCCTTCCTCTTTTCCCCGGACACAATGAAGCAATGTGGCCTACCTCTTGACACTAGAAACAAAGCATTGTTGTGCGTGACCTGCGTGGCTGACGGGCATCTTCTCGTCGAACCGGGCAGTCCCTGGCATACCCTCACGACATTTAACATTTGGATGTTTATCAGCTTCGCCTGGTGAAATGGTAGCTGCAACCATTTCCTCAGTTGCAATTTGATCTTTCACTATGCCCCCCCCCCCCCCCCGAGCTCGGTCCAACAGTTGGTTTGTATTCATGTCTTCCATCCTGGAAGACGCGCACAGTAGTTGCTTGACGTGCGCTGGTAACCCTGCTATGAACCCACATGCTAGTCCTTGCTCTGATATCCCACCAAATAGACCTGCTAGCTTCTTCAAGTCGGCTAGAAACACGTCGACGGATTCATCCGGGCGCAATCGGCGTTCCGCGAACTGCTCCTAAGCCAAGAAACAATCTGGTGCAAAGGCAATCTGCAGGGCTCATTTTATCTGCTCGACATCTGATTTTTGCTCCGAGTTTAACTGCTGGTAAACAGCAAATGCTCCACTCATCAACCTCAGAGGAAGAACATGTTCAACCTTTTTAATTCCACACAGGTCACAAACAAGTTCTGCCTTCTCAATCCATTCTGTAACTGCTTGTCCGGTCACTGAACCATCAAACTTGGGTATCAACTTGACATCAAATGTCTTCTCCGTCAGTGCCGAAATAGTTTGTAGGCGATCTGGGATTGCAAAGGACATATTTGTTGCAGATTATTTCCACAATGCAGAGAATAAATCACTATGTTCAGACTCGAACATCAGGGGCAGAAAGAAAAAGCCGAAAACTCGATTCGCAGGTACTATCTCACAAATCACAATGCATGTAACCAGTCAGAAAAATAACTCACTCTCCAACAAACGCAGTAGCCAAAATAACCTAACTTTTTCTCGATTCAAGAACACCAACTATTTTTATCGGCTGAGCATTTTTTTCATTCGTCGACAGCTGGGAGAGAATGTTCAATTTACTTTTATAGCAACTCCCGCAACAGACTTGTTTTTTTTTTTAATTTAAATATTCCGTCTCTCAGAATGTCATGCGGAATACGTGCCCTTTTTTTTGGTAAGTAATTTTCTTTTTCACCACATTTTCCATCGTAGGATACACGTGATGCGCTGTCGCTTGGTTTGACGAGGTAAGTCGCTGTTTTCTTCGCTAGGTAAACTGAAGGCTATCAGCACCTTTTTAAAGCCATTGGCACAAAGTATACTGAAATCCTGTGATTGTATTAATTTTAGATATTTAGAAACCCGGTTAGAATCAACATTCCTGGATCAACTGAAGATAGTCTGAACATTTCAGAACAATTTGTACATAGTATACCTAATTCATGGGGTTGTATCTATTTTAGATATTTTTTTAATCATTACACCCCAAGCAAGGTAATAAACCCACTAAGATGCAAGTGGTTACTGAGTGTTACAGAATATAAGAAAAAGAAAAAAAAACACTATTAAGGAGAGAGAATAAAAGAACAGGAATTAAGAATACAGAAGATAAATAAACAATTGGTACAATATATAGTGAACTCATGGGACTTGTTTTATCCATTTTAGATATTGAGAAAGCCAGGCCAGAATCAATATTTCTGGATCAACTGAAGATCGTCATCACCTGTTTAAAGTAATTGGTAGAAAGTATAGTGAACTTATGGAATTGTATCTATTTTAGGCATTTTACAAATCTGGCTAAACCTGAATATTTCGGCTAGATTTTAATATCATTTCACCCTTTCAACAGAACATGTTATCAATTCAAATCGAAACACCAACTAAAAGTATAATTCTGTTGACTTACGTAAATTCAGAGATTGGTTTCGGCAGAGAATGAGGAGGTGGTGGAGGCACATATGATATCTCTCGTCTGATTTTTCTCATCTCAAGAGCCTCGTTGATATACTGAAACACAAAAGAATTCCTTCATCATCACGGTTTATTCATTTTCAAAATATTCATCCAATATCATCAATTCATGTCGGGTTGGAAAATGGAGTCTCTGAACACATTGTCAGAGGTAATAAAAATTTAAAAAAAACTGTAAACAACTGAAACATTGCATCAAAACTGAAAAGATGGAATTTTCTTATTTGAACAGGAAAAATGCAGGTGAATATAATGCTAGTTTCAGGATGGAGTAATGGATAGCAGCTCAGACTGAGGAATTGGAGAGCCAATTCCAGTCAAATCCATTACATTCACTTACGTGCTAATACCCTTGGGAAAGGTATGAAGCCTCTTCTCCTCCCAGCTATGGGTAAATAGCAGGACAAACCAGTACTCTAGCCTTGGATGGCAACTAGTCTACCGCAGAAAGAAATGGTAACCTACTGCAGGAAAAAATCTGCCTTGTCAGTCATGTATCGAAAGATACATGATCACCTAAGCATGTATCGCATATGGCACTTAACTGATTGACAAAAAGTTCTAATTTGCAAAATAGAAATCAAAATTCATTGAGGACTTTTAGCTATACACCATAAAATGACTAAAAGCTGAATGGAAAAACTTGTGGAGTTACGCTCTCTTTTCCTACTTATAATCGACTTTCAAAATTTCTGCTACACTGGACACACATACAAAGCAACAAACTGGCACAGAATTTGTAAAGCAAAAATTGCTACAAACATTCACAGGAGGTTAATACATGTTTATACAAAGACTTCACTTGATGTAATCACAGTAAGAATTGCTAGTAGTGTTAATAGCATTTCTAGAAAGGAAAAAATGACCTTAGTGATAGGCTCCACAGTGGCAAGCTAGTTGAATAAGGAGAAAGCCAAACATTTTGTTGCTCTGATTATAACTGCCAGAAGAATCACTATTACAAAAAATATGTGAGAGTCTTCAGGTAGTTATTTAATGCAGTTTAGCACTACTCAAAGTTCTGTGCAAAGTCGGTTTCCGGAATGATGAGAGGCTCCATGAAGATGCAAAGGGTGGTTGCTGCCCAAGAACTTGTTTAGACTGATGAAGGTGGCAGAGGACAGTGATTCTCCACTGATGATGAGATGAAAAGAGGCAAAAAAAGGGAGCGACTTTGCACATGGTAAAGAATGCAGCCAAGAAACTTTTACAGGGCAGGTATACAGGGTGCGATGGGTAAATTGTCGTCTAAACTACACAAAAATGAAAATAACACTAATATCGCATTTTAATGGACGTATTTACCAAAATTACACAAAAATATCTTGAAATACTAAAGTGTAAATTTATTCAATAAAAATTGCCGTTGGCTTCTACCACAGCCTCTGTAGAGAAAAATGGTGATGAGGCAGGGTCAAAAAGTAAAGTGCAGTGCTTGCCGGCAAGCCAGCTATTTTTTCTTCTTCTCCAGTCGCCTCGAGGAAATGGATTGCATGGCTCCCTTTCTCAGCCGTTACACTGAGCAGTTGTGAAACAGACACCAGCTCAGCTGCGCCTACTTTGACTTCCTCTTTGTCTGTCTGTCAATCCGTACATCCAGCTCTATTGCACGCTGTCCTCCAAATGACTTTGGTTCTGTCATGCTGCTGGCACCCTGCTTTTTATGCTATTCCAATATGGCCAAAATTTGCATGTGTGCAAATATTGTCTCGTTTTGGATGAGATAGGTGCACATAAATTGTGTCTTCAATAGCAGCTATGTTTCTTTTTGTCATCACTTTGCAGGCAAGACACATTCGCACTCGTTTCGAATTCTGAGGTAAGTCATGTCTTTCGTCACAGCCTCCAAACAACTTCGGCATTTTCTGCATCTCTTCTGGATGGTGGCCTTGTTTAAATTGGTGAATGCTGCCATAATTGTTGCCTTCAGGTCATCTTTGGTGTTACAAGGAGTTTTGTTGGTCTCCCACTCAACTGTGGTCCACGCATAATAATCAAGGAGGTTGCAGTCTGAGGAGTTAGGTGGCCAGATGTAAAGGGTGATGTGGTTGCAGAAATTGTCTAACAACCATGACTGGGTTTGCTTGCTTGTCTAGCATGGTGCAGAGTCCTGTTGCCAGACATAGGTCTTTCAGCAACCACCCTCTTGACCCAGGGCAGCACTACCTTCTTAAATCATTTGATGTAGGCCTTGCGTTTGAGACCCTCACCAACAAATTTGGGTGTTCTTTTCTCATCAGAATGATCAGAGTGAGTTTTCTGAGCTACCGTATCTTCATAATCACCATGAGACTCATCCAACTCTTTCCAAATCCTCTGCACTGTCCTCAGATTGACACCCAAATACTCTGAAATGTTTGTATTGGACCTTCCAGTGCAAATGCCAAACAGTACAGCATGCTGTTTCCAAATTTCTGACAGAGTGAATTGTGACATGGTGCTCTTTTCCTTACAGACGGTGCCCAACTGACCTTACTATACTGTGGAGTTGACAAAATCAAAACCAAACAACACGCGTGTGTGAAATTAAAAATATAAAATGGCGACAATTTACCCATCGTAATCTGTACATGCTCTCATTCAAAAGTAGAAAACTATGTTTGCGGAGGAAAGAGAAAATGTTGAGGATATGGAATTCACAAAATTTTGTGTCTATTTTCATATATCCCAATTAAATCTGTTGTAATTAAAGGATGGGCATTGCTTTTTGGCCAACCCACATCCAATGAATGGAAAGATAAAAGAAAATTCATCACTTACTTCATCTTTTTCTTCTTTATCAGCATGGAGAGACAGAACTTCAGGTTCACTGAAAAAGAAAAAGTATTATTAATTTGTGTTGAACATAAAATTTGAATTTTGGTTTTATAGCATATTGTAACAGATAGAGTTTGGGAACCACACACACACATATATATATATTTTTTTTATTGAAATTGGAGTAGATTTAAACAGCAAAATTAGATCAGAACAATTGTTTACTGATGGAAATCTGATCTAGCCCATTTGGAAGTGGGTCGTTAGAAAGACAATGGAAGATGATCGAGATAATTTTTATCGATTAAAATTTGAAATAGAGCTTACTAAAGCTATGAGGAACTTTTAAAATTCACATGATTTTGGGTTGAAAGCAGCACCCATGATAATCGTGTGTGGACCAAGGGTCGATTTATGATAGCCAGGTTTATCTATATAAACGCGCACAGAAATCTGTTGACAGAGTGGTTAGCTCGACTGCACTCGACAGCAGACAAGATGGGTAGAGAGAGGTCTGAGATTGAAAGCGACGTTAGAGATTGGAACCAAACGCCTGCTAACATATTTTGTTGATATAAGTACGAAGAAACGAATTACTCCTCCGACAATCTAAGACTGCTACTGCTACTATTATTACTACCTCTGGAAACGGAAACATTGAACATGCTACAATAATCAAAAGGTTGTTTTTGGGCTCGCCTGTCGTAGAGTGCAGTCGAGCTGAGTGGAGAGATATTGGAGACTGGAAGTGACGTCAGGGATTTGTAACAAAACCCCCACTAACATGTACTGTTAATATAAGTACCAATACTTCTGCTACCACGAAGATTACTACTACTGTTACTAACGCCGAGGAGGAACGCAACTATAAACTTTAAGACGCGCACAGAAATCTTTATCTCTCCATCGCAAGTCATATATCGTTCTGAGACGATTTCACAACAAGCTAATCACAACCCACTCTCTCTGTGTCTAGAATCCAGTGTATGAGTTTTTACGTCAATTATTTTCTTTCTGTAACCCATTTCTTTTCTATACTATTCTTTTCTGCTATACAAAAGATATTAACAATTCAACCATTGAATAGTTGTTTGTCCGGCTTTCTGCGGATATATTTTTTGTTGCATTCTAAATTTCTTAGCACAGACTCTGCAGCCATGTCTACATCTTCAGTCGACCATGAATGGATGAACATCACTTCTGCTTTCTGGATCAAACCAAACACAACTTGGGCAGGAAGCAGAATTAAACCAGTGGACCGGTCGAATGTTAAGTTCAGTTAAGACTGAGTAGACACCTCAACCCAGAGAGTAAGACGTCGGAGGTTGAGGGGTTGGGGCAAAAGTGTTAGAATATTAACTTCTACATGACCATCATAACATAGCCATTTTCTTTTTCTTAGAGGCTAAATTAAATTCACCCAGTCTTAAAATAGTATAAGAAGTGTTATTTGAATGCCAAGGCAAGGTGTTATACCTTGCCCAATGGTGACCTAGAACAGGAAGAAAGGCATTTCATTCCTTACATATTATATATAATCACTTCTTTTCAACTGATAACTTCTGCATAATAAAACCTAATGAATAGAATTGGAAAATGTTCTATTAATTAAATAAATTCAAATTCTTGTTGTCAATTCATTTATTGGTTATGTCTGAGTGAAAGAAAAAAATTCAAAACCTTCCAAGAGAGAGAGAGGGGGGGGGTAGAGAAAAGGATAGGGAGGGAGAAAAAGAAGAAAGATGGTGAGGGAGAAAAAGAAAGGTAGAAAGATGGTGAGGGAGAAAAAGAAAGGTAGAAAGATGGTGAGGGAGAAAAAGAAAGGTGGGGAGGGTGGGAGAAAACGAAAGATAGGAAGAAGGGAAGGGAGAAAAAGAAAGAAAGGGAGGGAGAAAAGAAAGAAAGGGAATGAGAAAAGAAAGAAAGGGAGGGAGAAAAAGAAAGAAATAGAGGGAGAAAAAGAAAGGAAGAAAGATAGGCAGGGAGAAAAAGAAAGGAAGAAAGATTGGCAAGGAGAAAAAGAAAGGAAGAAAGATAGGGAGGATGGGAGAAAAAGAAAGGAAGAAAGATAGGGAGGATGGGAGAAAAAGAAAGATAGGGAAGAAGGGAAGGGAAAAAAAGAATGCAAGAAAGATAGGGAGCAAGGGATTAAGAAAAAGAAAGAAAGAGGGAAGGAGGGATAAAAAGAAAAAAGAAAGAAAGAAAGGGGAAGTAGGGATTGAGAAAAATATAGGGAGAGAGAAAAAGAAAGGAAGAAAGAAAGATAGGGAGAAAAAGAAAGGAAGAAAGATAGGTAGGGAGAAAAAGAAAGGAAGAAAGATAGGTAGGGAGAAAAAGAAAGGAAGAAAGATAGGTAGGGAGGGAGGGAATGAGAAAAGAAAGGGAGAAAAAAGAAAGATAGGGAGGGAGGGAGAAAAAAGAAAGATAGGGAGAAAAAGAAAGATAGGGAGGGAGGGAGAAAAAAGAAAGATAGGGAGAAAAAGAAAGATAGGGAGGGAGGGAGAAAAAGAAAGATAGGGAGGGAGGGAGAAAAAGAAAGATAGGGAGGGAGGGAGAAAAAGAAAGATAGGGAGGGAGGGAGAAAAAGAAAGATAGGGAGGGAGGGAGAAAAAGAAAGATAGGGAGGGAGGGAGAAAAAGAAAGATGGGGAGGGAGGGAGAAAAAGAAAGATGGGGAGGGAGGGAGAAAAAGAAAGATGGGGAGGGAGGGAGAAAAAGAAAGATAGGGAGGGAGAAAAAGAAAGATAGGGAGGAAGGGAAGGGAGAAAAAGAATGCAAAAAAGGTAGGGAGCAATGGATTAAGAAAAAGAAAGAAAGATAGGGAGGGAGGGAGGAAGAAAAAGAAAGAAAAGAGAAACTTACCAAGCTTTGAAAAAAGGAGCTGAATCCACTTCTAATGAGGGTTGTTCAGAAAATATTTGATCACGGAATGCAATGGCTTTCATATATTCAGCATCTTTTTGTAGAGCCTTGGCAATAAACTTGAGGCATGCTAATAATAACAATTTATACATTGACCATCACTTAATGAAAAATAATCAATGACAATGGACTGAGCTTAAACAAATCAAAAAGCAAAATATTCACATTTTAACAGAACAGGCTTTCTTATAAATAATATCATGAAGTTTATTGAACAAATAAAAATATAAAAACCATATTTTTTACTTTTCATGACATGGTTATCAGGACATATGTTTATTTTGTATTAATAGAGACATTAAGATTATGTAAACAAAAATTGTATTTGTATTATTTCTAAGAGGATTAAAACCTGACAGTAATAAATAGAATCAAATTGAAAATATAAAAATAACTTTTCAACTTGAAAATACAATTTTTTTTTTCAGTTACATATTTTCAAAAAGCACTTTTTGCATTGTTGTCACTCTTTAAAAATAAAATTTTTTGAAACACTATTTAATTTCTATCTGAATTTCTGGGATAAGGAGTTATTATTTACATTCAGGCTATTGTCCTTATCTTTTTTGCTATTATCATCTTTCTGTCTGCTTTTCTGGTTTGAGGAGTTATCATTATTTACATTCAGACTATTGTCCTCAACTTTGTTGTTCTTATCACATTATTTTCAACTACAGTGCTCTCTGACCTTTTTCAAGTATCTGTTGATTTTAATAACATTCAGAGAATTTTGAACTTGCCGTATCCTGTCGGAACTCCAGCTCTTTAACTCAAACAGAAGTGCTCACTTCGACATCCAGAGCTAATATAACAAAAAGACTTTAATTTCGTCTGACTCTGGGTACCCACTTCTGAAATAGCATCCAAAAATATCAATGTCATAAAACATCTTTTCTGACCAATCAGAAAAAGACCCGTGCAGTTTTCACAGCAGCCATTTCTGAGCTGTTGACTGACTATAAAAACAAAGCTGGTTTCATCCATGAAGGCAGATCCAACCAGGCTGCCTTTAGTGATGGATTCCACGGCAGACAAACAACCAGACCATCAACAGCAAAACAATGGCATTCTGTTGTCCATGTCAAGGGATATCTCTTTTTCTTATTTAACACTGTTCAGTTATTGCCTGCCTATTTCCACTGAAGACAGAGACTCAGTCAAAACATTCTGATAACAACAACAAAAATGATCACAACAGTCCAGGTGTAAACATTATTTCATTTTTGTTAGTCAAGACAAATATATAATTCAAAATGTATATAAAAAGAATTAATCCAATGAAATATTTAGTTAATAATTAAAGAAAGAATATGTAATTATTTACACTAAATTGTCACAACAAACTCATTTGGAAAGTACAGATTAAAGGTTTTCACATCAGAGTTGAATATGGCTCCCAAAAGTAACAGATATTACATTGTCATTTTATATTTCTGAAAATGCCGTCAAATAAAAGACTATATTTAAACAGCATCTATTCCCTTTGAATATAATAAAAGAACAATAACTCCAACTTAAGGAATCTGGTTATTGCATTGTCTATATTAATAAGCATGCACAGTGTACATGCTTTGAATATTGCTGCCACATCTGCTCTGGTGCTTCTGCTATATATTTAGAGATTCTTGATAAAATACAAAGAATCTGCAATGTTATTGATCCTGACCTGGCATCTCAGCTTCAGTCACTTTCCCACCAACATAGCTTCCCTGTACCTTTTCTGTAAATACTTTCATGGTAATTGTTCTGATGAACTTTCCTCTATGGTATGTGTATAATAGTTTTACCATATATATGTATGTTAGATTTTTAAATTGTTGTTTTTTATCACCCCCACCAGACAAAAAATTGTACATATGTGGGCTAGTTAGGACTTCATAGGGATTCTGAGGTATTATGGTGGATGTAGTAAGAATGATAAGGAATACTGTGGTATGTTTGAGTCACTAATTGTGTCTAGCTAAGTTTAATTATAAGACAGAAGACCAGCCTTCCTCATCCCCCCTTTTTGGCCTTATGTCAAAATAAATATTACTTTCCTCTAAGGTACCGATACTTCATGAATTTAAACACAGGCAGTACTAGATTGGTGGCTAGGTCTCATCATTTTAAAGCTGAAACGGCTAGATGTAACCCTAAGTTATATGCTAAATAAAATTTAAAGAATTTCCCAATGAATATTTACAATGACATAAATTATGTATAAAACAAAATTGTGTTAGTATTTGTGACCCCCCCAACAAAATTAAACATGGTAGAAAAGTCTGTTAACTGGGTGGAAAACATGAGGACATACTTGTGAAATGAAACAACAAAAATGCGTCTCACACTTGCCAGAGAAATGAAAAAAAAAACTGTTACCTGATAGAAGGGATTGGGAATTAAGCTAAACAAAAAGGGGACAATCTCAGGGAACGAGAGCTAAAAACCTCCCCTTCGCAAATTTATTGACAAATACAGATACATACTAAGATTTCTTCCTTGTCAATAAAAATGAACAATTCTTGGTCTTATCTGCATATTTTTTTTTATTTCCTGCCATGTAGTCAGAAGGCTATCACCACTTGACTAGAATTCTTTTGCACATGAACACTATTTCTATTTTGTAACATTTTTACTTTGTTACTGTCTTATAGTTACTTTACCTTTTACCTTTCATTATGTTGTCTTGTCTCTTATTATTTTGTCCATCTTCTTCTTCATCTTTTTATTGTTACTGAGAATTTTGTCAGTTCCACTTAACCATGCCTGCTTCCTCAAAAGAGTCAATAAAATTCTTTCTATCTCTCTTCATTCCTTTAAAACTAAATTGGTCCGGAAAGAATCAATTTTATGAGAAGCACAAATTGTCCATTTCTCAAGCTGATCTGCCAATGTGTTTGTATTGCATTACATTAGTTGTTTTTGTTTTTGATTTGCTTTATTTCATATTGTTTTGTCTTGTATTATTTTGCCCTGTTCTTTTTCCTTCTTCCTTTTGTCAATTCTGCTTAACCATGCCTGCTTCTTCTATAAGATGTAATCAGCAACATCACTTACAAAGCAGAATCAAATAAAATGAAATATGAGAACCTGATGTCTCGTGATAAAAATACATCAGCAAATGATATATATGCTACTAAAACTTCATACACCTCAATCTATACTTCTTGGCTCTAACTAATGGGCTATTGGGTTTTTGTTTTCCTGAGGCAACAGAAATGTGGCTCTAAAAAAGGATACTGAGGATACTATGGACTGAACATGTGAGTAACAAAAATGAGAACAAAAGAGATAGTTATACTTAGAATCAGAAAGATAGTTAAAATGTTTAGGGCACATAATGCTTGGTGAATATTGAAGGAAAGAGGGAGAGAAGCCTGTGTAAATGGTTGGCAGAACAGGAATTAAGAGGATAACAAAATAGCAATTACAAGGACAAAGAACAGGAAGTTGTCAATAGCCATGATCGTCCATATCCTGAATGGACAAAGTAGTTTGTATGTATATAATTGAAGAGTTCTCAATTTCAGAATGAAATCAATGCATAATTGTATGTATAGTCATACGAAAGAAAAGTTTAGTGACCAGCATTTTTTATGTGGGTTATTCCAGAAAGATAAGTTAAAAGTAAATTGCATTTATTAAACAAGCTACACAACCCATGATATCATGGATAGAATTTATTAATCTAATGTCAAAAATTTCATTTACTCTAATGATTACATAAAATGTGACACTCTGAATACAAAAAGATGGAAAAATTTTAATACTAATGCTTGTATTTTTGCACTAACTGCATTTTAAACAATTACTGGCTTTTATAAATTGTTACCCACTGACTATACCACTACTTGCCCAATTATCTCTAATCACTGTCTGCATTAACATACCAAAGTTTTTACCATTTTGACAGGAAGGAAAAATTGTTTGAAGATTAGGCATCTTATTTTACAGGGACCTGGTCAGGTTCTTGGCTGTGCAGCAGCAACCTTATGACCACGCCCGGTCACAGGATTAATGATGATGATTAAACACATTCAATCATGTTTTATTGAAATTGATTAGATTTGTCAAAAGTTATATAAAAATGCAGCTATATTCAAAATCGATTTGAACAGCTTGACTTAAATATTATTTTCAGCTATTGAAACAACAACATTTAGCTTAGCTTAAAGTTAATATAAAATTTTTAGCATTTCTCTTTTGAAACAAACAAAAAGCATCACATTTATAACGATTCAAGTAAAGCTGATTTTCCTCAATTTGAATATTTGGTGCTTCTTTAATTTCAATCACTATGGTCATCAAACATTTCAAGAATAATGCAATAAAAATTATGCACTGATTTAACTAATCTTTAAATATTAGAAATTAATAAATAAAATAGATTAATTAAATAAAGTTCAAATGATAACATACTCCAGTAGTCATTAAGCACATAAAGTGCTGTGATTACATGGTCAAGGCACGGCCAGTGGTTTTTGTTGCATTTGAGACCCTGAAAAAGAATAAAATCATATTTTATATATTTATTAATTGATGAAATTATGGATTAAATCCATGAGGTCTGGGATGAGCTTAAGTTCCAACAGGCATTAAAAGCAATGGGGCCTCCTTGAGAAAACACCCGTTCATTATAATAGACTGATTTTTGATAAAGTCAGGAAGACTTGTTATCTAATATAGAGTTAGAGTCAAAAATCTTTGCAAAGAGATTTACCAAATCTAACAAGGATGAGATAACTACAGGGCCATTTATAATTTATTTACCTCTATTGAGAATTTGGTTAGAGATTTTCCAAAACTCACAGGATCCAAGTCTTTTGCTTTCAAACTTGGCTTGGTCTGCTTGTGCATAGAATTTTCTTGCAATGATTATGGGCGGTTCTGAATTCAGTCCCACTACACCATTACCTGTGATATATATTGTAGTGGTTAAGGTGAGCTATGGCTGTAACACATTCTGGACTGAATCAGGGCTAGCTATTCATTTTTTGCTGATATTTTTCTGGGATATGAAACTTTCCATGCTAGAAAGGATAAAATCAGGGGTGAGGACACCAGTGGACTGATACCTTTCCCAAGGGTATTTGTACATAAATGAATATAATGAACCTGACAGGAATTGGAACTCGGCTCTCCAATTAACAATTTCGAGCCATCATCCATTACACCACCCACACGTCCAAGCTTACAACACCAAGCAATCACTCATCTAGGTACTGACCAGGCTCACCATTGCTTAACTTCAGTGATTGTATGGTAACTGTTGTTTCAATGTGATCTGGCCGTAAGCTACACCAAAATTGAAATATACATACATCCTAATGCCATAAAATGAACGACTAATCCCTTCCCAATCAAGGAAACAACATATATGATGACCAGAGGAAACTTAGTCAAAACGTTGTGTCATGTCTATAATAACATCTATATCAACCAAAATGAGAATAGCTTGAAATAATACAAGTATATTGATAATTACACATCACTGAAATGAAATATTAAAAAACATAAAATTTAAATACTGAACAGAACCACATTATTCTATTTCCAAAATTATAAATAGCAAAATGTTAAATTTATAATGATTACTTGTGTATGTGTGTGTGTGTGTGTATATATATATATATATATATATATATATATATATATATGAATAAGGTATATTTAAGCAGCAAGTATTCATCCAAACAATTTTGTTTAAAAAGAACCGGCAAGGTCTGTCTGTTGACATGCAACTGTTCAACTTTGATCACGGCCACAAATTGGTGTGTCTGGCCACGATTGCTACCCCAAGCCCTGCCCCAGCTGACGACACCGACATTCCACAACCACGCACCTTCACCTAATAAGATGTTTTGTATTTATATGTATTTTGGTATGTTTTGCAACTGAAATGTTTTATGTTTTTTGCAGCTGTATTTTGTTTTTTTGTATGTTTAGCAAATATTAAACTAATTGTACTGTAGTATACAGTGTTTGGCTTAAACCTGATGCGCATAAAAATAAGAAACAAAACAATGTGGAGAGAGATGATACAAATGGTATGAAACGTACATAAACAGGAAAATTATAAAAAAATACAATAATGCCTAAAGAAACAAAAAGATTACAAAATTAATTTCAGTCCAATTTACAACCTGCTGGTTAGTGTGTGTGTGTCTATGTGCATATATATATATATATATATATATATATATAAAAATAAACAAATTAATTAATTAATAAAAGTAATTACAATACAAAAAGTAAAAAGGTTACAGTTTTTTTTTCAAATTTAAGTCAAGCTTTATCCATATTTTTTATTGTGTACAACTGACAAGTGTTCCTTCTTTATTACAAAACTTCTGTTTATACAATGAAAAAGATAAACCCTTTAGACAAGTGAAAACATTAGCTTTTAATCATTATGATTATGAAAAATTTTATGATTGATTGTCACATTTTTCTTTTCCTTGCACCTTTATTCTGAAACACTTCTTCAGCAATGGTGATGTTTGATTGTTTTCTTATTAAACATATTGCCTGTCATGTTGTACTAACAAAAAAAAAATTGCCTAAGCCATGAGTTGCATATTTAGATTTTGAAAGAATAAACTTCCCGATTCCACTTTCTGAAAGCGATTCCATTTGTGGCTCATGTACCTCACTTAGAGTTATTAACATATCCAACCCTGTTTGGAGACTCGAGTCTATATTCTTGCTAGGTCTGGGTACATTTTAAGTAAGTTTTTAATCCAACATTATTTCTTATTAATATTAATGTCTACTGACCAAGAGGTCATGTCAATAAAGAAAATATGCCTTCCAGCAGAAGTTGAACCTACATTATCATTTTCATCAGGGAAATCACTTTCAAGCTGAGTGAGCTTTACCATTGAGCTACAAGAAGCCATTACAGCAAAACAAAGCTCAATTACCCGACTTAAGAGGTCCCTATGAGAGATCTGCATTTCTTAAGTAGGGTAATTGGAGCTTTGCTTTGCTCTAATGGCTTCTCATGGCTTAACGATAAAGCACACTTGAAAGTAGATCCCCTGATTAAAATCAGAATACAGGTTCAATTTCTGCTAGAAGGTAAATTTTCTTTATTAACGTTGGTTTCAATTCCAATGGGAATGATTGCAACTTACTCCTCCCCAATTTATAGGCAGAAGCACACAAAAGACTCAGTCCCAATCTGTCTTGTCTTGAAGTCAAAACGCTACATTTGCTTATCCAAACTCGCTTGTGTGTCAACCCCAATTCTTAGTTTGTGAACTTTTTACCATATTACTGCTGCTTTGCCTTATTACTGTTAATTTGCCTTATATATATTGTTTGCTTGCTTTGTATTATTTTTTTTTTGCCTTGTTCTTTTTTTTCTTGTAATTGTTTATTGCAAGTTTTGTCAAATATGTTTGTTAGGCAGTTCTGCCATTCTTTTTAGCTACTGAATCTAGAATTAGAACTTTTGATCTCTAGGCCAATAGATAAAAACAGAGCTATCTACTCAAACATGCATATCCACTAAATACAATGTTTATATGGTCTTGTTGACAAAAACAATACAATGTATTCTTTCCTTTGTCACTAAATACAACAAAGTTAAAAGTTAATAAAAGTGTAAAAAGAATAAATGATTACTGACCTGTTGGAAGGCATATGATGCCAATTGATAATTGTGTATCTCCAGGGCTATCGTTCCTATTTTATACCAAACAGTTACCTCAGTTTCATCAATCATCACAGCCTAAAACAAACAACAATACAATCTATAACCAATCTATTACATAATCAATATTTGATTTATAAAATATTAAATAGGACAGTTCAGGTAGTTAGCAGCTCAGAACAAGAAATCAGTGAACTGAGTTCAAATTCCAGTCAAGTTCATAACTCAGTTTTGTACAAATATAATTGGAAAATGCATGACTCCATCTCTTCAAGCTATGAGTTAAAAAGCTAAGTAGACTGTTCTCTCTAGCTGTGACTGGCAACCAGTCTAAGAGAAAATCAGCTACAAATCCAAAGACCCAACTATCTGAAGCTGTACAAACATGGTTAGACATGGGGCAAAGACACTAAGTCTGCAAAACAAAAATATGAAAGATGTCAGGGGAAGCTAAATTCCTTCCCATAAAAAGGGACAGTAACACAAAATACAATTGAGTTACTTCCTTTATCTGTCAAGATGAGGGTACCACTTCCAAACTGAATATGGGGACCAGCTGACATGCACGAACTCATTGTTTCAATCCAAACAAATCCTTGCTGTTCTCAGACACTGAATGAATAAAAGTTGTTTGTTTATGCATTAAAATACACTTGTCTTTTATTTTAATTTGTTTTTGTTCATTCTAAAAGCCTGGATATAACAACATATTTCAACAACTATGGGTAGTCCCACTGGAGAGTAACTATCCAGGATGCTGTTGGCACCAATGGGTTTGGGTCCAAGCATGGGTGGATGTTTGAATGGATAGAAATAGACATCATTATATTTTTATGGTTAAATAGTTGTGTGCAATCAAATAGAGAGAGAAAATTTGGAAATGGTTTCAACTACACAAGAGGTATGAGTGGAGTAACAGTTAAAGGCATTAAAAATGGTATCAGCGAGCTGTGGTCAAATTCCAGCTGAGACAGTTGATATTTACTTTGAGCTAATGCTTTTTGGTAAGGCATGAATCCATCTCCCTCATCCAGCTATAACTTAAATAGCAGGGCAAACTGCACTATTTAGCCTTGGTTGGCAACTAGTCTAAGAAAAGAATAACTTCAAAACTGTTGAGAAGACAATAGGAAACATTGTACTATCTTTCCCAAGAACAATCACAGCAATGAAGGCTTTCATTCATTTATTTTATTCATTTAATGCATGATGTGCCACTGTGGCCACCACTCCCCTCCATCACACAATTGTGGTTCATGGTTACAGTCAAGGCAGAATAGTTGAATGGCTTGCTGGTTCGTTTTGCATCGGGGATGTTGAGGTTATCCAGTCCCTCTTCTCAGAGGTGGATTTATTGTCACCTTTTGCTTAAAGAGTCAGGACTTACAAGGTGGTTTGAATTCAGAATTTCCTTCTCCTAGACTGGTTACCACCCAAGGCTATGGGACCCAGTCTGTCTTTTTATTTTACCCATAGAATGAAGAGTTTAAGATATTCATTTTTTTTTTAATATTTGTAATGAAGATATAAAAAATAAAAATTATTAAAAAAATAAATGATAAATACTGTTGAGAGCCATGTCTGCTTAGAGGCTCAAGGGACATGACAAGGAGAATTAATTATATAGATTATCATAAAGCATTTTGTTAGGTGATAAAATTATATTGCAAACAAAACTGTCTTTTTGTCACCTTTTGAAAAGCTAAATGAAAGAGAAGAAAAACAGTAAAGTTTGATACTTTGCTGTTGTTTCTTTTCTATCTTTAATAAAAGATTATAAAATACACAGAAAATTGTCAGATTGAAAGTTGGCTTTTTACTGTGCAGGAGATGAGTATAACTTTTGCATTTCTGCTTGCATTATTTTCTTCTCTCAAAGACTATTTACAAACAAGTATGATCAAATCCCACAAGTGACAAAGATATAATTTGAACACTGATTTTAGTCAAAAAGCCTAAAACAAGTTCCTTTTCATTTGTTTCACTCATATTCAATCTGAAGGTTTATTTTATGTAAATATTTTTACCATTTAGAAAAAAAGATTTTATTCTCAGCTTTTTGAAAAAATATTTAATTGGTATGATACTGGCTAAATTTCATTTGTCTTTTTACTGCATACAAATAAGCAAATGTAACAAGTTTACCTTTAAGTAGAACTGAATGGCTCTGTGGATGTCTTCTTTTTTGTAAGCCATCGAGGCCAGATTTTTATACGTGGAATACAGAAGCTGCAGTCCAGGCTGACCAGGATTATCACATTCTTCTTCTTCTACTAATTTAGTAGCCTAAAGAAAAAAGACACATTAAACACTTTATAAAAATTACATTTATTTGCTTAAAAAAATAAACACAAAAATTACTGAAAAATGTTATTTAGAACAATAAAGTTATACAATTGAATTTTTAAAAAATACAATATTTCTATTTTTAACTGGTGTTATAAGAAAGAAACTTTATATTGTCTAAGAAGTGTTTCCCAAACTTCCTTGACTGCAGACTAAAATATAAACCTCAATTAAGATTTAAAAAGTTTTCTTCTCATCATTTTTTTTATTAATGTTGTTGCAGATACATTTATTTATATCTGAATTTTTACAGACACACACAGTGGGGTACTGAGAAGTTCTTGTCCTGACCAAGCCCTTAAATAATAATAATGTTTAGTCAGATTTTGGGAAGTGGATTGGGCCAATAACTTTTCAGCACTTCATTGTATATAAAATACAGGGTACGATGAATAAATTGTCGTCTAATTTACACTAAAATGAAAATAACATCTCATTTTAACAGATAGATTTACCAAAATTATACAAAAATATCTTGAAATACTAATGAGTAAATCTATTCAATAAAATTGTCATTGGCTTCAACCACAGCCTCCAGACAACTTTGGAATCTCCTGCACCTCTTCTGGGTGGTCTCCTTGTTTAAGTTGGTGAATGCTCCATAATCTTTGCCATAATTTTTGGTGTTACAAGGAATTTTGTTGGGGTCTCTATCTTAACTGCACATGACACATAATAATCAAGGGGGTTGCAGTCTGGAGAGTTAGGTGGCCAGATGTAAGGGGTTATATGGTCACAGAAATTGTCCGACAGCCATGAGTTGCTTCTCCTGCTAGTGTGGCACAGTGCAGAGTCTTATTGCCAAGACAGAGGGTTTTCCAACAGCAGCCTTCTTGACCCAGGGCAGCACTACCTCATCGTGGCACTTGATGTAGGCCTCTGTGTTGAGTCTGTGGCCCTCATCAACAAATTCAGTTCTGTTCTTATCATAACAATCAGAGTAAGTTTTTCAAGTTGCTGTACCTTCATAATCACCATTAGACTCATCCAACTTCTTCCAAATCCTCTGCACTGACCTCAGATTGACATCTGAACACTTTGAAATGTTCGTATTGGAACTTCTGATGCGAATGTCAAACATTACAACTTGCCATTTCCAAGTGAATTGCATCATCTTTCTTACAGATGGTGCCCAACTGACCCTATTAAACTGTGCAGTTAAAAAAAATCATAAACAAACAACGCGCATATGCAAAATTAAAAATATAAAATGGCGACAATTTAGCCATCGCACTTTGTATACATAAATAATAATAATACACAATGCAGCATCCTCTCATTCATGTAAAAGATCATTCTAGTACAGTAACAGGCACAGCAAATCAGAACATGAATTATCATGGCTCTTCACAGCTTTCTTTCATGTTCCTTTACTATGCCTCTTTGTCTCTGCAGTACATGTTTCATCATCTATTTGCTCAAACTTATCAAACAAATTACACATTGCTTTTCCCTGCTTCTCTTACGTTTATGTACTATAAGTGTTAAATTCTCCAAGTCTTCTTTCCTCATTTTGTGTCCTAAAAATGTCTGTTTATGATTGTTATCAACAATATCTTTGTAGTTGTTATCTAGATATAAAATTCTGTGACTTCCATTAATCTAGCCATCCATCTGTCACACCCTGTAAAATAGCCATACACTGACTGATCAAAACCAAATTTTGAGAAGTACAAACAGACAAGTACAGTTGGTTTTACTAGGGTGCATAGCTTAATACAATAAATTTTCATTAACTTTTTTTGAAAAAATTAAAATAACAAATACTTATTTAATAAAAATGTAATATTGTTTTTTGTATATCTTTTCTTTAAGTTTTTATATACAAGAATCCAGTTTCTGGTTCACCCTGCATTTGCGAGAACTATTAAAAAATCACACAGCCAAATGCTTCAAAAAGTTAGAATTTGGCCCCAGAAATAAATATTTACACATGGCCAGTTGTATGTTGCATGTTCAAGAGTAAGAAATCTTAATAATTTATTCTTCATTGTTAAAAAGGAAAAAAAGAAATTTTGTTAAAAAATATTGCTTACCATGAAGTGCTATAAAATTAAATTAAATTCAAGAAATTATTAAACCACAAAGTATGGTTGTTGTCAATGTATTTTTCCAAACAAATCATCTTATTCAAATTTCATCAATTGGTTTATGAAATTGAACAAAACAGAGTTTGTAAATCTCAACAAAGAATGTTAGCTATAATTTCAACAATATTAAATACTGTAAGGATTTCATGAACACTTGTCAGTGTGTTGCAAAACAAATTCTAGTTCTTAAAACTTTCTTATTTCTCACATAATCTGTCCTTGGCATAATCAACATTGATCAGGAGAAGAACATCTTTATCACTTCAAATTTCTTCTCCATCTGTGATTGTTTCATATTCACTGTCATACAGCAGATCAGACATTACATAACAGTTCAGTACTCTTTCCTTTATCTCTCACCCTCTTTACAGACATGAAGATTTCACTTTCTACATCCAATATTCATGATAATAAAACTCATTACCAACCTCTTGTAAGAAGTCATGATCTAACAACTCCTCAAACATCTCTTCCGCTTGATCCACATCGCCTTCAATTTGAAGACTTAGGGCGCTGTTGTAGATTGAATAAGCCTCAGCCTCCTACAGGAAAAACAATATTTAAAATCAGAAAGAGGCAAACAGATCACAAAATTAATAATTCACATGTGTCAATTAGATTGCTAGCCATTTCTTCATTTTCTTAACTTGTGTCAGATGAATTAAAAAGCTAAGATTAAGAATGAATTTATAAATTAGGTTTTATTTTATTTTCAGTAAACAAATAAAACTGCTTGTAATCCACACAAATATGACTAAAAGCAGAAACTCCTTGACAGAGATATTCAGAAAGCTACTTAACTAATCATGAAAATCCACCCCATAAATATCGGCTCTCAAAGTCTCACTTTTTGTGGTCAAAGTCTCACCGTTTGCATGACTTCCTGCATTATTTGTAATGATGTCATCATATATTATGGTAGAGTTGAATATTGAGAGCATATATTTACAGGGGTGGGTTTGGGCATGTTGAATACTAAAGGGTTAAAATGGAGAAGATATGTACAAAAACTAAAAATTTTCAACTCACCCATTTAATGAGTCCAAAGTTATTGCTCTAGGATAATGGAAAATGTTTCCAAAATGATTTTTCCCCCCACTAGTCCCATGTATGCATAGGTCTCCTATTTTAAGCTCAACCTTGTGCCACATTCTTTTTAAGGAAACAAGAGAAACACAATGTGATGATCAATTTATCCAGTTGATAAGAGAGAGAGACCCTTAACCCTTGTATGTCTGCAGCAGGAATTACTAAGCCACCCTAAAAGACAGGTATATCAGTTTTTAATCGTGTTCACCCCAAGAAAGGCAATAAAGCCACTGAATCATGAACCGTTACTGAGAGTGGAATATAGTATATTATCAAGTAGCATTCTTTAAATCTTTGGCATTCAATGAGGCCAAAGTCTCACTGTTTGCATGACTTCCTGCATTATTTGTGATGTCGTCGTCATATGTTATGGCAGAGTATACATGGGGCGAGTTACGGCGGGTTGAATATTGAGAGTTGATATTCATGGGGGTTGGTTTGGACATGTTGAATGCTAAAGGGTTAAAGTGCAGAAAATTTTCAATTCACCCATTTAACAGGTCCAAAGCTATTAGTCTGCGTTGCTCTGTTCCCCTATCATCTGCCAGCTTTCAGGCAATTTTAACCCTTTAGCATTCAGCACACTCAAATCCAACCCCGCAAATATCAGTTCTCAAAGTCTGATTGTTTGTGGTCAAACTGTCACTGTTTGTATGACTACCTGCGTTATTTGTGATGATGTTATATATTATGGCAGAGTATATATGGGGTGGGTTACAGCAGGTTGAACATTGAGTGCTGACATTTATGAGGAGTGTTGGATGCTAATGGATGAAGTAAAATGATTTTATTGTGAGTGTTTAACAGAGGGTTAATTAGTATCAAGTATTTAATTGAAATTATCTATCATGTCAATATATGAACAGAATATCTCATTATCAAGGTGTGAGACAGGGTTACATTATTGATACATACATAAAGTTACATTGTGTCTTATAAAAGTTTATTTTTAATTTTTAGCTGTATATGTGCAATTACTTATGTCTATTGACTGTTGCTGACAATCTTACTAGCACATCAGTGTTTTTCATACTATTTGAATACCTAATTATAGCGACTATTATCACTTGTGTATGACAGATGACAAAAATACTGGATTTGTTCTCATTATTTATAGAACAGATCAATACTACGAAAGTGATATGTGACAAACTATGATAGTCTAAGTAGGTTTCTATGCCCTAATAAAATATTGGTAATAAGAGATTGCTATATGAGATCTTGTTACCAATATTTTATTAGTACAAAATGAGAAATCTTATTTTCTTTACAGGCTTTAAAAAAAAAATTCACCAAATGACATAATCAAGCTGTTGACATTCCTCAGAACTTCAAACAAATGGTTAGGAAAGAAACTGCCGTCAATACTGGAAGAAACAATAACAGCTAGTGGACTCAAGAAGATTATTTTTCTGAAAAATTGTTTTAAGAGAAAGATTTTATAAATTTTAATTGATTGTAGCACAAGCTGTTCAGTCAATGAATGTTGAACGTTTCCTTATAAGGAAACATCTAATAAGAGATAAGAACAGATACTACACTTGGTATTTACTCATTTCTTCAGGGTGACGGGATATGGCACAAGACCAATTTAAAGTGGGGGGGTACAAGCATGTGCACATGCTCAAGGCAAAAAATTGCTCAGTCCCCACAACCTGGTGTTGATATTCCACTGACCTTCCCACTTTGGTGAAATGAAGGAGGTGCTGTAACAGGGTTGGAATCCTCAGGACCAAACATCCCTTGTTTATTTGTTGTGTTCTGTCCAAAGACAGAAACACAACTGAGAGATAAAATGTAGTTTGTCCACCCAAAGACAGACACTAGACTTTGATCCCAGCCCGATGGCTAAGGAATGAAGAAAAGTGTAACTCCAGTAGCACTGGCTGTTCAGTCAACGAATGCCAAATATTACCACATAATGAAACAGCTAATATGACCATTACCATTAGAGATGAGAACAGATACTACACTTTGATCTCAGCTTGATGACCAGAGGATGAAGAAAAGTGTGACTTGATTAGCACTGGCTGTTTGGCCAATGAATGCTGAATGTTTCTATATAAGGAAACTGCTAATATTACCATTACCAAATAAATAGCAAATATAACAAACACCTCTTCAAACTCCTGACTAAAAAATATAAGCCAACTTACCAGAGCCTCCTTAGTGGCTGAGGTCTTATCTGAAGGTCCATCACTTCCAGGGGAGTCATAATCATTCAAAGCACAAATTCGAATCTGGAGGGACAAAAAAAAAAAATTGTTAATACAAACCACAAGCTGTATATGCATAGAAAAATCAACCAATAAGTCTGTAGCAAAATTTTTTTTTTTTAAATTTAAAAAACGCATTTCTTTTACACAACAAATATTTATTTCTCAAAATAATCTCCATTCATAATATTCAAACTAATTAATATTTGTAATAATTAAATAATTTAAATTAAATTAACACAAAATAAAAATAAAACATAAAATAAATAACCAATACTTGAACTTGTAATTGTTCATTCCACAATTTGTTTTGGTACTGGCACAAAAATGTTGTACAGCATTTTAACCAGTTCTTCAGGTCGTTCTTCAGGTCTTTCATCAGTTAATCTCTTCAGCTGATTTGGAAGCCTTTTATGTTGGAATTTTTTTCCTTTCACCACCGATTCTAGCTGCTTCTATATTGTCTTCACATGTTTCCTTTCTATCCTTGTATGCTCTAAAGAATACTTTATTGCCAACCTTGAAAGTATTTGTGTTATTTTCATTAACCTTTCATGATTTTTGACTTGACAATAACTTGTCAAACACCGATTTTACTCTTCTAGCAAATACTAATTCTGCCGGCAACAGGCCTGATGATGTGTTGGGGTTATATGTTAACAAGTACACTCGCAAAAAATTTTGAAGTGCCCCCCTCATTTAATTTGTCCAGACTTGCTTTTTTCAACATTCCCACAAACCATTCTGCTTGTCTGTTATGGTGGAGTCATAATATGTTCTATAGAGAACAACTTGCAAAAGTGTTGAAATTCTTTTCCAGTGAATTGTGTTCCATTATCCGATACTATGGTATCTGGTATGCCATATCTTGCAAACAGTTCATGCAAGAAATTCACTTTTACTGAGGATGTAGGATTTTTGCACCTGTAAATTTCTGGCCATTTCACAAAACTATCAGCTACCACTAGATATGTTCCATCCATAACCTGCAAAATCTATATGCAATCTTGACTACGGAATGTCTGTCTTTGACCAGGTTCTACCTTTGTGATAGGTAGCTTTGCTGCTAGAGCATAACCTCTCAATGCTTTTACTGTTTTTTGATATCTTGGTCCATTCCATTCCAATATACAAAACTTCTCATGAGAGATTTCATTCTTAAAATGCCAGTATGTCCAGGATGAAAATTCTTTAATATATATTTCTGTAATAACCTCAGTATTACAATTACAGACATACATTACAACATGTAACTGGTAATTCTTATACTACGTTGCACGGAATGTTTTTGATTTCTACCTCACCTTTTAGTGCTGCTATGACCGTGTCGTTCAATGATTCCACATTCTTAGGTATTAACCTATATAAGCCATACACATGTCCTAATTTTTAGACATTTGGTACGCCATCATAAAATTATAATTTAACAGGATGGTACCACAGCACTGTAATCTGCTAGCTGTATGGGTAGATATACCTTTCTTTGAACCATAT
The DNA here is from genome assembly GCA_964036315.1 of Acanthosepion esculentum. Lineage (NCBI taxonomy): Eukaryota > Metazoa > Mollusca > Cephalopoda > Sepiida > Sepiidae > Acanthosepion > Acanthosepion esculentum. The sequence continues at coordinate 4,163,405 of OZ038507.1, read as the reverse complement.
ATCATTAATAACGGCTTATGGTCTAATTGCAACATGAAATTTCTTCCATATATAAATTTATGAAATTTTTTCATAGTAAATGATTGCTAGAGCTTCTTTCTCCATCTGGATGTAATTTCACTCTGCTGCAGAAGCAAACATGAAGCATGAGCAAAAGCTTTCATTTTACCATCATTGTATTTGTGTAAAATCACTGCTCCAACACTATAATCACTAGCATCTGATGCTACTACAATTTTTGCTTTTGGATTTTAGTGCACTAACAATAAATCAGACATAAGACATTTTTTTTTATCTCGTCAAATACTTTTTGAAATTTATGATCCCAATTCCACTCTACACCTTTTTTCAATAGATTGTTAAGTGAAGTTGTCAAATTATGTATATTATGTGCATAAGTTCAATAATAATTAGCCTAAAAAAGCTTGAAACATAGTTACGTTTGTTGGTGTAGGCATATTTCTAATTGCATTTACCCTTAACGGATCTGCTTTCCCACCATTTTTATCAATAATTTAACCAAGGTATTTTATTTTTAGCAAAAACAATTCATATTTTTCTTCACTTAGCTTGAATTCCTATCCTCTTAGTTTTTTGCATAATTGTTTCGCCATGCCCAACATGTTCTTCTTTCGACACACTCTTGATCAAAATATCGTCCAGATATGCCACTGCAAAATCACAATCCACAAGCATGGTATCCATGGCTTGTTGAAAAATAGCTGGTGCCACCTTTATACAAAAAGGAAGTCAATTAAACTTATATAAACTTCTTGCATATTTATGGTTATTAATTCAGAACATTGATTTTTAATCTGAATTTGTAAATATGCTTCAGAGAGATCCAGTTTTGAAAATATTTCTCTGCCATTCAATCTTGAAAAACTTTTTTCTGGACTTGGTAAATGAGTAATTGTGTATATCAAGACAACTATTTAATCCAGTTAAGAAATCCATGCAAACACAAATTTTGTCTTTTTTTATTTTTATTTTTTAACGTACTGGTGCAGCCCATTTCAAATGGTTTATTTTCTGCAATACACCAATTCTTTCTAGTCTGTCCAATTCTTCATTTACTTGTTCTAATGCTGCGGATGGTATGCTCCATTTCGGTTTAAATACTGGTGTCAAACCTTTTTTTACTTGAAAATTCACCTTGAATTTTGAATACTGACTCAATTCATTAGACAGATCATCGGGAAAATATTATTTTTAATTCTTCCTTCAGTTTTTTTGCTGTGACTTTTAAAATTTGTTTGTCCACTTACATTTTTATAAGTGTTTATTGGCAAATCCCAAAGTTCAAATAGTTCCATCCAGTCCGTACCAAATAGATTTGTTGCATTTCTTAGAACATAAGCTTTTGTTTTCACGTGCTTATTTTGAAAATAAACATCACACGTTAATTCTCCCCACCAAAATAATTCTCTCCAGAAACTGAAGTTGCAACTTTGTAAGTCCTTTTTAATAAAGGTTTTCCAATTTCCTTCCATGTGGTTACATTTACTATTGAAATGCCACTACCAGTATCTAGTAATATTTTTATTCCCACATTATTGATTTGTACATTAACAAATTTCCTTTTGTTTTGTATATCTATTTTTTCCGTCACAATATTGTATATTAATTTCTTCCTACAAAAATTTTTTCTTGGCTTAGTTCGGCAGTGTGATTTGATATGTCCTTTTTTACTAGTTATAACATTGTGCATTTTTCCATGGACAGTCTTTCCCAAGATGCAATTTTACACATCTACAACAAGGTTTTATATTCCTTTTTGTACATTTTTCCTTAGTCTTTACCAATGCACAAGTTATAATGCTTATATCCCGTGTTTGTGTTCGAACATCCTCATTGCAAACTATTATAACTGAAGTTACGACTTTATAAGTCATTTTTAATAAAGGTTTTCCAATTTCTTTCCATGTGGTTTCATTTACTATTGAAATATGACTGCCAGTATCTAGTAACATTTTTAATCCCACATTATTGATTTGCATGGTAACAAATTTTCTTTTCTTTCATGTGACTAATTTTTCCATCGCAATATTGTGTATTAATTTCTTCCTACAAAAATCTTTTTACTTAGTTTAGTTCTGCAGTGTGATTTGATACGTCTCTTTCTTTACCACAGTTATAACATTGTGCATTTTTCCATGGACAGTCTTTCCCAAGATGCAATTTTACACATCTACAACAAGGTTTTATATTCCTTTTTGTACATTTTTCCTTAGCTTTTACCAATGCACATTTTTTATTCTGAAGTTTTCAGAATCATGCTTCAGACTTGGCATTGTTTGTCAATCGTCCACTAATTCCTGTAGTTATGTTCAATCTTTGCTAAAATTTTCATTTGTACTTCGGGATCTTTTTCCGCTGTTAGACCTTGCATGAAAATTAATCCCTTGAACATATCTGGAGTCATTTCCTTTAGTTTAAATTGTTCACATTCTCTGTTGATGGTGCCAGCATACACGACTAAATCTTCATCCTCATTTTTGGTTAAATTCATGCACCTCCAACGAGCATGAAACAGAGAGCACTTGTCACTAAAGATTTTTATCAGAATGTGTACTGTGACTTCAAACCCTATTTTACCTGGTTTTCTTGGTAAAATATAATTGCAGTACTTTTTGTACTCTATTGGAGCTATTTTCCTTAACAACAACCTGGTTTTATTATCTTCTTCCAGCCATTGCATTCCACTAAATATTTCTTTATGTATGTGAAAATATGCAGCAAAAGTCAGTCAGTCATCAGGATTGTATACAAATTCTGATACAGTATTTTGCACTGCATCTGGCGTAAGAGACACTGAAGCATTTTTCTTCAAAACCAATTCCAACAACTCTTCTTGTTGTTGTTTTTGCAACTGTAGCAACTGTTGGGTATTTTGTTATTGTTGAATTTCAACTATTGAAGCCAAAATTTTCTCCATACCTGTGGAAAAATATTTTTCTAAACCAACATGGTTGAAATTCTTATAACTCCTGTTGCACACGTAGGAGTTATGAAAATCTGTTTGCCCACTATTATAACCCCTTGTTATACCATGCTTGAGTTCAAGTTCCTTGTCGTCAACTATTATAACTCCAGTTATAATGTTGCAATTTTATCCCATGCTTGTGTTTGTGTATCTTTGTCACCAACTATTATAACTTCGGTTGCAATGTTGCATTTTTATCCCATGCTTGAGTTCGAATATACTTGTTGCCAACTATTATAACCCCTTATGGAAAGGTTATTGTTATAACACACTCATACTTGGTATAACATAATTCATTAAAGTATTCTTTATATGTAATGTTTAGGCTATTGCCATACACCTGTATAGTTAGTATGAAGACCAACTCCAATACAACTACTCCCCTCACCCTCATACCATAATACTCTTTATAGTATTGGATGAGTTCAGAGTCATCCAGAGTGTACTCTTTACTCCACAACATTATGATACATCAAAATTTGTAAAAATGAAAAAAAATTATATAAAAAATAAAATAAATAAGTAAATAGATAAATAAAATATTTTTAAAATATTGTATATGTGTACATATACAATGGCTTGCAAAACTTTGGGGCCACCTCAGAAAATCAATTATATTTGTTAATTTTCCCCCCAAGTTGAAAGTGATTAGAAGTATGCTTTTCTCAATACATTTTATGGTCATTGAGGGCCAGAAAACAAGTTACTGCCTTTTTGTTAATGCTCTATGGCGGGTGATAGAGCATCTTAAGCATAGTGGTGCTGAAAAGAGGCCATGCAAAAATACTGGGCCCAATATTATGGCATATGACTGCAAAATGACCATCATTAACCAAAAAAACATTGGAATAGAAGGCTGGAAGGTGGCAAAAAGTAATTTTTAGTGATGAATGCAAAATAGAGTTGCATTCTAATGCAAGGGAAGATGTAAGAATAACAGTGTGCAAGATGCACCATAAAGACGGTCACATTTGGTTGTGGGGTTGCAACAAAAGTGATGGCAGAAGAAAACTATGTTAGTTTACTACGGTCTAATCTTCTGCCAGACTTTGAAGATAGAGAAATTTCTCAGCATGATAGTTCACCTTACCACACATGACATGCAACAAAATGGTTTCTTGTAGATGAAGATATTCAACTTTTGGAATAGTGGCCAGCACAAAGTCCTGATCTCAATATAACTGAACCTTTGTGGTGGTAAATGAAGAAACAAGTGCTTCAACAAAAACTTCACTACCTGCAAGAGCTTTGGGATTACTGCCAAGAAGAATGGGAAAAAATTCACAATGAAAACATCTGGTCCTTGTTCCAATAAATGCCACATCAAATTGAAGCAATTATTCAAGCCAAAGTCATCAACAATAATAATTAACACCATACTTTAACACTTTCTGTAATAATAAAGACCACATTTTGCAAAATAAAATGTTCTTTTTAATTTGGGTTTTTTGGTTAATGATGGCCATTTTGCAGCCATATGCCCATTCAAGTTGGGTTTTTTTCATAATATCCTGTGTACTGTATCAACTGAAACTGCATTGTTAAGACTGCATTCATTCCTCACTTGTCTGGCTGTTAATTTTGGATTGCCTACCGAGACTGTCACAATCTCTCTTTCATCTCTCTTGTCTAACTTTTGGGTTCTTCCAGTTTTCTTTTCAATTAAAACACTTCCAGTTGTAGTAAACATCTTTTGGATGGTTTGAACACATGTTGCTGGTGGCCAGCAAACAAATATTGAATGATGGAAAGCAAAACAAACAAATCAAAGTCTTGAGTAAAAAAAATATATTGCCAAGTTTAATTTTGTTAAAGAAAAATACATAAATAAAAATAATGTTAGTTTGAACTAGACAAAAGATAACTCTGCAAGCTCATGTAGAGGGTGAGAAATAGTGTTGTCCTGAGTAGTACAGTCTTGGTAGTCACTGGAGAACGTTGTCCTGAGAAGGACAGTTTTGTAGTCGCTGGAGAGAGTTGTCCTGAAAAGGACAGTTTTGTAATCACTGGAGAGCATTGTCCTGACAATGACAATTACTGTGGTTGCTGAAGAACATCGAACTAAAAAGGTTTATTGCATATCGTTGTTGCTGGTGAGGATGGCCGAAGCAGGAAGCCTGTTGGAGCTAGCTAGAGTGGCAGGAGCTGGATGCCTACTGGCAATGATGATGGCTGGCTAGCTGGAACTGCTGCTGATGTGCTGCTATTGCTACTACACTTTGATCCTCCTTATCTTGACCACAGAAGGTATGTTATTTACCCCAGTCTCCCCACTGAGACAAGATGTGACACAAGGTCGGGTTTTGTGTAGGAAACCCAAGCATGTACACTCAGAGCAGGTACAAAAATTCCCCAGCCCTCGCAACTGTTGGTTATGCTTACCTTGGTAGCGAGCACCGATCCCCTCTCTAACGTAATGAGATGCTGCAGCCTCACGCAGGTGTTTCCCCAGGGTGGGGCACCTCAAAGTATTATTTTCCTTAGCTACGACTTTGTCTGCAGACAAAGGCCACAAGTGAGTCATGTGCAGCCCATAGACAGAGACACAATTGAAAGATGACAATCCTTCCATAGCACTGATTACAGAAGGTATGTTTTTTGTAGCTTTTGAGGCCTCTTTATATCCTGAATCAGATTTGCAACAAAGCTGGTTAAGCTTTTTCTTCCAGTTGTTTTTAAAAAATTGGGGAGTACAGACAGGATATGACACACTGTTTTTGAAAATTCCCAGCCACCTGGCTATCTTTTGATGAGTCATCTTCCCCTTCAAAGTTACAATCATCTTTAGTAGAAATTTTAGCCATGATTTTAGTATAAAAATGCAAGCTACTAGGACTTGCCAAGGTACCTTATACTTACACTAATAAGATGGAATAATTCCTACTTAGAAATTTACATATTATCATGACTTTATCATCTCAGATCATTCATTGGCCCAAATAGTTTTGCATAAGCTTTTTTCAGATTCAAGAAACCTGAAATTTAACTGGTTCTAAATTTAAATGTTGTCATGTTTCTAAGAAAGCCTAAAATGTTAAGAATTTAAATTTAAAATTTGAAAGTTAGAATTAGCATTCCCTCATTCTAAAGAGTATAAATACAAGATCTGATAATAAGTTCAATAGATTGATGAAACATGTGGCCCTGATCAGCATTTTTTGATGAAAAGCTCTTGAGTTGGCCAAGCAGAACTTTTCCTGATTTACTGACTATTATAGCTCTACTGCGACACCAAGCCTCACTATGAAACCCCCTCATCTGAGTTGTTAACAAGGCTCAATATCAAGGATATAACATCAGTGCTGCACACCAGTCATCTTAGATGGTTTGGTCATGTCCAATGAGCTTTGTCTTCAGGATTCCTGATCAAAGAGGCTGAGGTAGACCTAGGAAGACATGGAAGAACTGCAATAGGAGGGATGTGCAGGAGTGCGGCCTTGCCCACATTAGCCTGTTTGACAGGGATGCTTGAAAAGAAGTCACTGGGAAACCCGCATAAGTATAATCAAAGCCCCAGATTTTGACTTGACTACTCATCTACTGAATGCTTTTGGACAGAAGTTTTGCTAGCCTGAAAATATATTAAATTCTTGTAATTTTCACATATTTTTTCAGCTGTATTGTTGTTATTATTATTATTATAATCTTCTTCCTTCATTTTGTCACATCTCTCCTTGAATCCTTTTTTATTGTCCTTTCACCTCAGTAACATTTTCTCAGTTTCCTTCACTCTATTGTCTTTCATAACCAGTAACCCCCTTGAGTTTTAGTGGCTTTATTACCATCCTTGGGGTGAAATAATTAAAAATTCACTTGACAGAAATATTAATTACATTGACTGGACATTACACAGTGAAAAGCAAAGAATTAGATAATATTTCCATTTCCCATTTAGGAGGATTGTCTTAAATGTTGTAATCAGTAAAATTAATAATAAAATTAATTATTTGTGCTTACCGTGGATTGGTGAGATGAGTGAAAGATTTGCTAAGTAAATTTCAGTTAGTATAATAAACTATTATTTTTACACCAATGCACATATTGTTTTTAGTACTTATGTCGATACCAATCCACAAGGATGTTTAGCCTGCCTATCATATTAGTTCGGTAATTTATAAAATCAGATGTCACCCACAGGCCAAAGGTTGGAAGCCCAGATCAGTCAACACGTTCCAGCCAATATTTGCAAGGGAAAGGTGGACAATGTACATATGTGCATTAATGTATTAGGTCCAGAGATAGCTGAAGATTTGATTAAAAACCAGCAGTGTGCATGGTTTTACAGCCTGGACATGTTCTCAGTGCTGAGTAATTATCACCTGAAAGCTTTTGAATATGTGTACATTAAGTCCTACTAGACATTTCTTTGTAAGCAGGAGTGGTAATCAACCTTTAATGTTGTTATTATTATTATTACCGTAAATACTTGTGGATAGGACGCCCCCACCGGATAGATCGCACCCCTACTTTATGGCTTAATAATTGATGATTTACTGTTGACCTGCAGATAGGTTGCACTATAATCTGGGGAGTTACACAGCCCTTTTTAAACATAAGAATTATCAGATATCTACCTTTACTTCAAAACTTAAAATTATTAATACACTTTTTGCAGTCCATTTTGTCAATCATCATATAAACAAAAGGAAGTAACTGTTGTACTAGTATTTTTATATTTACCATATATTAATTTTAAATCGAGTCAACTCGACAAAAAAAAAAAAGTAACTACAGAAGAAAATGTTATGGTACATTTAGAAAAGAGTGTTTATCTATTTATATATCAAGTGACAGTTTTAAAATTCATTCAGAACTGAATCTCAAGGATTCTTCTTCACTATCATTGCTGTCAAACATCATTCTCATTTCTACTGATCAATTCCTATGTTCTACTGATCAATTTCTATGTTCTTCTGCATAATTTCATACTTTTAATTTAAAACCTGCTTCATAACTCTTTGTTTTACTCATGATTAGGGTTTGCAACAATTAAAATCATAAACTATAAATTTAGCTACTAACTATATCATTACACACTGCAAAATAGTGCAAATGTTTTCAGTACTAGATTCATGAGCATTGTTATTTGTAAATAACACATAAGAACGCCTTTTAATGTTATATGAAACAGCCATTAAAGAAAATTATCTCATAAAGAATATATTTCATTTCTTTAAATCATATTTTTTAATGTATTTTTGACAAAATATATTTTGCCTATATTTCTGAGATGAGGTATTATGTACATTATTTACATTATTCAGACTATTGTCCTCATCTTTGTCGCCATATTTATTATAACGTTTCGGCCGTTGTACGCTCCGGCCTTCTTCAGGTGGTTGGAATGTTGAACTGAACCCTTTATTTCGCTCACTGGGGTAGACTGTTCTAGTTCCACATGCCATGTTTAATGGATGTCAGTTATCAGTTATCCCCTGTTAATTTTTCCCCCTGAAAGTTCTCCACTGCCTTAACTGCCTTTATTCAATGTGCCATGTGTCCTCAAGGAGTGTGAGTTCAATACCCGAATAATGTAAATAATGTATATATATTTTGCATAATGAATCCTGGGACTATTTTTTCATTGTCAATAAACATCTGCACGTGATTCCTTAACTTATGTATGCATGTTCAGAGTTTCTATATCAGTCTAGTACAAGGGACCCAACTGAATGGTGTCTGATGGATCAATGAATATTTTAATTATATTTATTGTGATAGATATGTGAATCTAGCAGCATGAGGTAAGTTTAAAGCAGTGAGTCAGTATATATGACAGATAAATTGTTTCTATACGGAAAAAAAACTCACAGCTTTAGTGTTTATGGATATCATTACCAATTTCTCATAAATCATGATAACAAGGTAGTGCTAATATTTTGTGAAATTTTTGGTAAAAAAGTGTGACCGCGAGTATATATGTGTGTGTGTGTGTGTGTGTGTAATTTGGCAGCAACTTTTCTTTTAAACATGTTGTGTTGAATGTCAAAGACAACATAGTCCTGCATATTTTCTTTTGAATTTTCTCAAATTTGAGAAAATTCAAAAGAAAATAATATTCAACACAACATGTTTAAAATATATATAAAAGGAAGAGGTTATAGTCGTTCCGACGAGAGAAAAGTGTGAATATTAAAAAGAAGAGAGGTACCGCAAACGTTTTTAGTTGTAATGTGGATTTTTTTTTTTAATATTATGCTTTATTTTTCATAATTTTACTACACGCGTTTCTGGTCTCGCGACCGTCTTCAGGTAAAGGGTGGAGATTTCCACATATTATTAAAAATAATTAAATTTTTCTTTATGTTTTTCAATGTTAAATATTCTCGATACGAGACATTCTCTATTTTTGTGTTAGTAATCCAAATGTCTTTCTTGAAATGGCAGTGAAGAGTTCTGAGCGAAGGGTCATAAAACAATTAATGTTGGTTTGGAAAGTGATGAATTAGTTGTCGGTATCTTATGTTTTAATGCCCACTGTGTGTTCTTAGATCTATTTCCATTTTCGTGTGTATATTCCCCCTCAATACATACACTGTCTCACTACGAAGAATAAATAAACACATTTGTACACATACATACTTCCCAAGTTACATGGAACCAGCACACACATACACACACACACATACATACATAATTCAAAATACTCTTTTAAGTAGGCGCCCGAGGGGGTCGTCAGTGATGTTTTGACTTGGTTCATCAGGGAGTTTCGGGTCTTTCAACATCATACTCCCCATCACCAAATCGACCCAATCACGGGAGATCAAACCCTGATACCCCCTCACAGTGAAACGCTAACAACTACTCTGGCCTTTGTAAAGAATTAGACAAAGAAAGACCACATATTCCGCATATCCGATTGGATGTTTGTACAACCAATCAGCAGCGCGAACTATCTTTTAAATGGCCCGCAGTGGGTTACTGGCTTCTTTTCTTTTGATGGATAGCAGTTTCAGTGGATAACCGAGGAGGTAATCTTAATATTCCTAAGTTTAATCCCTTCCCTAAGTATTGTATCGTTTAAATATTTGCCGTTTGTATTTTATTTGTGCTTTGGGGGGGGGGGGATTAAACTCAACCCTACTATCACATTTTATCGTTTAGCCCAATTCTTAAAATTTATTACAGGTTAACTTTAACTGGATATATTGACTAAATTTAAATAATTGTCCATGAACATAGAGTATATTTCTTTTCCTGTACACACAAAAATAAAATTAGAAAGAAAAGAAAATAAAGTAAAATAAGCACCATAATATTCCTTAACAGTGATTTAAAACTATTTACAAATTTAAAGTCGTTTAAATACAACAGACAACGAAATACTCCTGGAATATATTAAGAATTGAACTTCACATTATACATACATACATACATACATACATACATACATACATACATATATATATATATATATATATATATATATATATCACTTAAAACGATAACAAACTAATAAGATAAAGTAAAAATAATATAGAAACGATTTATAACAAAAATCGAGAGAAAAAACTCTATAAATACACTATGTACGTGTTATGATTCCGATTAAAATATACAAAATGCGAAAAGTTCGTATAAATATAAAGTTAAAAAAAGAAAAAGAGAATAATAGAAAAAAGTCTTATGAGATGGATCGCGCCGAAACCACTAAAGGTAACTAGTAACTTAAAACTACCGCGTAAAAATGGGTTTAACATAAAAACAATATATTTACAAATAACACAATTTACCAACTGACATCATATGTTCGTTGACTGTACCTGTACAAATCAAGTCATGTATTTAAATATAGAGAAAAAAACAAAAAACGATGATTATATGTTACAATTATATAATAATTATTTACAGATTGAACTGGTTTAATAATTTTACTTTGTAGTCCAAGAGCTATCACGCTTAATCCATAACCATTTTGCTGTCCTTTCTGCTGTATTAGTTATGGTCCGAATGGCCTTTCTTTTGTTAGCACCTGCTAAGCCAATATCAGTTAGGGCTTTGCATAGAGACCTTGCAGCAAAACCCCTTACACCCACCTCGATTGGTAAACAGCTTGATTTCCATCCATTGTTTTTACAACTCGTTATTAATTCATCATATTTTAACATCTTCCGTTTGTGGGCTTCTTCTGCATGCTCTTCCCATGGCACTGTCAGTTCCCACATTATTACTTTCTTAATATTGTTAGAGAAAAATACTAAATCTGGGCGTAAAGATGTTTGCACGATGTGGTCAGGGAATTTTAATCTTTTCCCTAAGTCGACCCTTAATTCCCAGTCTGTTGCTGGTGACAGGATATTTGCTATGTTCTTGTTCTTTTTTTGGGTTTCTCACCAGCTCTATGAAACTCTATAGCTCTTTTATCTAGGTTTAAGGTATTATTGCTGATGGCCATACTAACTATCTTTGCTATATCCTTAGAAATCCGTACATACACATACATACACACACGCATACGTACACACACATACTTCCCAAGTTACATGGAACCAGCACACACATACACACACACACATACACATATATACGTACATACATACACACGTACTTCCTAAGTTGTGTGGGGTTTGTGTGAGTAGCTCCCCTGCTTTCGCCAATATGCGCGCATATATATGTGTACATATATACATTTTTCGTGTTCCACAGATACCCGCATGTGAGCGTGCGTGCATGTATGGGAATGGCTTGATCACTGTATTTGGTCACTATGTGTGCATGTTGTGTGCTTTTGCGTGTGGAGTCATGATCTATTTAGTTCCGGTTTGAATTTGTTTATGAAGTTTTTTTCTTGTATTTGTAGGTAAGAATAATTGTCTGTTTGATATATTGGCATAATATTAAATTTACCCTGGTTACATTTAAAGATGTGTTGTGATACAAAAAGTTTTCTGTTGTCTGGTAACTTTATGTTGCTTTTGTGCAGGAAGACCCTGTTGTTCAGTTGTTGGCTGATACCTATATATGACTTCCTGCATTTTGTGCATTTAAGTACATAAATCACATTTTTGGAGTTGCAGTTTAAGTTTTTGTTTATTATAAACGTTGTTTTGGGGTTTTCAAAAGTGTAGGAGTTTCCTTCTATAATGATGTCACAAACCCCACATCTTTCTTTGTTGCATTTTGTGACTCCATGTATTATCTGTTGGGTAAATTTAGATGAGGTTAATATGTGTTTTAGGTTTTTAGATTGGCGTTTGCTTTTAATTATTTTGGTTGTTTTTAGTATATTATTCAGTTTATTATTCTTCCTAAGTAGGTCTAGATTTTTTGTAATTTTTGTGAATATTTCTGGATTGTTTTTGTTGTATGTTGAGACATATGCTAGAGTTGGTTCGACGTTACGTTTCTTTTTATTTCTAAGTTGATCTAGAGGGATTTTTTTTGCGATTATATGGTTGTTTTTATTTCTAATGAGTATATCTAAAAATGGTAATTCGTTAAAATTATATTCTTGCGTGGATTTGATTTTTGGGTGTAAGTTTTGAAGTAGAGTGTGGAATTGGTTAATGTCACCCCATGAGGATTTCCAAAAGATGAAGCAATCATCTAAGTATCTTTTCCAAGAATTAGAGAATTGGGTTTTTATATTTGCCCCATATATTTGTTCTATCTGTTCATAGAGGTTTTCTTCTAGGTAAGCATATGTTGGGGTATGTGTACATATATACATTTTTCGTGTTCCACAGATACCCGCATGTGAGCGTGCGTGCATATATACATATATATATATATATATATATATATATATATTGCATATAACATTCGTCTGCAGTAGTACAATTTTTTTTAGATGCATATTTATCCTTGATTTTTGTTCTGATGAGAGAAGACTGATAAACTGATTTAGCTGTTTTTAATCATTTTATTTTGGTATTAATATTTTACCGTAATATGTAATTTTTGTTACCCCTCTTTTTGTTATGAATTGTTTCTTTTTTGTTATGAAATGTATTTTAATATGTCTACTTTCATTGCTCTAATAACATTTTCTATCCCTGCAAAAATATTTCAATAAAATAAATGTTTACTCTTTCTGTAAGCTGACCTAGCTAAATTTGGAAATGTGAAACTCAGGCACATTCAATTATTACATAAAGTCAATTACACAATGCCTCTTTAATATTGCTTATTGTATTGTTATGCTAAGATTAATTAAAAAGTTATTTTTCTTTAATATGTAATCACAAAAACTTAAAACAAAATGAGACTGAAAATGAAGTACTGCTGCCATCTCTGGTTTGAAAATGTCTAGTCTTCACTTTGCAGTCTTGATAGACTTCAAAGCATCTACACAGCCTTGTGGGTAATGAATTATTTTCCATTAAGCAACTCCATTCCCACAAATGAAATGTTGCTACTATATCACTATTTCCATGATAGTTTCATCAACTATAACTCTCACAGCTAAAACCCATCATGCTACATACAACAAGGTGAATCACTCTCATTTCTTTCATCTTCAATTAGTAAGAATGAAGTTTCCATACTACAATCTTAACCCGTTCAAGTCTACGGTTAACCATTATCTTTCTTACATATCCTCATAAACTGCATCTGTAACTATACTACTCTTACTCTTACCTATCATGCAATGAGCTCCTTCAGTACAGCTCTAGCTTGAGTGGCTCTTGGTCTTTGTAAAGGGCAAACATTAATGAAAAAAAAGGTATAATCAATCAATAAGGTAAACCTCTGAAGAAAGAAATGCAAGAACAAATATCAAACAAAAAAGCTATCAATTTTATTTACAAGGCTTCATTGAGGGTTTACCAATGAATCAAAATCAACAGATTAGTTTTACAAGCTTTTGTAAGTTTGACAATGTTAAGTGCTGAACTATTGTGGTATTTGCCAAATAAAGCCAATTTTATTATATATCTACAGACAAACACACACACAAAGTAAAATTTTGGAAAAAGGAGAGTCACATCACTGAAACAGTTGCACTCACCGACATTTGTCAATATTTGAAAATTTAAAAGACCTAAACAATAGATGTGAGCAAAGTTAAGCAGTGGTTAATGTATTTCTTTAGTAGTGGTGGCAATGTGCATGATAAGCCAAGTGCCAGGCATTAATACAGACCAGTCAACCCAAAAAATGTAGAAAATAGTCTTGTGTAGCTGAAAACTTGCTCTATCCAACAGTGTTATTGTGCTCCCTGTATCTGTTTCTATGAAAATAACTCTGGGGCATTACTTTCAGAGAATAGCCAATGATTATGGCTATGTAGAGAGTAATGTTTTGTAGGGGAAAAACTTGCTCTATCCAACAGTGTTATTGTGCTCCCTGTATCTGTTGGAGTTTCTATGAAAATAACTCTGGGGCATTACTTTCAGAGAATAGCCAATGATTATGGCTATGTAGAAAGTAATGTTTTGTAGGGGAAAAACTTGCTCTATCCAACAGTGTTATTGTGCTCCCTGTATCTGTTTCTATGAAAATAACTTTGGGGCATTACTTTCAGAGAATAGCCAATGATTATGGCTATGTAGAGAGTAATGTTTTGTAGAGGAAAAACTTGCTCTATCCAACAGTGTTATTGTGCTCCCTGGATCTATTGGAGTTTCTATGAAAATAGTTTTGGGGCATTACTTTCAAAGCTGTGTGTGCTACATTTTTCCTCTCTACATTATTGTACTTAAGTCAAAATTGATGTCTACCTGAAGAAAATCAGTAATTTTTCTTTCGTAAATTGTACATATATTCGACTCTTAAGGAAATTAAATTTTAACATTCAGCATTATTCAAAATATTACTTTCCCTTCCACTGCATTCATTTTTACAGCTACCATGTTTGGGGATTACAGTCAAGGTCATTTTTGCTGTAGCCATAGCAGGATATGACAAAACAATCACAAAATTTAAGTGCACTATTGTTTAGTGATTATGTTATCTACAGTGGCAAGGATCAATAAGAGCTACATCAGCATAAGTTCATTGTTCTGTGATCAACATTCGAATAAAATTCCAACAAAAACATTGGTCTTCTTTTATTAGATGAGAAAGATATTCTTGTAATTTGTAACCCTCTGCTGGGAACAAACAGTCTGCAAGCAGATAAAGAACAAGTTTGGTCCATACACAAAAATAGAAAGAGGATGCATTTTCTCACCAATTTATTCAGCAAGATAATCCTAAGAAAACTAATAAATATACCAAGTTTTTATAAATGGCGGACATAATCTTAACAGAAGACATGTAAATGACACTTGCTGTCTCAGAAAGGAAACTGAAAAAACTCTTCTTAGACAAAATGGAAATCAAGAACAAAGGACTTAACTGTAAGGAGATAAATAGCATGGTCATCAGTAAAAGAGACACGTCAAAGTGTGTACTATGTATTGGGAATATCAAAATAAAGCATGTCCGAAAATTTAATTATTTTAGTAGTATATTAACAGATGACAGAAAATGGGACACAGAAATCCAAAGGTGCATAGGAACTGCAAAAGATACATTTCAGAAATTAAGCAAAGTAATAAGAGATAGAAAAAATGTCCCTAAGAATAAAAAAAAGAATTGCTAACAGCTATGTAATATCTAATCATCTATATGGTAGTGAATGCTAGACAACTTGCTCACAGATGAAAAAGAGACTTGAAACGATATATGGCTTTATCAATGATTACTAAGAATACCATTGTGTGAACATGTGAGCAACAAAGAAATCTAAAGGAAAATAGAAACAAAATGGAGACATATACTTAAAATCATTTAGAGACAGTTAAAGTTTCTAGTATACAAAAAAGAGGGTTTAGAGAATTTAACACTCGCAAGGCATACTGAAGGCAAGAGAAGCAAGGAGAAACAGTTTGCGTGAATGGATGGCAGAAGAGGGAGAGAGGGATGATAAACACTTAAAAGTTACTTTGAACAACAAAAGGAAAGAAGTTGTGGAGAGCTATAATTCCCTATTTATGTTTGTATGGATGGATGGCAGAAGTGTAACAACGAAGGATTGTAAATTTTGAAAAGTTACTGAGCGCAAAAAAGAAACAGGAAGCTTTGGAGAGCCATGATCACCAACGTCCTCCTGAAATGACAAGGCACATGAAAGAGGAATTTCTTAAAAAATCATGGATGTCATTCATGACCTAAAATATTCTGAAAGTGGTAACAGGTAGAGAGAGATTGATGAGAGGATGTGGAAAGGCATGTTTAGATGATTACATTAACATGCGCTAAAAAAAGAACACATTTATATGAAATCATACACAAAATGTTAGAGTTTAAATTACCTTTTACTTTTCATCCTCCTGGATTTTTATTGGTATCTACCAGGGCCAACATATACACTGGGGGCCATCGGCAGTGCTTTTTGAACCTAACTTTCTTATCAACCATTGCTTTTTTTCTACCTACATTTATATATGCTACAAATTAAACTTAGCACAACTAGCTATTAAAGGGTGAATAATTTTCATGGATTTTGACGTCATTCTGGGGTATTTTTTCCTTGCAATCTGTGAATTTGTTTTCCTCAACTTATGTCGTGAAAAGACACTATATAAAATTCAATATTTTTTGTCCATAATGTTGAATATGCTAAAATTATTCAACTTATTAACAAGAGAAATCTAAAGTTAATGTTAAAAATTGCCACAAAACATTGTTGATTTATTTCAGATGGAATGATCTATGGAATGACAGGCCTGTAATTTGAATTTAGATACATTTTATTTATTTTTAATTTTTTTAGTTGAATTGTTCACCTAATTTACATATGATCCCTTATTGTACTTAATTAGGTTACAATAACATTTGTATTTTATATGAATACTACCTTATGAAAATTGAGATTTAGTAGAGTGGCAGGGGGTGTATCATAGGTTCAGGGAGACATGAGACCCTTGCACCGTCTCTGGTACCTAATTTAGGTTTATGCACTCAGATCAAGTTATTTAGTCCAGTGGCTTGTTAGATCATTCCTAACAACTTATGAGCAGCTTTGACTATTTACAATGATCTATGCACAAGTCTTAAGAATAAAAGCATATATTCCTTGTTAGTCTACATGTTTGTGAAGACCAGTATAAAGCAATTTACTGTTTGCTGAATATAACATGATTTATTAGTCTCAAAATAAAAAAAAATGAAGTAAGAAATGATGTTACTCAACGTTTCTTAATCATTTCACCCCTAGCAAGGCAATAAAGCCACTAAGATGCAAAGTGTTACTGAGTGTGCCAGAATATGAGAAAAAGAAAAAAATTATTAAGGAGAGTGAACAATAAATGAACAGGAATTAAGAAGACAAAAGGTAATGATTGACATTGCATTTAACTTTTTGAAGATTAAAGTTGACTGGAAAGCAAGAAGCCAGAAGAGAGTTCCACAAGCCAGAAGTATGAGAGAAGGAATAGTTTGCATAAAACTTACAATTACATTTAGCCACTTCAACTGTAAAATGATGAGACCTAGCTACCAATCTAGTACTGCGCTTGAATTCATAAAGTCTAGATACCAAAGACGAAAGTTCATCAGAAAAATTACCATGAAAATACTTATAGAAAAAGCACAGAGAAGTTACATTATGGTGGTGGGAAAGTGACTGAATCCGTGATGCCAGCTTAGGACTGATAACATTGCAGATTCTTCTTTGGAATTTATCAAGAATCTCTAAATACATAAAAATTATCTAATATTTTCTATCCTGGACAACCAATTTATCCTGTTTCATCTCCATTTCCATTATTTATAGTCAGACTAATTTTTGTTATTATCACAATATTTCATCCATTATGCCCTTCAGCTTTCCTCAGGTGTCTGATCTGAATAACCCACAAGGAATTTTGAAATGAACTGGTTTAATCTATGGAGCTAGATAGAAGAGACTGTTTTTGTTCCACAGTCCATTTTTAAGCATAACATTTCAGTTACTGAAAAAGTGAGCTAATTTTTACTATTTCACAGAGGGGGTGGGTATATAACAGACTCAGCCTTGATTATTCCCCTACTCATTTCACCCCTAACCCCATTCCAAAAAAATTATATCCCCTGAAATATAAGCAGGATGAAGTCTCAGAATTTTTTTAATCATTTCACCCCAAGCAAGGTGATAATGCCACTAAAATGCAAGTGAAAGTGAATGAGAAGACTTTAGTGAGGAGAAAGGACAATAAGAAAACAGGGTTCAGGAAGACAGAAGATGGTAATTAATGTTACATTTAAATTTTTGAAAATTGTAGGTGGCAGGATAGTAACAGATTGGGAAAGAGTTTCACAGGTAAGAAGTGCGAGAGAAGAAACTATTAGAATAGAACTTACAGTTACATCTAGCAATTCAACACTAAAAAGATGAAACCTAGTTGCCAGTCTTGTAGCATGCTTAAATTCATACAGTCAAGGTACCAAGTCAGAGAGCTAATTAGAACAACTGCAATGAAAATATTTATAGGAAAGACAGATGGAAGCCATGTTACAGTGATGGGAAGTGACTGAAGTTGAGATGCCAGATCAAGATCTATTACATTACAGACCCTTCTTTGCTCCTTCTATATATAGGTGTTGTAGAGTTATTTCCTCAGTGGAAACTGTATTTGGACTAAATTCGGTCCTAAATAGGTTCAACGTACAAAAACGTTAGGAACTTGTTATAATAAGTATTATGCAGTTGTGGTAGCTGACTACTTTCGTATTCGACTCCTGTCAACCCTCACTGACTCCTACTTATATTAGATGGGAGAGTCTATTATCTATAGACTAGGTGTGTTTCACCATAACAATAGGAGCACCAAACCAGAGATGGCAGCAATATTCAATGCATGGACAAATGGTAGATTTATAAATGTACAAGATGGATTCTGATGAGATAAAAATGTCTGGCAGGACACAGTGAACCACCTTTCCCAGTAGCAGACCTTACTATCCCTCTCAGTCACTGTTCTGCCTTCTATTTACACAAGTTCATTAAGTAGGTTGATCATGGACCTCCACAACTTCCTACCCTTTGTAACTCTAAGCAATGTTCGCCACCTTACTATCCCTCCCAGTCACTGTTCTGCTTTCTGCTCTCCACAACTTCCTACCCTTTGTAGCTTTAAGCAAATGTTTGCCAACCTATTATCCCTCCCAATCTCTGTTCTGCCTTCTATTTACACAAGCTTAGGGCACCACGATGTGGTGTAATGATTAGGAAGCTTGTCTTGCTAGATCAATTACGACTGAGCAGTGAGTTCAATCCTCACTGGGTGCCCCATACTTTCAGCCTTGTTCCACTTCTAAGCTGTGCTTAGAAAATCACTATTTACACAAGCTCATTAAGTAGGTTGATCATGGACCTCCACAACTTCCTACCCTTTGTAACTCTAAGCAATGTTCGCCGCCTTACTATCCCTCCCAGTCACTGTTCTACCTTCTATTTACACAAGCTTGTTACGTAGGTTATTTGCTGTTTCCCTCTACCTCTTTTACTTTCAATATGTCCTGTAAGTGTCAAATTCTCCAAGCCCTCTTTCCTCATTATGTGTCCCAGATATTTTAACTATTTCTTTCTGATTCTAAGTATAAGTGTCCTTGTTTTCCATTTACCCTAAAACTTTCTTCTAAAAAAAGAAATCCAACAGTTTATATCAATTTTATAAATGCCATCATGTTTGACAGCATTGGTAAACTAACATTAATGTAAGATTTTACTGGAAATAAAATGGGATTTTTGTTTTTTATTGTATTAAGTAATAAACTGATCCCCAGTGTTAGCATATGTTAATAACTGGAGAAAAATATGTTTAAAAATTACATGAATAAACCTAATAATAGTAAAGACTGAACAAATATCAATTTTATAAGTTATTGTTTTTGACAGCATGGCTAAGCTAGCATTAATATTTTACTGGACTTAAAGTGGGGTATTGGTTTTTTATTGTTATGAAGTAATAAACTGATCACCAGAGTTACTATATATTAATAATTAGAAAAAAATCTATTTAAACACTTCCATATTAAAAGCTAATTATAATCATTTAAAATCTGATCTTTTTTAATCTTATAAGTAAACTCTTGACTAATAATTTAGCAGTTGACACATTATCTGAAAAATACCAAATTTTTCCCAATTCATCATTAGTAATTATTATTATTATGAAAGGATACTGAAAAGTCTTTAGTTTAACCTTCTGCCCAAAACCAAATGACCAAACATTAATTTGTTTTTTAGAAGTGTTTCTTGGTCAGACTGAGAACTTTTCTGCACCCACATGTGGAAGTTGTTACAGCAATTTTATCAGTATTAAAAGAAGTAATAATGTGAGAACATTAAAACAAAATAAAAAATAAAAAACAGAATTTGTTCAGATTATCAATAATTGATTACTAGACTGGCACCTGAAAGTCTCACCCAACAACCATTTATAAAAGGTTTCCATTATTTAATCGATATTCTTAGGAAGCGGATCAGCTTTAGGGGGCAGTGGGGGGGAAATAAAAAGCAGCAATATAGCAAAACAATCTTGTTGACATTTTTTATCCTAAAATTATTTACTTGAACTACAATGAGAAAAGCCATCAAGGTCAAAGTAATAATGAAAAGATTTTGCTGTCAAAGCAAACAGACTTGAGGGAAATCAGAGTGTCTGATGATATGATGCTCAGTTTCCTGTAAAATGTTCTTTGGTAATCCAACACAAGATGCTAACATTTCAAAAGAGGATCAAAATTCCAATGTTTTTGGGATTTCATTTCATTTTTTTATATGATAGTCACTGAGTGAAATCTGAAGTAGAAACAAACTTTGAGCTTTTCATAGACACCAGAAACAGATGGAGCACCGAATGGTAAATACTAATAAAAAAAATAAAGAAAGAAAAAAAACATGGGTCATACCAAAGGTAGAGATTGACTTCATTATTTAATTTATTATAGAAAAGATATTTACTCAGTTTCATCAAGTGCAAAGCCACAACAGGACACTAATTAATAACTGAACTTTTTACATTATTATGTGAGGCAAGCTGTACAGTAGATCTCATTATAGAAATGTATTTTCAAATACATAGACAGATTTCAAACAAACTTTGTTTCTAATATCAAAGACATTTAAGTAAGAAAAGAAAATGTTTACTTAAGATTGCCCAATTTATTAACCCTTTGAACCCTGACCCCCTGATACACTTTCACAGAGCAGCATGTATATTGGCTGCTTGGGTTCAAAGAGTTAAAATATCAAATGGTCTGAAACGAGCTTAACAGTAAATCTCCTTACAGAATTGTACATCTAAATGAATAGATAAATTTCAAACAAGCTTTCTTTCTAATTCCTAATAGGTAGCCTAAACTAAAATTTTATATTCAATATATCTAAAAACACTTAATACAGGCATAGAGATCATGACAAACCATAAAATTGGTAACAAATTTATCCCAGTAGATCAATTAGGAAATATGTTATGACCATTCAAAGTTCATTTAAACTTAAAACCAATTTTAACAGTGCATAACTGAAGAAGCAGGCTTCAAACAAGTTAAAAATCATCATAAGTGTAATATATTAATAGTCTTGGAGTAAAGGAGAGATATTGCTAATGGACTCAATAATTCTTAGATCAGACCAGCCTAAACATTGGGAAAATTTTGTTCTCAAAAACAAAATCATACAAATATGACACAGAAGAGTAAATTTGACAAATCATACAAGTTTCATTTCAACAGTTAATGCCTTACAATGTATCCCTATACTTCATAGCACAACAAAAATGAAACTAATCTTTTTTTTATTCACTAGTACATCAAATAAAATAAAAACGTATATTTACACCCCATAAAAACAGCCAAAAGCGAAATTTGGCAGTAGGGCAAAAACAAGTTAAAAGGATACTATACCAAGCTTGCCACAAAATGAGGTGCATTTTGTTTTAGTGATGTACAAGGCCTGGGGGCCACTCAAGGTAGAGGGTTACAGAGTAAGAGGCACAGCTTATGAGGATATGTATAGAAGATAACGGTTAACCCTAGACTCGTACACCCCATAAAAACAGCCAAAAGCAAAATTTGGCAGTAGGGCAAAAACAAGTTAAAAGGATACTATACCAAGCTTGTCACAAAAAGAGGTGCATTTTTTTAGTGATGTACAAGGCCTGGGGGCCACTCAAGGTAGAGGGTTACAGAGTAAGAGGCACAGCTTATGTGGATATGTGTGGAAGATAACGGTTAACCCTAGACTCGTACAGGTTTATATTGTAGTGATCAGGGAGACAACCTCCTGGCAGTCAGTTCCATAAGGCAATGGGAAGAAGCTGCTTAAGTGGAACTTACATTTCACCAGGGGAATATGAAGAGAATGTGGGTGGTTTTCTACAAAGTGTGTGGCATGGTAGGTCTTAGCTGTGAAGGTTAGGGCTGGTGGAACTAAGGAGTGTAGTTCCTTTGAACACTCTCCATGGAAATAGCGATAATCAGCAAGAGGCTTGTGACATCTTGTCTGTGAGAAAGTGTTGCAGAGTGGAAAATAATTCATCGCCTACAAGGACACAGAAATGCTTTTGGAATCTATCAAGAATGGAAAGTGAGAACTGGGCAGCTACTACCCAAATATAACAGCAGTACTCCATTTTTGGTCTGATCTGGCCCTTGTAAAGGTAGAGGATAGTGGGATGAGTGAGGTACTTGTTGGAGCAGTACAGGGAACCAACCACTTTCCCAGCATCTTTAGCAATGGATTGTATATAGGAGTTCCACTTGAGGTCTGGCACTCATTAAACATTCAAGGTACCAAGGGAACGTCTGTTCATCATGATTGGTGAAAGTTCTTGGTTTGATCAGCGATGGTGGAAGGTCACTAGTTTGGTTTTTGAGGCATTGAATGTGACCATCCACTTTTTCCTCCACTGATCTGCTAGAGCTAGATCAGAGGAGTGATCAGTTGCCAAACTCTGGTCACTGAGGCTTTTGGAGGTGCACCCATATATCATTGTATCATCAGCATAGATATTCACAAATGATTGGAATATACTCTTAGGCAGATCATTTATGTAAAGTAGGAAGAGGGTTGAACCAAGAAGCAAACCTTAGGGAACACCCATGCTGATCACCTGTGATTCAGAAGACTAGCTTGTAATAACTACCTTCTGGAACCTACCCATTAGGACTTTATAACCAAGAAAACTTTTCCAGTGACTCTATAGCTAGAGAACTTGGCAATAAAAACTTATGACATTTTGTCTGGACTGGTGGCCCTCTTAGGGTCAAGAATTTGGGCTGTATTGAAAATATTAAAGAGATTATGTTCAATAAGATGCAGGAACTTTGAAACTTTACTCATTTTGGGATGAGAAATTCAACAAAACAGCTATTTTCACTGTTATATCAATACTTTTATATATATATATATATATATATATATATATATATATATATATATATTATTTTGGAAATTTTAGTTAAATTTTCAACTTGTCAAAAACAAGACAGTAATGACTACAAAACTTTTGTTTTCCTTTTGTAAAACAAATACTTTATAATAGTGCTTTAAACTTCTTCAGTTTTAAACTAACAGAAAAGACTTTCTGGATTCCATTGTGAATAGTTCCCCTGCACTTCCTGTCCTAATGGTGATTTGCCAACTAAATGTCTTTATAAGCCTCTGATGATATGGCTAATATTTCAGGAAGACTCCATATCCAGCCATCACTTGAAACTTGCATTACATCAAAGTCCCATCTGAAGACAAATGTTGATTCCACTTGTGCAATATCATCTGACAAAGTCTATCGGAAATAATCATTTCTGCTCTTTGGTGAAGCTAAAAACTTTATCACAGCACTGAATGGAAATGCAATATCAATGACTCGGCTAATGTAAAAATTGGAGTCATAATATACTGCAACCAACTGGCTTTGTTGCTTATAACTGAAGGTCAACTGAGGTGGTTCTTCTTCATCACAACTGCTAGAGTTGTTTAAATACTCAGAATCACTGACTGTCTTTTCCTCTTTCCTTTATCTTAGAGATGAAGATGAATCAACTGATTTTCTGGTCATCAGTAAGTTGCAAAGATTTACTTTCACTGGTGTTGATTTTGATCTTGATAGCGAAGAGAACCTTCAGATATCCAAGTTGATCTTTCACTGCTTCCAAACCACTGCTCATTGCACATCTTTAATAGACTTCACAGGACCACGATACTTGATGACTGAGTTTATGATTCTGTTTCTCAGCAACAGCTTCACATTTTTTCCTTCTTTTGCTTCGGATTTTTAGCAATCCTTTCTTATACATGAAGTTTCAGAAGTACTTGTAGCTCGGATGTTTGTTGCAGATGTTTTGCATTCTTTCTTGAAATGCCAAGTCAGTCAGTTATGTGCCATGCGTGATACACGCTTAAGCAATCATGTATCTATCAATACATGACTGATGAGGCAGATTTTTTCCCGCAGTAGGTTGCCATTTCTTTCTGCAGTAGTCTAGTTGCCATCCAAGGCTATAGAACCCGATCTGTCCTTTCATAGCTGGGTGGAGAAGAAGAGGATTCATACCTTTCCCAAGGGTATTAGCATGTAAGTGAATGTAATGGATTCAACTGGAATTCGAACTCAGCTCTCCAACTGATTGCTACTCATTTGCAGATTTTACTTCCAGCCAAGCTGTAGCCTGGTTGCACTTGAGCATGTTTCAGTGAAGTTTTTTTCTATTCCATCTTCCAAATATCATTAACACATTTGAGTTTTGAAATTTTGGGATGTTTGAGAAAATTTTTTATACTTACATAAAAGAAAAATCCATGATGTTACTTGAGCAAAATAAAAATACATTCAAATTCAACCGTGAATATACTAATAGTTTGTCATGAACCTTACCAAAAAACAACTTAATAAAACACAAAAAATATTTTCATTGATAGCTCACACTTGTATAATTTAAAATATTTTCATTCACATTTGACACAAAAAATCTACATTGAATATCTATTATAAAAAAAATGTACTTGTAATTTGTTGTTGCAATTCTGAAATTCTTCCAATAAGGGACTTTTCTATTAAATAAAGATAGGTTTTAAGAATCGAAGAATGTAAAGTTTAATTACCATTTTTTAGTGTAACGTTAAAAGGCTACTGTGGTTTGGACAGCTCACGGGTTACTGTCCGTAAATAAATGTTATTTTCACTATGTTTTAAGTAAAAAAGTATAATTTTTACAAAATCCAGTTAGTTATTCCTTAATTTTACTAACTTACTTTGAAAAAAAAAACAAATGCTGGATTGTTAAGAGATTTTAAATTTGTTATTTTCTTTTATTGTCAAGAATGTAGATTTAGTGAGTGACTGTGGCAAGCTTTTAAAAATGTCTTAAAAAATTAAAACCTTATTTAAATAGGTAAAATTGTTTTCTATATTTTTTTTTTTTTTTTTTTTTTACAGAATAAAAGACACAATCTAACTTCTAAAGAGAAATTTAAATTACTTAAAATGTGTTTTAAAGTTTTTTCAATAAGTTCATAGCGATATTTTTTTTTAATCTGTATCACTCCATGCAAAGCAGTAAAGCCATTAAGACACAATGGGGTTACAGGGTATAGAAGAATTAGGAACAGAAACATTAATAATGAGTGGGAAGAGGAAAGAGTAATCGGGAAATCAGTAGATAGCGATTGACATTGCATTTAAATTTTTTGCAGATTAAAGTTGGCTGGAAAGCATAGAGCCGGAAGGGAGTTCCACAAGCAAGAAAAGAAACTGTTTTTTTTTTTTTCGATCGGTAGTAGCGACGGGCGGTGTGTACAAAGGGCAGGGACGTGATCAACGCGGGCTGTGTTTTCGCACCTTTTTTTTCCAGTGAAAAACACATTGATTTGGAAATTCTTGCAAAAAGATCAAATAATTGTCAGATTTTAATGAAACTTTCAAAACTTATTCACAAATGAATGAAATTTTTCTTGAAATTTTTTTTTTTTTACCTCTTGGCAAAAATATGTTTGTTTTTTTTGACATGTTACCCAACCACTTACTTAATTTTGAGAAATTAAATTTTCATCCAAAAATTTGTTTTATTAGTTAAAAGCAAGTCTCCTTGGATAATGTAAATCAATTTTTTTTCTAAACTGTTACTCATTTCCCAAAAATCTGCTCCAAATCATAAAATGAAAAATGCAATAAGACTGACATTATTTAATTAGAAAAGCTTTTAAGTGATTTTTTAAATTAGATTTATTAAAGACACTTAAGAAAAAAAATTTTTTCAATGAATAATGAATTTTTATAAGAATTCTTTTAATTTTTTAAAAATTTTAATTATAATAATTTATCATAATAATTTTTTAAAATCTTTTTAAATTCTACATTAGTTTAATCTCACTAGGTGATATTAAGTGAAAACTATATTTACTAATCAAAAATTAAAAAGCTTAATACAAATCATCATGAACCAAGATTTTTAAAAAAAATTAATTTCTTTTATGTATATAAAATATTACATAACATGCCCATTTTTGAAAGTATGGTCAACCAAACACAACATTATCAGAAAATAAGAGCGATGGCTATAGTATATTTAACGTCAACATTCCTAAAATTAGATTATGGAGAATATTTTCCAACATTATTAAGATATTGAGTTCTTAAAAATTATATAAAATAGGCCCTCACATCATTTTCTTAAATTATGTTTTACAGATAAAGTCTCTGTAGAACAACAATCATTATGACATCACCTGTCATTGCCTCATCAATTACATAAAACATAGGGATGTCAGTTAAAAACACAGCTACTATTTAGTTTTAACAAACATTTCTGCATTAAATTAAACTTAAATAATATTTTTTCAAATCAGATTAATTATACTTTAAATCAACTAATATTCCTCAAATAAGTTTCAGAAAAGTATATTTTATTTTTGGAAGATTTTTGAATACAGAGAATTACATTGTAATGAAAGACAACTAAAAAAAAAAAGGGTGCTAATCAGCTATTTTCAAAAAAAATTAAAAAAATAAATTCCAATCAATATAATTTCTGTTTGAAATACACCAGAGTATTTTGCTATCTGAAATAGGAAATTTAATCCTTTAGCTTTCAATTAAAACTAAAATTAAAGCTACAAGAAAGCTTTTTCATTTATAAAAATTAATTTTAAACAATAGGTATTGTGAATTAATGGAAGTACCTAACATTGTTGGTTCCAATTGAAGGAATGACTGTAAAAACACACCCCTCCCCAAATTTACAGAAAAAAAAAACATACAGATGCATGCTGGGATTTCTTCCTAGCCAATAGACCACTTCTTGGTCTCATCCGATTTAGTTCTGTTCTTTCTTGTCTTGAAGTCAGAACTCTGCGATTGCTTGTCTGTATCCCTTTTTGCATGTTAACGCCATTATTAGTTTGTGAACCTTTTGGTCTCATTACTGTCAGGTAAGTGGCTTGCAGCCTACCCTTAACTCTCTTGCCCTCAATTATGCCTTGTGAGGATTAAATTTCCCAAGCCCTTCTTCTGTCCAAGGAATTTCAGTTATTTTTCTCTCGATTCTGAATAGAAGTGTTCTTTCGTCATCAATTTCTTTAAAACTTTCATGTAGCTTACCTACTCCATTCAAATTTCTAATATCCTTATGGAGAACCACATTTCTGCTATCTCTAGTTTTTTCCTCATCCGTTCAATGTCTGAATCCAAATTAGGCCACCAGATATGACACCAAGCAAGGAACTTCATTCATGAAATACCTGGGTGACTTTTATGTAATTCTTTAAGCAAGGTAACTTTGGATAACCACCCATGATCCCCATAAAACACAACCCAGTTGGACTGATAACTTCCCCTTTCCTGTTTGTGTACAGTTGAAAATCCTAAGATTCATTGTATGGCCATCCTTGTATAATCCACTTATGCACTTTAGATAACATGGGATCCCTGGATGTATACAAAGAAACAGTTTTTGCCATGACAGGAGTTGAATCTAAAGCTATCAGAGAGTGTACCACTTCCTCTGGACAAGGTAATGGCGTAAAATATTCCTTCACAAACTTAGTCTATATGTATTGGGAATCTTTGAACTGGGTTTGTATACAATCTGATAGCAGTAGTTTGATAGTACCAATGCCCAATGTTGTACTCTAACACTTACTGTATGTGATATCAACTCAGTCCTCTTTTAAAAGGTCAAGCAATAACTTATGATCAGTAAAGATTGTAACCTGCTGGCTGTAAATATATTCATGGAAATTGCTCACTCCAAAAATTACTGTTCGTTCTTCACATCTGTGCATAATTCTGTTCTGCTTTTGATAATGTTCTCGAGGCAAAGTAAATTGGTTTTTCACTTCCATCTGCCATAATATGTAACAAGACTGCCCCGATACCAAGTAGGGATGTATCCATGGTGATTATAAGTTTAGATTTAAGGGTTATAATGAACTAAAACATTAGCTGACATGAATAAACTTTTTGATTGTTCAAATACAAATTTTTCGGCTATTCCCCATTTCCAGGGTATTCCTTTTTGTAATAATGCATGCAATGAAGCTGGAACAGTGCTGATGTTATTTAAATGCTGACGGTAATAATTAACAAAAGCTAAATAACTGCACAGTTCCAATATATTTTGGTGGCAGTGCTCTTTGAATCGCATTAACCTTACCCTGGGTTGGATGAATTCCTTTGGAATCAATCGTGTGACCCAGATAACTATTGATGATTTCTCACTTCTAAGGTGGAGGCTTATATCTTGCAGTCTTAATGTTAAATGCAGATTTTGGTTATGTTCTTCCATATTTGTGCTAGAGATTAAAATGTTATTGATATAAGCAAAAGTCACTGGTATACCTTGAATTAACTGGTCTATAGTGCATAGAAAAATTCCTAGTCAAGAGGCAATTCCAAAACACAATATGGTGTACCTGAAAAGATCCTTATAGTAATTAATTCTTGTGGCACTTCCTCCAAAGGTATCTGTAAATATGAGTCACTCAAATCCAAACAAGGTCTGCCTGAAACTTTGGAATATAAGTTGTCTATATTTCAAGAAGAGTACTTGTCTATCTGTAAGTTTACTGTCTGTTTAAAATCGCTATAAATACTAACTTGACCATTTTTTTTAACACTGGAATGATGAGAGAGGCCCATTCAGAAGAAGGAACTGGTTTGATAACAGAAGTAGTAACCATGTCATCCAGTTCAGCCTCAACCTTTTCTTGGAGTGTTAACAGTACTGGTCGAGCTTTCATGAAATGAGGGGTCATGTTAGGTTTGATATGCCGTTTTGCTGTTGCATCTTTCAAAGTTCCCAAGCTCAGAAAATTCTCACTTCAAGTCAGTCCACATAATTTGGTTACAGGTAGCTGATAGATTAATTAGTAATCTTTCCAACCAATCTCCCAAGAAGATTAGGTTCCAATCCAGGTACAGCCAGCACTTAAATTAAAGGTTTTTCTCTGGGGTTTCACTGTTACAACTCTCCTAGGTTCAATGATATGCCTGAAATAAGTACACAATTTTTGTATTAAACCCTTTTTAGAGAACACTGCATTAGTTAGTTTTTTGAATTGATACTTACTTAACAGAGATGAATACTGTGTTGATTTCCATTTCACAACTGATCCCATTTAAATTGAGTTTACACATATATGGTTTAGGTGCATACGTATTAACCCTATATAATGATATATCTGGTGTGTTTTGTCCTTGCATGTAGTGTGAGTGCTTTGCCTGTTGTTTGTTTTTGGACTGTCTTGAAAAATGATGCATGTTTTGACAATTAAAACAAATTTTGCTGTGCTGGACACTGTATATGCTTTTCGTACCAGTATTCCCCATATCCAAAACAAACTTTTTCCTCTTTTGAGACTTTGTAGAACTAACTCACCATAGACATTTTGTATTTGTAGTTCATATTTCTATTATGAATGTTTGCTATATCAGTAGCCACCAATTCCATGGCTTGAGCCACTTTAAAAGCATTTCCAAAATTTCCAAATGACATGTCCTCAGTTAAGTCTTTTTTGGATGTGCCCATCAACTAACCCACACACAAATTTGTCCCATAATGCACTTTCTTAAAATATCCCAAATTCACCTCGCCGATAAATGTTTAAGCTGAACAAAGAAATTGGAAACTGACTCATCCTTGTCTTGTTTGGCATTATAAACCCAGTGTTTTTCTGTGATGATGAAATGTTTGGGCTTGGCATGTTCTAGCAAAAAATGCTTAATTTCCTCAAAAGTTCTATCACTCAGCTTCTGTGGTACAAATAAATCCTCCAAGACTCTGTACGTTTTTTCACCTATGGTGCTGAGTAAGATAGCTCTACTTTTTATCTCTGTTTGCTTGCCCCAAACTATGTTGTTTACAAAGAAAAACTGTTCCAAACGTTCAGGTATGACAAAATATTTCCAGATTCAATGCAGAATTCTTCTAAATGTCTGAGTGTTGACATATTTCCATGATTCTCCTCATTGCCAAAATGTCACAACTTGGTAAGAGGGTCTGTAATAATAACAACACAGTTTAGCCTGGTTACTTCTTTGCCAGCAGAAGTGATACACCTGCTTTTTATTCACACATAACAATGTGGCCGACACAATACTTTTGTGCCTGAACAATGGCTGAAATAGTGCTTCTATTCCCTTAGTTCCAAGTTACAACAAAATATATACATGCAAAGGAGACAGCAAGAAACCCTGTCTCAAAAAATCAGTAATCTGTTCAGATTTTGTGAAGTGGATTCAACATCCTCTTGTGTATCTGAATTTTTGGCATGAGGAGTTATCATTATGTACAGTTAAACTAACATCTTCATTTTTGTTACAATCATGTTTCAGCCATTGTATCC
This sequence comes from Acanthosepion esculentum, assembly GCA_964036315.1. Taxonomy (NCBI): domain Eukaryota; kingdom Metazoa; phylum Mollusca; class Cephalopoda; order Sepiida; family Sepiidae; genus Acanthosepion; species Acanthosepion esculentum. The sequence goes on along the minus strand of OZ038507.1, from coordinate 4,132,662 downwards.
TCCAAACATCTTGTTGATCTGAGTAACCTTTATGGAATTCTGAATTGAGCCCTTTATTTAATTCTACAGAAAGACAGTTTTCTCAATTTGTTGTCTATCTTTAGGAATATATAGTATAGTATTGGTTAATTGTTCAGTTACTTCTTGTCCTCTTGGCCCAGGGATTGAACTCATATTTATTATGCCACCAAATTCACTAACCAACATTTTAATTCTCTAGGCCATTGTCCCATAAGACAAGCATGAAGCTAGAATTAGGAGCCTTGGTCACAAGTTTAGCTCTCTCTGCTATCACTTCTTTCATTTGTATTGCCTTACTTTTGACATTGTAGCTTTTTTTTCTCCATACTCCAGTGTTATTAGTTGCTGGTACTTCTGATACATGACATTATTTTTTTCTCATTTAATAGATCCCAAATTGTATTTATATCTACTAGGTTTAACCCATGAAAATTATTTGAATTTTCTGATGAATCTTAATTCTTAAGTTAATGGTGAGTTCTACCACAATGTCTGTAGAAATTCCCCTATCGCATCGTTAAATATTTTAGCGTAACAAAATATTGCAATAACAATCATAAATATGAATGCTGGTCATTATTTTAAGAAGTAAGGAGGTACAAATCGAAATATTTCAAATTGATAACTTTTTCCATTTCACTAAAACAGACATTAAACACTTGTATGTTTCCTCCTTGCTTACATTTTCTCACTAAAACCAAGTAGAGTCTTTAATATTTATTTTGTCTTCTCACTGATCAAAACGGAATAGCCCATTATTTATAAGGTGTTTGCAGGGCGTAACAGTCATGCAAACTAAATAAAGGGAGGGACAAGCATAATTACAGTGGGATGCTCCGGGTCATTGAGGAAGCTGTAATAGCTGAGCAATAATCCAGTGCATATATAATAATAAATAATCAATTTCTTCCCCAAGTTCTTTTTTCTCTCAAAGTTTACAGCTAGAAAAAACTTAAGAATGAATAAGAGATCTGAGAGTTCAAAATATATTTCATGAAGCTAATAAATTGTTACGTTATAATCCACATGGATAAGTTTATAAACTTTTTTTACACATTTGCCAGTTTTCTGTTGGTGACTGACTGCTTGAAATGCTCACTGCCTTCAACTGACACTTGACTGGTCTTGAGATTAATGTGCCCCCTAAAAAACTTTTGTTTATCCTTAAAGTTTGTGTAGTAGAAACAAAATGCAGACAAAGTAGCCAATTGATACTGATAATGGGTACCCACCCCCATTAGTCAAAAAGACAACGATTAGTGTGCTGTCTCTGCAGAAAGACAGCACATGGCTGCCTTGCCAGAACAAGAGTCAGCACAAACCCCAGAATGTCTAGTTATAAAGAAACAAAGTATAGCGAAGAAAACGGCAACTTACCTCATCAAACCAAGCAACAGCGCGTCGCATGTATCCTACGACGGTAAAGAAAATGACTTACCAAAACAAAGAGCACGTATTCCGCATGACATGCTGAAGACGGAATATTTAGGTTAAAAACAAGTCTGTCGCAGGAGTCTCTATAAAAGTATTTTGATATGCAAAATACTTGGCGTCCTCTCCCAGTTGTCGACGAATGAAAAAAATGCTCGGCCAATAAAAGCAGTTGGTGTTCTCGAATCAGCAGGAAAACTGAAGTATTTTGGCTACCACATTCATCGGAGAGTGAGTTATTTTTCTGACTGGTTATGTGCATTGGGATTTGTGAGATAGTACCTGCGAATCGAGTTTTCGGCATTTCTTTCTGTTCCCGATGATCAAGTCTGAACTTACAGTGATTTGTTCTCTGCGTTGTGGAAGTAATCAGCGACAAATATGTCCTCTGCAATCCCAGATCGCTTACAAGCTATTTCAGCACTATGAGGGACAAGACATTTGGCGTCAAGTTGATACCCGAGTCTGATGGTTCAGTGACCGGACAAGCAGTTACTGAATGGATTGAGAAGGCAGAACTTGTTTGTCACCTGTGTGGAATTAAAAAGGTTGAACGTGTTCTTCCTCTGAGGTTGACGGGCAGAGCATTTGCTGTTTACCAACAGTTAAACTCAGAGCAAAAATCAGATGTTGGTCAGATAAAACAAGCCCTGTGGATTGCCTTTGCACCGGATCATTTCTTGGCTTACAAGCAGTTTGTAGAATGCCGACTGCACCCGGATGAATCCGTCAACATGTTTCTAGCCGACTTGAAGAAGCTAGCAGGTCTTTTTGATGGGATATCTGAGCAAGGACTAGCATGTGCTTTCATAGCAGAGTTAGCAGTGCACATCAAGCAACTACTGCGCACGTCTTCCAGGATGGAAGATATGAATACAAACCAACTGTTGGACTGAGCTCGGGCCATAATGAAAGATCAAATTGCAACTGAGGAAATGGTTGCAGCTACCATTTCACCAGCTAGAACTGATAAACATCCAAATGTTAAACGTCAGGAGGGTATGCGATGCTATCGATGCTCTGGGTAGAATCACCTTTCCAGGGACTGCCCTGTTCAAAGAGAAGATGCTCGTCAGCCACGCAGTCACGCACAACAATGAGATGCTTCCAGTTTCAAGAAGTAGGCCACATTGCTTCATTGTGTCAAGGGAAAAGAAGAAGGGGACAAGACGTCAGCGCCGATCTCTTTCCTAAGCGAGTTATGAATGAAGCGCTGTCTTGGGTATTTACGTGAACGGAATTAAGAGAGCGGCACTGGTGGACACTGGCTGCTCACAGACACTTGTGAGTAAGTCAGCCTGTCAATCCTGTGAACAGAAATACTCTCAAATGTTGCGGAGTTAGAAGTATTAAGCTTGACGTAGACAACGCAAACCCCCTCAAAATCAATGTCTTGTTAGTGGATGGAGAGCTATTGGGTTTTGACTTGTTGCTTGGGTTTGACGCCATTAAAAAGTTGGGCAGACTCCAAATAACAGAGTGTGGCAATGTACGGTTTCCCAAGCATGGGATAGTCTGTTGCGCTGCTATTAAAATAGAAGAACCTGATTTCTGTGCCGAATTCAATGCAAACCGGAAGATATGGGTCGCATCATGGAAATGGTCTGAGGTATACGACTGTAAGCTGCAGACCTGGCTTGATAACGGTTGGTTGTAGCCTTATCCTGAAAAGGAACTTGTTCCCCAAAAGGTTTAATTCCGTTGATGGCAGTGGTGCAGAAAAACAAAAATAAAGTGCGGCCAGTATTAGACTATCGAGAGCTGAATGAGTGTCTTGACGCACACACAGCCAATGCTGATGTGTGCACAGAGAAACTGAGTGGCGTAAAAAAGAACCGGATGTCGCTACCCTTGAACTATGGGAGGCCTATTTACAAGTACATATCCATAAGTCACTTTGGCCCTTTCAAACAGTAATCTTCAAGGGACGAAGATATTGCTTGACCTGAATGGGTTTTGGGTTGAATGTTGCACCAGCCATAATGAAGGCCATTGTGGACGCCGCGTTGTAGAAAGACGAGTCAGTTCGACGGGCAAACTCATCATATATTGATGATATTTATGTCGACGAGAGCATGATTTCAGCAGCTCGTGTGAAGGAGCACTTGGCTGCATTTGGTTTGACCTGCAAGGATCCAGAACGGTTACGGGATGGCACACGTGTGCTGGGTTTGCATGTCAAGCAAGATAACAACACGCTTAAGTGGAAACGTGGAAATGGCATTCCATCAGTTCCTGAGGTCCTGACGCGAGGTAACGTCTGCTCGTGGTGTGGAAAACTGGTGGGTCATGTTCCTGTGTGTGGGTGGATTTGTGTTGCTGCATCATTTGTAAAACGCAGGACAGTATCGATCACGTCTGGTTGGGACACTGAAGTGACAGATGCTCCCCTTAAGAACATGATTGAGGACATAGCGGAAAGAATACACCAGAATGCACACGGTACGTGGTGCACGAGCGGACACACTTATGAGGTATGGGTCGATGCAAGTTCTCTCGCCACAGAGATTTCATTGGAGGTTGACGGAAGCGTTGTAGAAGACGCATGTTGGCTGCAGCCTGCGAAGGACGCCCAGCATATCAATTCATCAGTATTGGATGCTATTCTGAAAGGCGTCAATTTAGCACTACAGTGGTGCGCAATAGAGCTACACCTCTTCACGGACTCTGCATGTGTCCACAGGTGGGTATCAAACATGCTCACTGGCAAAGCCAGAATACGAACTAATGCGGCAAGTGAGATGCTGATCCAGAGGCATTTGAGTACTCTTGAAAAGCTGATTCAAGAGTATAACCTATTGATCACAATAAGTATAGTAACGTCAAGTGAGAATTGAGCGGATAAGCTCACCAGAGTACCACAACGATGGTATGATGTGATCAAGAAGGAAACCAAACCGACCCGCCCGATATGCGCTTCCATGGTGAACGAGACCTCTCCTGATCAGATATGTGCCATACACTGCCAGAGTGGACATCCCGGCGTCAGGTGAACGCTGTATTTTGTGAGACGGGTCTATCCTACGACATCCAAGCGGCCATCAAGGCAGTGGTCAGAAAATGTAAAGAATGCCAGTCAATTGACCCAGCCTCTAGTCGTTGGCCTTGTGGCAACTTAAATGTGACTGAAATCTGGACCCGCTTGGGAATGGATATTAGGCATTACGGTGGGCAACACTACTTTACATTAATTGATTGCGGTCCTAGCTGATTTGCAATATTGCAACACCTGGCTTCAACAAAACTCAAGAAGCGTCATTCGACCGTTGGAAAGTATTTTTTTTGAATGAGGCCCACCATCAGAAATCCTGACAAACGATGACACTGCATTTCGCAGTAAGTCCTTTAAAGATTTCTTGGATGACTGGGGAGTCCAACTTCGTTTTCGCTGCGCCTATGTTCCTGCAGGAAACGGTATAGTGGAAAGATCTCATCGGAGCATAAAGAGAATTGCAGCAAGAAAGCAGTGTTCAATAATGGAGGCCTTTTTGTTGATTCTGATACATCGCCGAGTGAATCCGATGATGGTTCATTGTCTGACAGTGATCGGATAGTGTCTGTGGAAGCATCGGAGATCTGCGAATCCGATGCTTCCACAGACGCAAAGATTCCAGAAACTCGAGATACGTCTGATGACTCCTCAGGAGACGACTCTCCGACACATGTAAGGGAGATAGTTCCATTACGATGACGCACCAGGATAAAAAAAGCTGCTCCAAGCTGTTCAATTTGTGATAATGAGATCGGGGGGGGGGGGGGGGGTATAGCGAAGAAAACGGCGACTCACCTCGTCAAAGCAAGCAACAGCGCATCATGTGTATCCTACGACGGAAAAGAAAATTACTTACCAAAAAAGAGCACGTATTCCACATGACATGCTGAAGACGAAATATTTAGGTTAAAAATAAGTCTGTCGCAGGAGTCTCTATAAAAGTATTTTGATATGCAAAATACTTGGCGTCCTCTCCCAGTTGTCGACGAATGAAAAAGTGCTCGGCCAATAAAAGCAGTTGGTGTTCTCGAATCAGCAGGAAAAACTGATGTATTTTGCTACCGCGTTCATCGTAGAGTGAGTTATTTTTCTGACTGGTTACGTACATTGGGATTTGTGAATCAAGTTTTCGGCATTTCTTTCTGTCCCCGATATTCAAGTCTGAACTTACAGTGATTTGTTCTCTGCGTTGTGGAAGTAATCTGCAACAAATATTTCCTTTGCTTTCAGAACTCTTACACAAAGTGTTTCCCAGCTTCCCCATGAGATAGTCAAGATGGTGAGCTGAGCGGTTTTAGCTATGGAAATGATTTCTTTCTAGTCAACCACTAAAGATTTAGGCTCCATAAAAGCAGACACATTTTCTGGGAAAAGGCAGAACATGGCAGTACACAGTGTTGGCTGCACTAATTTATATTTGTAAATTAAGACTTCTTTAATTTAATGCTATATAGGTTAATAAGAACTTACTGACTGATGAATCCTTTGGTATATGAGGTAGATATAAAAGTGGTTGCTATAAAACAAACATACATTTTTAGCATACATCTTTTTTTAATCATTTTACCCCAAGCAAGGCAATAAAGCCACTAAGGCACAAGGGGTTGCTGAGTGTGAAAGAATATGAGAAAAACATTATTAAGGAGAGAACAATAAAAGAACAGGAATTAAGAAGACAGAAGATAATGATTGACATTGAATTTAAAATTTTGAAGATCAAAGTTGACTGGAAAGCAAGAAGTTGGAAGACAGTTCTACAAGTGACAGGTGTGAGTGAAGAAACTGTTAACATAGAACTTATGGTTACATCTAGCCAATAATACTGCGCTTAAATTCATAAAGTCTAGGTATCAGAAGAATTACTATGAAAGTATTTATATTAAAGGCATAAGGAAGCTACATTATGGTAGTGACTGAAGCCGAGATGTCAAGTTAGGACCAATAACATTGCAGACACTTCTTTGGATTTTATCAAGAACCTCTAAATATGTAGCATCAGACCAGAGGTTGCAGCAATATTCAAAGCATGGATGAACGTTAAACTTATGTAAGGTAGATTCAGGTGAGAACACTTGTCTAACATGACACAATGAACCAACTTTCATAGCAGCAGACCTAGTAATTAATTCAATATAATCTTTCCACTTCATGTCTGCAGAAAACATTAGCCCAAGAAGGCACAATGAATCACTCTCCTGGAAGTTAACATCAGCCAAAAAATGGTTCTCTAAGACAATTAAAGAGAGCTGTTTTGTTTTGGAGACATTAAAATTAACAAGCCATTTCTTGTCCCAGTTAACAACATATTGTAGGTCATTTTCAAGGTCAGCTGCCAATTTGACCTTATCGAACCAATCAGACTTATTATTAAGAAGTAGTAAATAAGTGTGTCATCCACATAGATGCCAAGTTGAGAACTGATGACATCAGGAAAATGAATATTAGGAACAATGGAGCCTGAAGAAGATTTGTATTAACATAAAAATATCTAGAAAAGTGACTGCTAAAGACAACTTTCACTTTGCAATTTAATAAGGAAGATTGAATCGGTTCAAAAATTTATCCATAAATACCATACCGTTTCAACTTGTGAAGAAGGCGAGCATGTCAGTTGCCTTAGAGATATTCAAGGCAACACCCCAAGCTTCACCATTCTTATGTAAAGCCTGATAGACTCTTTCAGCAATAATCATTAATACACCAGCAACTGACCTGGAGAAGAGAAAGCTACACTGCTTATCGGAAAGGCAAAAATTGTCTAGTATGACAAAGTGAAGGTATAGTGAGTCGCTCTCCTGAAAGTTAGCATCAGTCTTGCTGATGGAAGTCAAAAAGAGTTCTCTTAGATAATTAAAAGAGAGCAGTATCATTTTGAAGGCATTAAAATTAACAATCCATTCCTTGCCCCATTTAACAACAGACTGTAGGTCATTTTTTAGATCAGCTGCCAATTTGACTTTATTGAACCAATCAGACTTACTATTAAGACAGTAGTAAATAGTTGTATCATCCACATAGATAGTAAGTTGAGAACTGATGATATCAGGAAGGTTATAGATGACAATTAGGAAGATAGACACCTGCATTAATGCTGAATTTTTCCTTTCGGCATATAGAATCAGTGGTTTCTGTGAATTCTTCCTCTTGAAGGGGATGGTGAAATAAGAAATTACAGGAATTATTGACTGAAATACGAAGACTACATCTATTAAAGTATGACAAAAAAAAATGAAGACACTGGACTAAATAATTCTTCGAATAATAACATTCTCGAATGTGACTGTCAAATATTTGTAATTGAAGACCTTAGTTATATCATAAAAATATCTTTCCTTTAAGACTAACAAAATCTGCAGCTACACTAAATGAACATATTGATGACACTATTAAAAGGCAAAAGTATCAAGTTTCAGAACTAACTAGATATATATATATATATATATATATATATATATATATATATATATATATATATATATATATATATATATATATATTTGAAAAATTAGATCAGCCAATTATGCCACCATGGTTTCAACCTTTAGGTATCCTCAGGTGATATAGGCCAAATAATTTCCTAACACTTTATTATTCCTATATGAAATCACAACATGAAGTGTAACAGTAGGGAAGGAGTAAAGCAATAGTATTGAAAATGTATTGGTGCTGTGAGTAAATAAATTATACATACTTTCATACTTTTCAAAAAGTACTTTTTAGTGTGTATACATTGCAATATTATTTCAGCTCTTTCATCAAGTAAATTTTTGGGGTCTGGAAATGTTGTTATTGTTAACTTTTACTACTGGCACAGTTTGCAGATATCACTCTGATTACTATAAGGTTTGTCTCTTCTTAATATTTTCCACTTCACAATTGGATCCTTATTTTTTCTTTTAATTTCTGCACATGGTTGGCTAGTTTGGTACAATTCCTAAGTCTTTCTAGCTTGAATGATGACTTGTGATTATACCATCTCTTCTTGAAGCTGCCTTCAGTACAGCCCATGTATACTTTGCTCTAGCCATTCATATCTTTTACTTCTGCTTTGTAAATTACTCCTACTGTTTTGCAATCACCAAACAGTGGACATTTACCTTTATCTTTACAGTTACAGGTTTAACAGTTAATGATATCTTTCTGCATGTTAGCTTTGAAATTCCTGGTGTTTTGTCTTTTTATTGTAGTTTCCCAATTACTAGTACAAAAGTAGCTTAACTGAATTTCTATTAAAGATCTTGTGTAATTCGGAATTTTTAGGGAAGTGTTCATTAAGTAATTTGAAAAATATTTTCCTTATTTTACATTTCACCTCTAAATTAAAGGGGGGATGCAAATATTTTCTTTTCTTCAAATTATTCTTCATTTGTTGTTTTATTTAAGATTTAAATTCCAGTTTAGTTTTATGACCCTCTTCTTTTAAAGCCCTTTCATACTCTCTTTTTTCATCGAGAATTATTTTAGAAGAGGAATTTCTAGATAAACTGTGCTTGATTATACTCACAGGATGGTTAGATCCAGCATTCATGTACCTCAATTTTGTGTTGGGTTTCATGTATAGATAGACATTGCCAGTTTGTAGATTTAATTCTACATCTAAATATTGGACAAACTTCTTATTCATATCGACCTCTATTTCAAAGTCAAAGCTTTTGAAGAGTTTGAAAAGCATCTTTTTATATTGTCATTTACTCTTGTTGTCCGGCACTGTCATCAGCCCATCATTCCTATAAAGGCCGTGGTTGTCTAGGTGTACTACTTTGTTGATCTTATATAAAATATACAGGCCTATTAATTCTGAAACCTCAGCATCATCAAACAAACCTTGTGGTACATCAAAGTCAACCTTTTTTTATTTTTTAATCCATGTTTCTCCATTGTGGAATAATATAGATTTACGTCAATGTAAAATTATATCTATTTGCTCAGGTGGTAGCCCTTAGTGAAATCCAAAGCTTCAAAAAGTTCTTTTTTTTCAGATATTGATGGATAAAAATTTTATGAATACATTTTTATCTTTATTTTTAATTTCATGGAACCAAGAAATGCACTCACTTGTGCCCTTCCCCTTCCATTGGTCAGCTTGTGTGGCAATCCTTAACAAGTCACACATTTTTTTCGGTATTTGCTGGCTTATTTAAACTAATTCAGTTTTGGTTGGGTTTATTAGTCGAAATAAAGGATTATTGGAAAAGTCATCTTTATGGTCCTTTATAGTTAAAAATGCTTGCCTACTGCATAGTATATGGACCCCTGTAAATTATACCCAGTCTGGTTGTGATGGATTTCGCCTCCTTGTTTATACTTTCAATGAGCAAATTCAGTGCCTTTTTGTAAAACTTAGTGACTTCTTCATTTATTTTTTCCCCACAAGTCTTTGTGCTTATCATATAAATATCACTTGTTTTGTCGCCTTTAATGACAATATTTTGTGTTTTTGTTTTTTTTTAACTTCAGTAGTTAATAGTTTTTGGAAATTGCTATTAACTTTTCTAAATTTAATATTGTCTATTATCTTTTTTTAAGTTAGCCAGCCCTTCAATTACAAGTGGGTAATTACTAGTTTTGAATTTAAATTTTTCCATGTTTTCTTTGCTCCTTAAATATTTATGTAAGGAAAAAAATACCTTCTATCTCTTTCTAGTAAGGAACTGTTCAATTTTTTGTAATAAATTTAGCATGTATTCATGCTTGTTAGGAATAGAGATGCTTTTGGCGAATATGGTATTTTAAATTCTTGCATTGTGTTCTTCCGCAAATTTTCTGTCATTGTGTGTTCAAAAGAAAGTGTAATAGTGTAATACTTACTAAAACTAATATGTTAAAATATACTGGTTATATTAATTTTTGAAAGTGTAACAAAAATACACTGAAAATAAAAGTACTCAACTGTAAAAGAGGAACAAATATTATAATTATGAAACAGTTATTGGTCAGAGTTACATTAGACCAGGAAACAGTTGTATTAAAAAGTGCTCAATACACATAGAAAGAAAATAAAAAATGAAGATTTAACATGCAGAGCTTTTAAATTTCAAAAATGAAGAGATCATCCAATTATACTACCCTGGTTTCAACCTTTAGGTATCCTCAGGCAATATAGGCCAAATTCTCTCCTAATGCTTTATTATTCATATACAGGCACACAACATGAAGTTTAACAGAAGAAGAGTAAGGCAAGAGTATTGAAATTGTATTGGAGGGGGAGTAAATAAATTTTACATACTTTTATCCATATTCGTACAAACCCAAAAAGTACTTTTTATATATAATCCCTTATGAAACACTGGACTCTCTTTTTAACGATGTATCCAAGGACATGCTAAGAGTAGGAGTTTCAGTGGGAATTTAGATTCACATGCAGTCCCCAGCTGCATGTATACACATTTTAGGATAATGCAATCCAATTTGAATTCAGAGTTGAATTCCCCTAAACTGGTTGCCACTAAAGTCTGTTTGTCCTTCTATTTTATCCATAGCTGAGGGGAGAAGAGATGGATTCATACCTTTCCCAAGGGTATTAGCACATAAGTGAATGTAATGAACTCGACTGTCCAATTCCTCAATCTAAGCTGCTAAACATTATTCCACCATATATAAAAATAAATAAATATATTTATATATATATATGAGATAGAGAGAGATTGAAATATAGATATTTCATTACTTAAATATGATATTAGTGGATACACATCTAAGTAAAGCCCTGTTTTTTTTTAACTGTGAATTTCATCCACCAGCCTGTGCATATGAGAGACTTAATAAAGAAAGCATGCACTCCAACAGAGTTCAAACTAGTGTTGCCCTTTGAACTGATTGATTGATCGATTCATTCATTTTCTACATCTTCTCAACCCTTTGCAGGTTATTTAAAGCCAGAAAATATCTTTATTTTTTAGACTGTAAAAAATTTATGGGGAGATAATAATGATTTAGTGATACAAGTTTGATTAATCCACAACTCATATATCTTCCCCAGAAGTATTTGCATGTAACTGAATATGATGAAGAAAACTGGATTTGGAACTTGCCTCTCTGATTAACAATTCCAAGCCATTATTAATTACACCACCTCCATATCCAAGCTTACAGCATCTGGTATTCCCAAGTGGTCACCCATCGAGGTACTGACCAGGCTCAATGTTGTTTAACTTTAGTGATTATACAGGAACTAGCGTTTCAATGTGATGTGGCCATAAGCCTCGCCCTTTGTAAATAAAACCACCCATCTGATCCAGTATGCTTTAGACCACTTGGCTGCAGAGGAATTCACAGCTTAGTAAGATTCTGTTAACGCTTTCAAGGTTATGAAGCTTTCTATGGCCAAAGGCATGTCAAATTATATGGTGGTTTCCCCTTCAAAAGGGAAACCAGTTCGAATACTGTTGGAGAGCACATTTTTTTTTGCTAAGCCTCAATGTACAATTTGGTATATGGGGTTCACAATGTTTTAAAAAAAAATAGTACTACTCAAACATGCGTATCCACTTAGATATAACATTTAAGTTAAGAAATAATGTCAGATTAAAAATAAAATCCAATTTCATTCCTTAGAGAAATATATGATACAATATTAAGGAAATTAATAATAAAAAGAATGTATGAATTTTTAAATTTTAAAAAGATGGAGAAATGTTTTGTTTTTTAGCTTATATATTCCTTTTTTTTTACTGGTAAATTCCACAAAATCAAAATTAAATGAAGTAACTATTAGTTCAAAGGCCATATCTAAATTTAGACCAAATCTTTCTGAACTCAAGATTGCAATGGTTCATTTGCCTAATAAAAAAAAACTTTCTATAATTTTTAATTATTCACTTTTTTTTTTATTAATATTAGCACACAATATTTTCATTTTAAACATTTGTAAAAAAAAAAAAATTAGACACAAAAAACAATTTATAATAAATAAACAGTAAAACACTAAAAACAGAATGAAGTTTTTTGAGTAAAAAAAAAAACTGTAAGTAAAGAAAACAAAAAAATGACGGAGGACAATAAGAAATAAGTCTACAAATAGTACTTTATCAAAATCTAGTAAAAGAAATAACTAACGATCCTTATTTCTAAGTTTTGATCAAAATGTTTCACTGAACAAGTGAAATAATTTCAAGAGAAATGTTTGCTACCATTGCGAATCAATGTCAAATCATTTCAGCAGAATCAGTAAAATGCAAACAGAAACGGCCATTATTCCCTGTGCCAATTCTGCTAGTGTTCATTCCAACATTGTATCATGAATCCATCAAGGTAAGCTTTGATGCCATCACCCACAAGGGTTTAAAAAACAAACAAACAAAAAAAAAGCATGTTTCAAGAAAGAAAAAGAAGCAACACTTGCTAATTTGGGAGGCCTCACGTAATGAAACTCAATACGGTTCTTTTAGAATGTAAGTAAAACAAAAAAAAACCTAACTGGTAATGCTGATGAGCCAATTTGTTTTTTTGTAAGTCGTCTTGGAGGCAAGATGGATTCGCTCGTGGAGCAGGCATCCATTGGGACGAACATGGCGGAAATTCACAGATCATGCAGTAAGTGACCTCGTTTGACGAGAGAATTACTGCAGGAAGGAAATGCATCTTTAGATTTGTAGTACCTGGTGAGAAATTTGGTAGGCAGATTTTAAAAGCTATCCTCGGTACTAATAGGATTATTAGTAATAATTAAATATCTCCTCATCCATTTTCTTAGTAGCATTTTTTTTTTAAAAAAACAGATTTTTCCAGAAATAAACTTTTTCTTGAAAAATAATATGAAAGAAGAAAGCGACAAAAACAAAAAAAAAATGACTTATCAACAATTATTCTTTTTTTCCTTTTAGCGAAACAAAAAAATTATCGTTGTGCTTTTTTTAAGAATTTTACTTTGTTTTGTTTAATGATAATAATAAAATTTAAGAAAGAAAAGTTTTTTTATGTAACATTTTTTTTTAAAAATTTTTAAAATTTTGTTACTCCATAATTTTTTTAAAAACAATGTCGATGTCAATAAAAAAAATAAATACAAGGATAAAAAAAATTAAATTACAAAGTTTGGAAAATGAAGATAAATAATTACACTATCAAAGCAATAAATCTACCCAAAAAATAAAATAAACGTTTATAAGCCGATCACCAAAAAAAATGAAAGCCAGAAAGTAAAAACTAATAAAAAATCACTTTGTTATGAAATCAAAACTCAATCAGTTTCGTTTTAAAACGATGTCTCATGACTATTTGAGACAAAAATAATTCTAAGAAATGAATATCCGAAGTATTATTATTAACTAAATAAAATAAAATATCATTAAAGTGTAATTTACAAAAGCAAGTACATAATTGTGAAGTATTTTTTTCTTTTTTCACTCAGGCTGTGAGCTAGCCTAAAAAATACATCAATTTTTAATTGATGATGAGATACAGTTATCATGTTTCAGTCAATTAACAAATTGCATCCTCGCAAGAAAAGAATTTGCATTTGAATAGATAATTAAATAATAAACAGTACCAAAAAATAGAGTAAAAAACTAAAAGCCATTTTCCAAATATTCTACGATTTTTCTTAAAAATCAGATGCATATATGTACAAACACTTTTTAACTTACTTGAACATTACACATGAACATTAAATACGAAAGCTTTAAGCTAATTATTTACATAACTTTTTTGTAGCAATGTTTTAATTAGAAAATAAAAGAATAAAGGTAAACAATGAAATGTATTTTCCGGTAGATTTTTTTAATTTATGTTTTAGTTTTACACATTTTTATTATACATTATTGTTGTTTAAATGTAAAGAAATTAAAACAGTTAAGGAAAGCCTAACAATATTAAAAATTAATCCCGGTGTAGATTAATTTTTAAAAAAAACAATGATGTAGTTAACTTTCTCCACTAAGTTATTTCTCGCTAATTTACAAATAAATCTAACTTAAAGTGCAAGAATAAACGTAATATTATCGATTGATCGCCATCCATAACAATAAATTTAAACTTGAGTAGAGATCAGTGAAGAATTTCACCCGTCACCGATTATTGTGTAATGAATGTCGTAAAATCAACTCATCAGTTGTGAAATAAATAAATAATAAACAAAAAAGAATGAAAATTCCGTATTCATTAAACCCTAAATATAGATAATAAAAGATATAAGGTATTCGGAAAATATCTCCTTTTAAATGTTAGGTATAATACTTCATGCTGTATGGATGTAGTAAACTCATAATAAGTCATGAGTACGTTCTATAACGTAGCCAGTGCACATGTCCGTAGTAATAATAATAATAATAGAGAGATGAGGAGAAAAGGAAAAACTAACATTTAAAACATTATTTATTTCGACACAATTTATGGCTTCAGATTTAAATGTGTGCATTAATGAGAAAAAGGAACGATCAAACATACAAATGAAACATCAAGAAACAAGGGGAAAAATTTGAATGAAATTGAAACGATCGATCCGAGGTTGCAAGTGAGAAATAGAAATGATAACTAGGAAATTCACGGATCTTACAATGGAGGGAAAAGGTTGTTTTTTTTTTTATTGTTGTCATGATTTCAAAAGATTTCTACTATAAAGAAAGAGCCTCACCAACCCTACATTGAAGACAGAAGATGAAATATATTTTATCCACTAATTAAAAAAAGAATGAAGAGGCTGAATTGTGCATTTAAAATATTTTTAAAAAATTAATAATTTAATTATCTTGAACAAGCAAAGGTGCAAAGCAAATTGTCATATTTATTAACTTTTTAAAAATATTAGAAAGCGATTATTTAATATTCAAACGAATTAGATTTTAATGAAAAAACAAAACGAAACAAAAATAGTTGTTTTTGTTTACATGTCGAGAGTTTATGTCTTTGAGAGAGAAAAAAAAAAGAACATGATTTTTCCCCCCCTTTTCAAAATCATACAAAGTAAAATTTTCCATTTTTAATAATTTTACCAAACTAATAAATTATAATTTGAAAAAGAAAGTCACTTTTCTTTTCAGGTATGTACTTTAAAAACTATTCCTCAAAAATAACAAACTGAAATCTCTAACTGAAAACTAAAAAAAAAAAAAAAAAAGGGAAGTTAGATATCGAACCCTTATCCTGATAAAGAAACACCTGTCCCATAATGGTTGCTACATTTTCTGTCACTTTTCATACATCAAATGTAACAACTATTGTGGGACAGGTTTGACAAGGTGGTAAACCACGTGGTCATCGCAGATGCGACAAACAAGATGACATTGCTAATATTTGAAAAGACTTTTTTTGTTTATTTTAAGCGATTTAATCTGGAGCATCACCAATCTGATACTTGACATTTTTTTAAATTTTAAAAGAATGTTTTGTTTATATTTTTTAACTTTTTAAATTATACAGATTAAATGCCGCCAATACAAAAATGCTTTCTTCGCTGTACTGATTTTTGGTGAAGTGTGAGCGAGGAAAAGATAGCAAAAGGTACCAGTGGGGAAAAAATGTCAAGTTAATTTCGGAATGCTGAATAAGTGTCCGGTAACTAGCAACTTTTTTTTTTTTTAAGAAAATTTAAAAGATTTTTTTTTACATTTGTATTACAAGGAAAAGTAATTTGCTTCCATTTATTTTAAACTGCCAGGTAAAAAAAAATTAAATTTCACCTTTTAAATAATTACAGAAAAGTAATATATAAATAAAAATCCTCTTTTTCCTTCCGTTGTCTTTTTTCAGGTAGAAAATAATTTAAAAAAAACAAAATAAAATAAAAAAGGCGTATGATCAACATCGGAGCCAGTGGCGTTGTAGCATCCGGGTACTTTGCACGACAAATGTCAGCCACTGACCTGATCTAAAAAAAAGAAGAAAAAAAAGGCGCCTTAAAAATTTCAAAGTATCTTTTTACTTACCATCTTGTGCGTGCTGCAGCTACACTATTAAGAGCGGCAGCGCGATTACTGTCAGGAGGGCGATATCGACATTTTCTTTTGGGTTTCCACAGCTCCACACAAAAAAAAACAACGCAAAAAAATAA
>OZ038507.1:4046232-4106232 GCA_964036315.1 Acanthosepion esculentum | reverse complement strand
AATTTATTACATGAAACCTTAAAGTGGTCTGTTTTTATTTTTATTTAAATTATTAGCTCTGATTTACATTGAGCTCTCTGGATTTTATCCTCCTTGGGTCTACCCATACGGATTACCTAGTTTTTCGTAAACTAACTATATATATATATATATATATATATATATATATATATATATATATATATATATATATATATATAATAAAAAGGAAAGAACAGTAAGATATAAAATCCGGTGTTCTTATAGATATTTTTATTTTTACACAATAGTGCTCAATGTAAATTTAAATTTACAGAGCATTAATATTATAAATTAATAGATTTAAAATATGGTTTTACTGCTACACAGTGATAACCATGTTTCAGAAATGGAAGCTAAAGCCCCTGAATTTAATTTTGTTATTAAACCAAAGACATTAGTTCCATTTCCTCATCAAGCGAATTTTGGAGTAACTTACTTTTTAAAATTTACGGTTGTTAACGGCACTGGAAAGATTCATATGAAACCATATTTTAAATCTATTAATTTATAATATATATATATATATATATATATATATATATATATATATATATATATATATATACCTATTATCCATATTATTATATACATATTAAATTACATAGCAGTCAGTCAACACCTGAAGACTGTGTTGTAGATAAAACTCTGAGTCAGGCTATCAGTGAGGGATTATGTATATATATTTTCTCTGTTGTATTACATTGAGGAGTACTATATGAGTGATATATTATAATTATCTATCTCTCTCTCTCTCTCTCTCTCTCTCTATATATATATATATATATATATATATATATATATATATATACATATATATATATTATGAAATGGACTAAGTCCAACAATTATTTTAATATATTTTCTGTTTATACATTATTTTTATTGATAGAAATATTTAAGTAAATGCTCTGTTTATAATAAACAGTATTAACTACATTTACCATTCTGAATGTTTGAGAACAAAAGAAAAACTTATCTTAGGCAACATGTTTGTCCTGTGATAGACTTTTATTTTAACTTGTTTTGACTTATTTATGCCTATTTTTATTAGTTATAATGGTTATTTTAGTGGGGGGGATTTGTTAATTTGTTCATTTATTTATTTATTTGGATTAATAAATTAATTTTTATTTGTTTTTTTATTTATTTTCTTATTTTTATTTTGTCTATTTTTATTTATTCTATTTGGTTTTCAATTTTTTAGTAATGTAGTGATGCTTTTTATTGATATATAGCAGTTATAGCTATTTTTATGTTCAATTTTTGGATTGGTTGTAGTCTATTCTGATGGTTATTTTGGCGGTATTGGTTTGTTAATATGTTTATTATTATTTACTTTATTTACTTATTTGGGTTGATTGTTTTTACTTGTTTTTTATGTATTTTATTTTTTATTTATTTATTCTATTTTGTCTATTCTAACGGGAGTGGTTTGATTGCTTACAAAACAATGTAATATACCAAGCCACGGTAAAATCACCAGATAATAAAGAAAAGTATACATAGGAGTAACTGAGGGGCCCTGGAAACAAAGAAACTATGCACACAAAACATATTTCACAAATAGTAAATACGCGAACAGTATAATGCTTTGCAAGTACATCTGGGAAATTAAAAACAAAACACAAATCACACCAAAAATATCATGGAAAATAAGGAAAAGATCATCAGCCTACAACAATCAATCAAAAACCTGCAAACTTTGCTTGGAGGAAAAAATAGTTATTATTACCTTCCCAGACCAAAATAGATTACTAAATAAATGATCTGAGCTCATTTCAAATTGCAGACATGAAAACAAATTTTTAATACATTACTTAAAAATCGAAAACTGAAATGAATGAATACAAATAAACAAAATAATATAAAAAACAAGTAAAGTAAATTAAGCCAAACAAATAATAAACAAATTAACAAACCACTCCTGTTAGAATAGACAAAATAGAATAAATAAAAAATAAAATATATTAAAAAAATATGCATCCTTGCAGAACAAGGCTTACTCTTCAGAGGAGATAATGAACTATTTGGCTCTTCATATAACAGCACTTATCTTGGTCTTTTAGAACTAGGAGCAAAATTTGGTCCATTTTTACTCGCTCATATCAATCTGTATAGAAATTCCGTGTTTTGAAACCACTCTTATTTGTTAAAAACTGAATGTGAGGAAATTATTCAACTCATGGCAAAGAAAGTTAAGGATGTAATCGTGGCTGACATGAAAAAGGATGGATATTTCAGCTTTTCAGTAGATTGCACCCTTGAAATTTCACATGCTGTATCTCCTGAAAGTGAGAAATTTTTAACTTTCCTTGAGTTAAAAGACCACTCAGGTGAAAGCATGGCTGATTTAGTGTTTAAGTATCTCATTACTGAGCTTGACATTGACTTAAAAAATGCTGAGGACAATCTTACAACAATGCTGCCAACATGGCTGGTAGATACAATGGTAGGCAGCAAAAAATCATTAAAAAATACAACTTTGCAAGATTCATTCCATGCACTGGCCACTCTTTAAATTTGGTCGGACATTTGTCTGCTTTGATACAGTGAACTGTTTTAGCATTATCAATGATATTTATAACTTATTTTCATCCTCCACAAAGAGATGGGAAATTTTAAAATCATTTTTGGGACCCCAATCAAAAGTGCTTAAATATTTGTCAGACACTAAAGAGAGGCACATGCGAAAACTACAAAAGCTATTTTGGAAAGTTACAGTGCTGTCAGTGATTCCCTCAGTCACTTGTACTCTGATGTTAATGACCAGGCTTCAAGCTAACAATCTTTTTGCAGAAATTGGAAGAACTAGAATTTATGTTTATGCTGCATTCTTGGGCCCTTGTGCTAGGCCATATTGACAAGGCTAACAAAGCCATTCAGAAATCAAATCTGTTATTGAGTACTTGTGCAAGTTTGTACAGTTCACTTCAGGATTTTTTAAACAAAATTAGAGAAGATTTTGGTGAGCTTGAGCAACAAGAAAAAACCACTTTGCCAAATGTTAACCATAAAAATGTCCCAAAGAGAAAAATAGTAAGGAAACAACAAGGAAATGATGGAAGTGCATATGGTCCTGATGCCTTAGATGAACTCTCTTCAAGAGATAAGTTTAGGATAAAATCCTTTATTCCTAGTCTAGATGCACTTGAAACCAATTTAAGAAGAAGGGCTACTGTGTACAATGATGTAGCTAAATATTTTTTTTCCTTTCTTGCCAATCTGACATTATCTAAGAAAGAAATTCAGCAAGGTGTTGAAGTGTTGATGGAAGCATATTCAGAAGATGTTGGCCTAAAACTTACTGATGAACTTTTGCACTTTCACATATACGTGAGACAAAGCCAGAGACCTACAGAAAAGCACTCTGTCTTATACAGACCTTCATCAAATTATATACAAGGAAAATATTCAGATGGCCTTCTCTAATCTGCAAGCAATCTTGCAACTATTTCTTAGCTTAATGGTCACTAACTATTCAAGAGAAAGGTTTTTTTTCAAAACTCAAAATAATTAGAAATGAATTTAGGGCCACACTGTCTCAGAAGAGATTGTTTGCATTGAGCATTCTGTCCATTGAAAGTGATAAACTTGGACAAACAAATTTTGATGAACTTTTGGGTGATTTTTCTATGAAGAAGGCCAAAAAAACCTTTTAAGTCTTAGTATATTTGATAATTGTAGCTTCTTTATTTCTTAATGTATATTTTAAAGCTGACTGTTTAATGATAATAGAAGGTAGGATCTATCACTGCCAGGCAGTCATAAACATCTTATTAATACTTCCAACACAATAAAATTTCTAAGCTATGTTTTAGTTTTTATTATAACAGTGCACTTAAAATTTTATGTTTACAAAGTTTGGTTACTGCAAAAGTTTCTCAGTGTTAATTTTAATATGTTACCTTTATTCTTATTGTACTGTTTTTTTTATAATAAACCTTTACTTATTTTATCCACCATGTTTTTCAAGTATATATTCCTATTAGCATGGAATATAACAATAAGATAAGTTTGGTTCTAGTGAGTACTAGCGTCTCTGCAAGAATGAACCAAACAAGAGAAAATCTTCAGTCCCTCCTCTCTATCTACTGCAGATAAAACAGAGTGCTTTGCTTGGAAATTCTCTTCCAACTCCACTCTCACTTCATCTGGAGCATCTCTGCTTGATTTCCCTCCTAGAACAGAGTCTGGACTGAGTGATATGCACCTGTGTCCATGGTTTCTACTATCATTTCTAAACTAGATCTCCACAAGGCTTGTGAATTCAACAGTATCATTGCAATTGTCCTAAAGAAATGTGTTCCTGAACTGGCTCCTGTTCTCTCCAAACTTTACAATAAATCCTTCAATACTTCTTGATTTCCAGCTTGCTGGAAATCCTCCTCTGTAGCTCCTGTCTTTAAGAACTTTGGGGAACCTTCTGACTTCTCAAATTATCTCTTATCTCTTTTTGGCAATGTACTAGAGGTTATAATCAATACTGAATTGGTTAAGCATCTTACTTCACAGGGCCTCCTGTCAGATAAACAATATAGCTTCTGTTTCTCCAGGTCTACCACCAAGGTGTTAACAGTCATCACCAAATTTGTATATCAAGCTTTAGATAATAATGGTGAAGCTTGGGCTGTGACCCTAGATATCTTAAAGGTGTTCAACAGGGTTCCACCACAAGCTCAATGGCTATGGTGTCATGGGACAAATATTTGGCTTAATCCAATCATTCCTAACAAATTGTGCAATGGAGGTTATATTGAATGAACACTCTTCTAATTCATTTCATATTAATACAGACAGGGCCAGTGTGGCTTACCTCCCAACCAAGGGGGAGTATTGAGGGGTGGGGCTCGCATTTTTTTGGCCCCCATTGTGGCCTCAGCCATTTTTTTTCAGCACTGTTTTATGGCCATCTGCCATTTTTTAAACCGACATTAAACTCATCAACTACTAATATACATCGTATATCTGCATAGCAGATGCAGTGCATACTATGCAGGAATCCCTAATGAGGTTGGAGCCATAAAAGGTCTAATTTCAGCAGTTGTTTTTTTTTTGCTTTTTGTACATTTTATTTTTTTTCTACCTAAGTTATATTGTCAATCACCAACTATAATAATTGACAGGGCCGGTGCTTACTACCCCAAACCGCATAACTGCATGAGAGTCCCATGCCTACTGGGGAGGTGAAGGACAGAAGTGTCAATTTCAGTAGGGCTTATTTTTTTAAAGTGTAATTTTCTTTCTGAACAGTTCTTTTAAATCAATTAAGAGGGTAATATTTCTCAGCAAAATAATTTTTTATTCCGAGATCATCCAATAAGGAGGATTTCTGATTTTTTTTATTACTAATAACCAGAAGTCCATGGCTAGTAATTAAAATAAAATTTCTAGTCCCTATTTTTTACATTTCTAGAAAGATCAAACTGAGAAAATGATCACTTTAAAAATAAAAATGTTTAAAGATTTCGTCACATGAAAAATTTTCCCAAAAACTGAAATACTGTTTTTAAAACAAATTTTTAAGACAATCCTGTTTGTGTTGTGTTGTGTTGTAATCTTTGTAAAACATTTTTTCAGCAGAGATGCATTAGTAATTAATCTTTATGGAAATGTCAAAATTTGTGACTTAAACATTTTTTTCAAGTAAAATTTAACCATGAAAATATTAGTGTTTATTACAAAAAGAATAATTATTTTCTCAGATTTTTTAAATAAAAAAAAACTATTCATCATAAAAGTAAATAATTAATGAATATGTAATGAAATTTTCATTTAAATTGGATAATTCCCTGATTTTTGGTAATTTAAAAAAGCACTAAATTTCCCCTAATTTTCCTTCAAGGCTTTGTGGCCCCAGGTTGGGAAACTTTAAAATCAACATGTAGTAGACAGGTGGGCCTTGTATTAAAGTTTCAGTGGAAGGGGCCCAAGACCATATCTTGGGGCATATGCTGTTTCTGATCTTCATCAACAACCTTCCCAATGTATTTAGCTATTTATGCTGATGACACAACTAGTTACTCCTGTCTTAGTAGCAAGTCTGACAGATCTGACAAAGTAAAACTGGCATCTCAAAATGACCTCCTATCAGTGGTTAACAGGGGCAAGGAATGGCTTGTAAATTTTAATGCCTTCAAAACAAAGTTTTCATTTAATCACCACAGAGAACCTTTTCTGCCTGCCATCAGCATGGCTGATGTTAAACTCCAGGAAAGCAAAACTTTGCTCCTTCTTTGGCTCACATTTTCCACTGACATTAGAAAAATTATATTGAATCTATTGCTGGGTCTACTGCTAGGAAAATTGGTTCACTGTTTTAAGCCAGAAATCATCAGAATCTCATCAGAATCCATCTTACAAACTTATAAATCTACCATTTTGTCCATGCGTTGAATACTGCTGCCATATCTTGGCTGGTGCTCCTACTATGTATCTCAAGAGTCTTGGCGAAATTCAAAGAAGAGTCTGTAATGTAATTGATCCTAACCTAGCATCTTGGCTTCGGTCACTTTCTCAACAATGTGACGTGGCTTCCTTCTCTCTTTTCTACAAATATTTTAATAGGAATTGTTCTAATGGGTTTCTCTCCTTAGTGTCTCGACTGCATGAATTTAAGCATGCTACTAGATTGGCAATTAGGTCTCAACATTTTACTTAGATGCAACCATCAGTTCTATTCTAATAGTTTCTTTTCTTGCACTTCTGTAGAACTCCCTTCCGATTCTTTGCTTCCCTGCCACCTACAAAACTTTAAATGCAACATCAGTCACCATCTTCTGAAACCTGTTCCTTTATTGTCCTTTTCCTTACTTCTCCTCACTAAAGTCTGTGGTATCCTACATTCACATTGTATGAGCAATAGACTTGCCCACACAGGCTATATAATCTGTAACTTACCCCCCCCCCACACACACACATACACACTTTATTTTGTAGGTGATTTAGCTAAATAAAGCTTAGTACTTTTACTTCTGTTCTGAGTTTTGTTTTACTTATTGCAAAGTCTTCTCATTCTCTTTCACACCAAGTAACCACCCTGCATCCTAGTAGCATTATTGGCTCGCTTGGGGTGAAATGACTTTAAAAAATATATGAAATTGGAGCTATACATTCTCTTTTTTCTTGAGAATTAACAACAAAAATATTAAGTATGAATAATTTTACATTTACAAGATTATAAAAATATGTGATGCAATATTTATTATTTACCATATTGTAAAGAATTAACTACAAAATTAAATTATAAATAGTGTTTAATGTTTTTGTAGTCAACTCTCAAGAAAAAAATGTATTTTATTATTTTTAATGGTTCCTAGTGTACCAACACTTTAACCAAACAAAATATATAATCACTTTTCACTGCACCTAATTTTGTCTGGGATCCACTTTACATGTATAAATAAAGACATCACATTGCATATGATTATAAGTCTTGATATATACCTATTTATCTTGTCCTCAGTTCAGTTATGTTCAGCTTAGGCAATCATGTATCTTTTGATACATGACTGACAAGGCAGATTTTTTCCCCACAGTAAGTTGCCATTTCTTTCTGTGTTAGACCAGTTGCCATCTAAGGCTAAAGAACCCAGTCTGTCCTGCTATTTACCCATAGCCGGGTGGAGAAGAAGAGGATTCATACCATTCCCAAGGGTATTAGTACATAAGTGAATGTAATGGATTCGACTGGAATTTGAACTCAGCCCTCCGATACTCAAACATTGATAGTTGTATCAGTCATTAACTGTAGTTTTGTTCATATGCTGACCTAGGAGTGAACATCTCCAGCTCAATCACTTATTTCTGGCAATCATTTTTTTCATTACTCAAATTTTGATATTTATGTCTTTTGTTAACTGTAGTTACTTTTTAGGTTTAGGTTTTGTTCATATGCTGACCTAGGAGTGAACACTCACTAAAATCCTCCATCTCCAGCTCAATCACTTATTTCTGGCAATCATTTTTTGCATGACTCAAATTTTGATATTTATGTCTTTTGTTAACTGTAATTCCTTTCATCTTGGTCTTGTTAACAGCTTTTACGCATCATGCTGACCTATAAGTGAACTGTCACTAACAACACATGTCACTTAAATATATGCATGATTCCACCATGAATAGCAATAAACTTTATTGTTATTTTAATTCTCTCTTTTCTACCATGTGCACTGTATCACACAATGTCACCTGTTAACTGGTAACCTTAGTATGTTCATATATTTGTAAATCAAGACTAAAGAATGATTGTCAAAGTCATGTATTTTATTTTTATATTCTAATCAACATGAGTTGCCTCTATCCAAAGAAATAAAATCATCAGAATATTTACAAAAATCAGCCATCTTTCATTACTTGTTAATCCGCCATCTTTACTTATCTGTTAATTGGTAGCCTACAAGGGCCTACAAGAAGAGAGTGAAGTGGGTTCAAATGTTTTTTTTCTGGGATCTCAGAAAATGTTTGCAAACCATTAAATTACAAATAGATGGACTTACATAATTATTCTTTGATGAAGAGAAATCCACCCACAACATCTTTATTTCAATCACCCCTTTAGTTAAAGTGATTTTCCAAGTGTAGTTTAGATGTGGCACAAGGCTGAGAGTATGGGGTACCCAGTGAGGATTGAACTCACTACTCAGTCGTAAATGTTCTAGCGAAACAAGCTTGCTAACCATTACACTGCCTCGAGGTGCCCAATATAGTGATTTTTTAAGTGCTGCTTAGTTGTGGCACAAGGCCAAAAGTATGGAGCACCTAGTGAGGTTCTCACTACTCAGTCATAATTGTTCAAGCCAGACAAGCTTAATAGCCATTACACCACACTGAGGTGACCCACCCCTTTAATTAAATATTCATAAAATTTCCATCCATTCCTTAACTTAGGCTGTGTACATTCTCAGACAAAGCATCTCATTTGAATATTTAATAAAAAGGGTGGTTAGAATAAGGCTATCCCAGTTGGATTTTTCTCCAAAAAAGAATGCGGAGCAAAGATGGAAATAAACACTAAATGACAAAAAAAATGGTTTCTGAGTTGGAGGATTCGCATACCCTTTCGGTTAATAAATCAACCTTTTGAAAATTCAACCAATGGGTCACATTCCTGCCAACAATAAAAAAAAATGCTTCATGATCCCTTTGAAGGTTATTTAAGCAAAGTTTCTAGATGGACAAACTAGAGGAAGAGAGGTAGTGTGGCTTAAAAGAAATTCCCTGGTTCATTCACCTATCTTCTTCATTAAGCTATATGACACACTTTCCACCCCACTTTCTTCCTTGCCTCTTTTTTCTAACACATACACACAAAGAAATCACATTTCTTTTCATCTTAACAAACAACTACAAACAAAGACTGTAAGAACTTTAGCACTCATACACACTAAGAAAAATTTAGTTATAAAAAGACACAAAAATAATGCCTTATATTTTTAGATTTAAACACCTTTTTCACCTTTTTCTTTGTTGTGGGTTGATTCAAATCCACAACAAGAATAATCATCCCAGCCCATCTATTTGAAACTTAAAGATATGTTGAAGATTAGAATTTACATTTTGTGTGAACCTTTCATTTCATGGGATCCACAGTAAATAAAAAAAAATGGTTGTCTAATAGAGATAGGAAGGAGACCAAAAATAAATTGTGTATTAGTGATAAAATTCCTCTTATGGACTCTGGAACTCACGAGTGTATGTTAGTGTGCATATGCAGTTACCTGCCCTTGCTGTTGTTTTGCAGACACAGGCTTGCAATTTGTCAGCCATTACACTCCCTTGCTAATTCTGGTGATTTTTTTTTCTTTTTTATAATATTCTCTATTGAATATAAAAAATCTTAATTTTGCATAAAATGAGAAGAGAATAATACATACAAGCAACATTCAGAGGTTAAATAAAAAAAGAAAATAGATACGAAGTGCTTTTTTCACCTGCCCACTATAATTTTACACTTACTGTTGGTTCGTATTTCATCTCTTCAGTATCTCTTTCTTTCTCTTCACTTTCAGGCTCTTTCAAATTCAAATGACTCTATGTTCCTTTTTCCCATCTGTTCTGAAAAATTCTATTTTGGTGTTTTCATAAGCTTGCAATTTCCGCCTTTTCTTACTGATCAGACAGTTTGCCCACATACAAACTTTCCTTTGCTCTGTAATAAGCTGTCATCTCATTTCTTGACTTTAAATCCTTCTGAATGTATTTATGCATATAATGGAATACATATGCGCACGTGTGTGTGCGCGTGTGTGTGTGTGTGTGCATGCAAAACTTCTCAGTGCCATCTTTTTGAGTACTAATAGCTTTTAATACACGGTAGTAAACAATTTTTTCTTTAATTAAAAATAAAATAAAAAACATGCTGAAACTTTTACATACATCTATCTATGAGACTGAATCAGTAAGTCCATAGCCAGATCTGAAACTTTCATTCTATAACATTCAATTTTTGTGATAAGTATTCGCAGCTGAATTAAGTGCATTGACAAAGATGATTATGTTGAAAAATAATTGTATAAAATAAATGCTTTTTGTATCATTAAGTTGTGGACTTAGGATGTACCACTCTCTCCATATCTATCTATCTATCTATCTAAATATATATATATATATATATATATATATATATATATATATATATATATATATATATATATATATTTTAAATAAAAACAGACCACTTTAAGGTTCCATATAATAAATTATTTCACCACATATATATATATATATATATATATATATATATATATATATATATATATAAACATTATTTTTAATAGATACTCATATTTGAGTAGATGCTCTGTTTTTATTATTAAACAGTTTATTTATTTATTTACATCTACCGGCCTGAATGTATGAGAAATATTGTTAGAAAAATATGCACTCTCCAGCAGGATTCAAACCTGTGTCCCATAGGAGAAACTGTCATTAGATCTCATGTGCCTTGACCTCTCGACCATGTAGGACCTCCTGATCAAACAAAGCCCAAATAGTGCTTTTAAACACATATTTCCCTTATATACACACATATTTTTCTAACAAGATGTTTTGAATTGGTAGATGGTAATAAATAAACTGTTTAATTATAAAAACAGAGCATCTACTCAAATATGAGTATCCATTAAAAATAACCTTTAAACAAATTAAAAATATCCCAGATTTAATAATCCATTTCCTAATATATATATATATATATATATTATATGTAGCAATTTCAGATGGAGTATATTTGTAAAAAGGACAATATGAATAAAGTAAAGACAAAAGGAAAACTTATCATAGCTGACATATTTCGTCCTCTGTGGGACTTTATCAAAGCAAATGTAAGGATTTTACATTTTTAATTTTAACAAGTATTTATATACAAGACCAAAAATGTTATTGGCTTTACAAAATTTGTAAGTTTAGGACGACTCATAAATATTCATCAGGTTAGCTGAAATGTCAGACAAAGTATGTGGGACACAACATGACACAATTCAATATCTAATAAATGAAAGTGAGTAAGTGATGTTTTTGAAATTATTTTTTATGCAAATCACTATTTAAATTATTTTAGTTTGGGATTGGTTTATGCATTACATATTTTGAATAACATGAAGTTAAGGATTTAACCATTTTCTTTCAATTTTTTTACATTTTTGTAGTCATGTATTTTGACTTGGAAAAGTAGTAATTCTTTCAAGAGTAGAGATATTGGAAAAAATCTGGGACACAGATTTATATTTTGATAAAAGTCAATAGTAACACTTTTAAGAATTTTCCATCTAAATAAGTTACTTTCTCTTTTAATAAGTGTAGCATTATTTAGATCAAAGTTGTGATTGAATTTATTTCTATTTATATCTAATGCATTTGATAACTTGTGTATAAGATCCTTTTTGCATCCACAGATATGTTTTTTTTATAAATTTTTGCAAGTTTCCCCAATGTTAAAAAAAAATTCAAAAACATCACTTACTCACTTTCCTTTATTAGATATTGAATTGTGTCACATCGTGTCCTCCATACTTTGCCAGACTTTTCAGCTAATCTGATAAATACTTATGAGCATTCCTAAACTTAAAAATTTTGAAAAACCAATAACAGTTTTGCTCTTGTATATAAATGCTTGTTACAAAATAAAATCCTTGTATTCACCTTGATGAAGTCCCTCAGAGGACAAAATGTGTCAGTTAAGATAAATTTTCCTATTGTCTTTACTTTATTCATACATATATATATATATAGCGAGAGAGAGAGAGTAAATATCCATGCATGTTTCACATATTATATAAAAAATGATGAAAAAGATATTGTGTTCCACATGTCAACTAGGCTCACCTATCATCCGGCCAGCACTCCTTTCATGTTTATTGAACAGGAGTAGAGGATCATCCCTTGTTCCCTGTTTAGGATATGGTTTATCGGTTCTTCCTTCTTCCATGTACATAATGGTTTTAACTGTCTTAAATTTTAGTGATCTGACTAATTAGTGGCTGCAAATTTCCATTATCAGAGTACTAGGTTGGAAATTTGCTGGCTGCTTCTTCTGACTGGTAGGAAGGATCCCAAACTCTTTGGTAGTGCTTAGTGAGTCTACTCTGATCAACAGTCACATAATATTGGGGTATTTGTAGTGCCATGTTTTAGATGAGTAGGTTTCCCTGCAAGTATTTCTGGTTGTCAACCCTGAGGCTACATTACGCTCTGGTCTCAGCCACATTCTGGCTAGTTTGTATTGCCATCAACAACCAGATAGTGATAATTATGTTAGCCTTTTCATTTTATTTTTCTCCTCAATACAAATCTCCTCATTACAAATACAATGAAAAGAAATACAAGAAACCAGTAAACAAAATAACCGCATACACCCTTTCAACTTTGTTTCTCCAATGTTTCATGGCATCCACTCCAACTTTCAGCAGTATAGAATCTTTTCTCTTGAAGCAGTCGCTGGATATCTTTCAATTTCGCAAAAGCAACTGAAATTTTTCCATTACTACCAATGAGTTCTCAGTTCTAGGCTATCTTCCTCTTTGCCAAAAAGGATTCCAGCATTCACATGCATGCACAGGAACCCCTATTTCCAGCCATGCCAGCATGATAGCTCCCATCACAACAGATGACTATTTGTGGCCACACATAATAAATGTAAACACGTCCTTGAAGGAGCTAAGTCTTTGTTTGCTGAGAGAATAGGCCACCATATTGTATCTAACAACTTTGGCTCTTGTAATTACTGGTGATTCTGTAATAGTTTATTATATAAGTAAATTTTTTATTTCTCCTCTCTTCAATCAATTTGAGTGTTAACATCTACGGATAAAGCTGAATGTTTCAACCATAAATTTTCCTTAAACTCTAGTCTTGACTCATCTGGAGTATCCTTGCTTAACTTCCCACTTAAAACTGAGTCTTTGTTGAGGGATATGCATATAACTCTGTCCATGTTTTCTGTTATCATCTCTAGTCTGGATCCCCACAAAGCCTGTAAACCTGATGGTATCCCTATAATAGTCCTTAAGAAGTGTGCTCCCGAACTGAATCCTATTCTCTCTAAACCGTATAATAAGTGCCTTGCTGCCTCTTGCTTTCCTGCCTGTAAGAAATCTTCATCTGTTGTTTCAGTCAAAGAACTCAGGTAAACTGTCCAACCCTTCCAACTATCAACCTTCAACCTCTTTTTGGGAAAGCTCTAGAGGCCCTAATCAATGCTGAATTTGTTCAACATCTCACATTACAGGGTCTTTTCTCAGACAAGCATTATGGCTTTTGTTTCCCCAGGTTAACTGCTGGTGTACTGATGATAATTGCAGAAATAGTCTACCATGCTCTAGATAAAAATGCTGAAGCTCAGGCTGTAGCTTTGAACATCTCAAAAGATTTTGATAGGGTTTGGCATACAGGTCTTCTCCACAAGTTGAAAAGTTACAGCGTCTCCTGACAAATTTTTGAACTGATCCAGTCTTTCTTATCAAATTGTAAAATGAAAGTTATCCTGAATGGCCACTCTTCTAGATTATTTTGTACTAATTTTGTTCCTCATGGCTCTATCCTTGGTCCTAATTTGTTTTTAATTTTTATTGATGACCACCCTGATGGCATCAGCTCACAACTTGGTATCTATGCTGATGACACAACCATGTACTCATGTCTTGATAGTAAGTCTGATCAGATCAATGAGGTCAAATTGGCTGCTGATGTCAAAAACGACCATCAGTCTGCTGTTAACTGGGGCAAAGGATGGCTTGTTAATTTTAACACCTCCAAACTAAACTGCTCTCTGTTAATTATCAGAGAGACCTCTTTCTGTCTTCCATCAGCATGGTTGCCACTAACCTCAAGGAGAGTGACTCTTTGTGACTTCTTGAGCTAACATTCTTGGCTGACATGAAGTGGAAAGATTATATTGAAACCATTACTAAGTCTCCTGTTAAGAAAGTTGGTTCACTGTAATATGCCAGATAATTTTTCTCTCTAGAATCTATTTTACATATCTATAAGTCTACCATTCATCCATGCTTAGAATATTGCTGCCACATATGGTCTGTTGCACTTGCTATATATCTAGAGTTCCTTGATAAAATCTAAAGAAGAATCAGCAATATTATTGGTCCTTATCTGGTGGCTTGGCTTCAGTCACCTTCCCATTGCCATAAAGTTGCCTCCCTGTGCCATTTTTATAAATACTTTCGTGAGCTCTTCACTATGGTACCTAGACTTTTTGAATTTAAGTGCAGTACTAGACTGGTGTCAAGATCTCATCAATTTGCAGTTGAGTTGGTTAGATGTTACCATAAATTCTTTGCTAACAGTTTCTTTTGTTGCACTTCTCTCTTGTGGAACTTCCTTCCAATTCCATACTTTACAGTCAACTTTAAATTTTCAAAAATTTAAATGCAATGTCAATTACTCTTTACTGTCCTCCTGATTATGCTTTTTTTGTTCTCACTCTTTATTAATGATTCTGTTTCTAATTCTTCCACACCCAGTAACCCCTTGTGAGAGCAGAGTGTTGCTCATGTATCTTACGTTACCTAAAGTCATTCAATGATAATAGAAACAAAATTTCCAAGGATTTTCAATGGACACAATATGAAATTTTATATTGTTATCAGAATGTGTTTTTTATAGTTTTAAACCTGATTATTTTAATACAACATTTTTTTAAAATACCATTAATCCCCATTTATTTTAAATATAAAACATAAATCCTGTCTATCTTAAATACATTTTTTTTGTTTTAAGTCTGTTTATTTTAATACATATTTTTAAAAAATAACAATCCCTATTTATTTTAAATATAAAATATAACTCCTGTCTATTTTAAATAATTTTTTTTCTTTATGGCTTTTTTTTTAGGTCTGTTTACTTTAATAATATTTTAATATTTTTTGTTTTAGGTCTGTTTATTTTAATAAAAATTTTTTTAGATATTCCATTAATACCTGTTTATTTTAATTATAAAATTAAACCATTAATCCACGTTTTTTTTTAAATATAAATTATAAATTCCGTTTATCTAAAATACAAATTTTTGTGTTTTTTACAGGTTTAGGTCCATTTATTTTAATACAAAATTTTTAAAAATCCATTAATCCCCATTTATTTTAAATATAAAACATAAATCCCATTTATTTAAAATACAAATTTTTTAATAGTTTTTGGTTTGTTTATTTTAATATAAAATATTTTAAAATATCCACTAATCCCTGTTTATTTTGAATACAAAATATAAATTCCATCTATTTTAAAGATATTTTTTCTTTTTTTAAAGTTTTAGGTCTTTCTTTAATTCAAATTTTTTTAAAAATACCATTAATCCCCATTTATTTTAAATATAAAATAAAACATTACTCCCTGTTTATATTAAATGTAAAATATAAATCCCACCTATTTTAAATACAAATATTTATTTTTTTAAAACCATTAATCCTTGTATAATACAGTGTGCGATGGATGAATTGTCATCTAAATTATGCAAAAATTAAAATAATATTGACATCTCATTTTTTTAACAGATACACTTACCAAAATTACACAAAAATCTATTGAAATACTAAAGAGTAAATTTATTCAATAAAATCGCTATTGGCTTCAACCACGGCCTCCAGACAATTTTAGAATCTCCTGCATCTCTTCTGGATGGTCTCCTTGTTTAAGTTGGTGAATACTGCCATAATCCTTGCCTTCAGTTCACCTTTGGTGTCACAAGGGGTTTTGTTGGTCTCTCACTCAACTGTAGTCCATGCATAATAATCAAGGATTTGCAGTCTGTGGAGTTAGGTGGCTAGATGTAAGGGGTGATGTGGTTGCAAAATTGTCTGACAGCCATGACTGGGTTCGCCTACATAGTGCAGATTCCTCTTACCAGTCATAGGGTCTTCCAGCAGCCACTCTCTT
The DNA here is from genome assembly GCA_964036315.1 of Acanthosepion esculentum. Taxonomy (NCBI): domain Eukaryota; kingdom Metazoa; phylum Mollusca; class Cephalopoda; order Sepiida; family Sepiidae; genus Acanthosepion; species Acanthosepion esculentum. The sequence goes on along the minus strand of OZ038507.1, from coordinate 4,089,828 downwards.
GACCCAGGGCAGCACTACCTCCTCTATGCACTTGATGTAGGACTCTGTGTTGAATCTAAGGCCCTGTGAGAAGATGAATGGAGGTGTAACGTTACCGTCACTAGTGATCACACCAAACACCTTCGTAATCACCCTTAGACTCATCCGACTCTTTCAGAATCATCTGCAGTATCCTCAGATTGACACCCAATCAACTCTGAAATGTTCATATCGGAGCTTCCAGTGCAAATGCCAAGCAGTACAGCATGCCATCTCAAAATTTCTCGTGGTGTGAATTGTGCCATGGTGCTCTTTTTCTAACAGATGATTCCCAAGTGACCCTACTATACTGCGCAGTTGACAAAATCAAAAATAAACAATGCACATGTGTGAAATTAAAAATATAAAATGGCGACAATTTACCCATCGCACCCTGTCTGTGAATTGTGCCAGCATTGCAATGCCAGATATTTTATTAAGATTTAAATTATGTATCAGTCTATACTCAGCACCTGAAGATTGTGTTGGGCATGAAACTGCTACCAGTGAGGAATAATATGTATATTCATTAATATATACTTAGTAGCTCTGTTATATTACATTGAGCACTATTTTATTGACACCAGCACTTAATGGGCGATATCTTATATTCTATTTGAACTTAACCATGATTTTGTAAGTTTACAGTATGTTTAGGATCATTGTTTTGTTGAAAAACCTAACCTGGTTTCAAGCCCAGTGAATGTGCACTCTGATGTAAATTTCTGTCCAAAATATCCCTATAATATGCTCCATTCACCCTCCCTTCTATTATTTCAATGTTCCCTACACCTTGGGCATTAAAGCCACCCCAGATCGTGATTGATCCACCTCCAAATTTTACTGTTGGGATAGTATTCTTCAGCGAATACTCAATACCCTTCTTCTAACGAGGATTTGATACAATAACTAGCTTGTTGACTATTCCTCCAAGGAAAGAAACCTTGCATACTGTGGACCAAAGGTAAAGACCGTGCATCTGAAATGAATACTGCTCACATTTAAATACTTTAAAAATTATAGTAAGTCATAAATAATATCAGGGTGGATTGTGGGTAGTAAAAAAAAGAAAATATTTAAAAAAACAGGGCAAACAGAAAGAAAGGAGAGGAGCTGGACAACCTACCCAACATACATTTATACAATATATATACCAAGTGTAACAGCAAAATTGTCCAAATCTTGTCACAGCATGGGATAATTGTTGATCCCACAAAATGTTTAATATCTAAAAACCACAAACCTAATTGAGTTTCTTTTTTCCAGGTTTTCAGATAAGACGTTGAGCCATCTTGACACTATTTGTCATAAGAATCACTGAAAAACCCATTATTCAGCTAGAAAGAGGACAGGTTAAATTCATTTTGTCAGCCCCACTATGTCTTCCCAACTGAGCAATGGCAAGAGGAAAAAGATCATTCAGGCCTTCAGTAATGATTACAACATTCATACAATGGCTTCCATTTTCAAAGTTCATTCAAGAACCATCATGAGAACAGTGAATAAGTTTAAAAAAGAGAGAATAGTGGAGAGGAAAACTGGATCAGGAAGTCACAACAGCAAGAGGGATCATCATTTCAACTGAGAGCTAAATGCATTTTATTGTTCAAAGTAGAGTCCAATCGTGCTATAAAAATCTTGGAGAATTCCAGTAGATATCTGTAATCATTTTTAAGATACAACAGTTCAAAGCTTAATCTAACAATTAGATAATTTTGCTGTTATACCCATATATATATATATATATATATATATATAATTATTTTATATGCACAGTACTTATTGGATATTGGAAAGTGCTCAATATCAGTGATAGAGCTAACATATTCAGTTGTATGGACATGAGCTTGTGACCCTGGGTTTCACGTTTTTGTGATCATCAGACAAACTGGCTTATTTTTAAAAAATTGGATCTATTTTGCTTGTTTGTGTTTGATTATGTTTCGTGGTGGGAGGGGTAAATTCTCCTCTACATCCGTTTGTGATGACACTCTCACACACACAGACATACATAGAGGTGTACACATTTTAGTTCACACAAACCCACCCATAGAAACAATCTGAGATACACAGTCATGCATTCAAGCATACATACATACACAATTGTAAGTCTATTTCGGTGTCAAGACTGGAGCACTTAGTGCTCTACTAAATGGTAGAACATTAAAACACAAGAACACCAAAACCACCAAAGCATAACCACCAACAACTATCATTAACACCGTTACTAACACTACCACCACACCAACAAACATGACCAGCACTATAGCAACTAACACAGATCAATAAAACTACCAGCACTGTTGCCTATACTACCATCAGTGCTGTGAACACGGCCACCACCATGAGAGTTGGTGCAGCCATCAGAGGAAATAAAACCACTAACACTTCAATATTATTTTATAACGACTACTACTTTTACTATTAATATTGTTGTTACCACTTTATGTACCTACCAAAAATAACTAATACAATTATTTTCACTATCAGTACTGCTGTTACCACTTTAGGAACAATCACTTCATAACCTTCTCTAACACCATTAGTACTGCTTTTTATCATTGTCGTTGTTTTTATTATTAGTATTATTATTATTATTACTATTTTCATCATCATTATCATGGTTACCAAAACTATTATCATAATTACCATCGTCATTATTGTCACATCTTTTTGTCATTATACTTTTATTTCCATCATCATTTGGGCTAAATTTACTGTTAACACATCAATAACTATTATTAACATATCAATTATAATATCAATTATAATATCAATTATAATATCGATATCAGCATAGTCACAATTGTCAATAATACACAAGCAGTCAGTGTTGAAAATACAAAACATCATCATCACCATGTCCACAAACAGAACCCACTTAACCACAGTGATGATGAAAGGCCCAGACCCATAGGAGTGTATGTACATGTCTACATGCGTGTATGTGCATGTGAGGAAGTGTAAGTCCGTTTGATGACACAGGTGGCCAATCTGAAAAGAGTCAAGTACACCCCCACCTGCCCCTTATTGAAAGAATATCGCTGCATATAGTAAGCGCTACTTTTTTGACACCAAAATAGAATTACAATTGCGTATGTATGTATGCTTGAATACATGAATGTGTATCTGTGCCTAATCTTGGATTGTTTATATGGGTGGGTTTGTGTGAACTAAAATGTGTACACCTGTATTTATATGTCTGTGTGTGTAAGAGTGTCATCCCAAAGGGACGCAGAAGAGAATTACCCCTACCCACCATCAAACATAATCAAACACAAGCCAGCATAAATAGATCCAATTTTTAAATAATAAACCAGATGATCACAAAAGCTTGAAACCTAGGGTCACAAACTCATATCCATACAACTGAATATATATATATATATATATATATATATATATATATATATATATATATATATATATATATAGTTTAATGTAGTCTATATTTATGGGTATATGTAAATATAAAATATATTTATGGATATATGTAAATATAAAAGTGGACATTGAAAACAACACTTTTGCACTGACAGTCTGTTTCATGCTTAAACACAATTGTCAGGCCATGTGTATTGTATTTTGGCTCAACTATTTATATGTGCTGGCCAGTGGTGCATTATGGGTAGGCCTATAATATTATTCTAACAGTTATTTGGGTGGGTAGTAACACTTATGTTTCAAATTATTCTAGGGACTATTGAGTGGTAATAATAATTGGTTCCAGATTCAGTTATGTGGCTATTTTGTAGTGTTGTTAAGTTTTTTTATTCATTATTTATTATTTGTTATTGCTTGTTATTATTACATTTGCTTTATGTGTGCATTCATAGTTTGTTAATTTGTTTATTATTTACTTAATTATTGGTTTGGATTAATTTATTTTAGTTATTTATTTACTTTTATTTATTTTTAGTTTTCAATTTTTAAGTAACATAGTAAAACTTTGTTTTTGTGTCTGCATTTTGAGATGAGTTCTGATCATTTATTTAATAGTTTGTGTTGATCTGGGAAAGTAATTATAGCTATTTTTCCCTCCAGACAGTGTTTACAGTTTTTGAATTTATTGTTGTAGGCTGATGCTGTCTTCCATGATATTTTTGGTATGATTTGGTTTTTGTTTTTAATTTTCCATATATGTTTAGAAAGCACTGTGCCAATCTAAGGTGATCGCCTTGTACTAATAACATATTTAATATTTGTAAAGGATGTTTTGTGTGTGTAGTTTCTTTGTTTCCAGGGTTATTCAGTCACTCATTTTCACTTTTAACATAAAAGCATTTAAAATTCATAATCTATGCAAAACTCATAGAGAAAGACATGTCAAAATGTTACCTTTTAGAATATCTATATATGTTATAAATTTCTGTCACATGTGAAACAAGATTATATGTGCAAATGCTACCTATTGAAAAATGGTATGAACTGTTGTTCAAACACAATATATATCCACTTGCATAACCATATATTTGCTTTGTCAGTGGAGATTAGAATATGTTGACTACATCTCCTGCAGGAGGTAAGACCCCCCACCTAAGAGAGGTCACCTTTCATATAGATACTTGTAGAGCCTGCCTAACAGTGGCCACATTCAATATAGATATTGTAGACTTTGGTGTAAACCAGGCCTTTCTCCTTTTTTTTAAATACCATGTCTATTCAACATCATAACGCTCCAGAGTTTCCTTATCTTAATTATCTATGAATTGCTATACCTACTTGAAAGGGACAATAGAGTGGTTTTCCGTTGTCTTCTCTATGGTTTGGAATTCAAAGTTTTACTTCTCTTAGACTTGATGCCACCAAAAACTAGAGTCAAGCCTACTCTACTATGTAAACCATAACTTAAGAGAAGAAAGATGAATTCATGCCTTCCCCCAAGGATATCAATGCAAAGGTCAATATTACAGATAAGGCCTGAATTTGAACTCAGCTCACTGTTACCCCTTTCTGTGCTGATCACTATTGTACTCACCACACAGCCATTTTACCTATGCCTAAATTTTTGACTCGTTTAAAGTAGATACGTGCCTGCCTTTTTGATTCAAGTTTAAACCAAACATGTGACTACCTTTTTGGCTTGAATTTAAACAAGACTTATGCCTACCTTTCTGATGCAAGTTTGAATCAGATCTATGCCAAACTTTTTGGCTTGGATTTAAACAAGACTTATGTCTACCTTTTTGACTCAAGTTTGAATCAGATCTTTGCCAACCTTTTTGGCTTGAGTTCGAGTTTAAACAAGACATATGCTTATCTTTTAGACTCAAGTTTGAACCAGACCTATGCTAACCTTTTTGGCTTGGATTTAAACAAGACTTATGCCTACCTTTTTGACTCAACTTTATACCAGACCTCTTGTCTACATTTTTACTTTAGTGTAACTTGGAGCTGTACTGTTATAATGAGCGTTTGGTTGTGAAAGAAAAGAAATAACAAGGATTAATTTTTTAAACATTTTAATATACAAGATTTATTACAGATGTTGGAAAAATGGAGATGTTGATTTCATTTGCTGATAAACAAGAAGGCAATTAGGTGTAAGAGTAGCATCAGGAATTGATCGATTTCTTTGGTTGGTTTGACCAAGATGACAAGATATAGTCATTGGTTGAGTTTGATGCATGTGTTGAATGACGAAGATCATGGTGGTGGGTTGATTTATGGTAGTGTGTGTTGGTTGCTGAAGTGACAGCAATGGTGATGAGGGATTGTTGTAGTTGATAGGCTTGTGGTGGAATGTTTCCCTGTGAGGGTATGCCTGTAGTAAGTCGGATTGCCAAGATAACAGAATGGTAATGAGGGATTAGTTGTAGCTGGTAGGCCAGTGGTGAAATGCTTCATGGTTGAGGATCAATGAAATGGGGTTGTGATGATGACTGCAACAGTATGCCCGTAGCAAGTCGGATTGCTAAGGTAAGAGTGGTGGTGATGAGGAAGGCGTGTAGCAGAGTGGTGATGATGTTGAGGTGTTATAAATCATGGCAATTGGTGTCAGGAGCCTGTCAGTGACAAAGCTGGTCTCTGTTAGATTCTTTGTGGAATATTATAAATCATGTTAGTGTGTGTTAGGAGTCTGGTGGTGTTGAAGCTGGATTGTTGGCTGCATTCCACATGTGGTGAGTCAAGTGAGATTAGTCAAGCCTGGGAGTGGTAACAGTTGTGCTTAGAGAAGTGGTGATGGTGGTGATGGTGACAGCACCCTGAGTGTCGGCAGGTGAACTTATGCCCGGTGACTGCTGTTGGTAGTTGTGTGAGACCTGCTTTTAAGCACATCTGGCAGTCCCCAGCAACATCTCCTCTTCCAGCAGGAACGTTCGTGATTGGCTACTCTTTCGCTTTCATTGCAGGGGCTTGCTTCATGGATTGGACATGATGCTCAAAAACTATGTGCAGAAAAATACTTTTTTATTTTGTTTTCTGCCTTCTTGGTGTTCATATCCAGCTGATATGCAGAATGAATCAAAAAGAGATCTAATTTCAGCAGAGTATAACAGTACCTACCTTTTTGACTCTATTGGAAGCTGGAACTCCATCTACTTATAGAATCTTGTATAAAACTGGACATGCGTCTAGCTTTTTGACTTCAGTTCAAATTGGGCATATATCTACGTCTCCGCAAATTCATTTTGATTTTTGCACTATAAAATTTCTATTTGATATTAAATAACCCAACAAGTTTTAATAAGTCATTAAATTAACCAACCTTATGTAATATTATATATACATATATATACATATATATATATATATATATATGAAGAAATATACTCAAGGTGTGCTATATTTATGGGATAAAGTGCTCAATATCAGAGATAGAGCGTGTGTAAATATAAAAGTGAACATTGAAGTCAACACTTAGAGGTGACAGGCTGTTTCATGGTAGACACAATCGTCAGGCCACGAATGTCATTTTTTTCTCAGTTATTTATATATACGGGTCCCGATAAATTAGCCATTAGAAAAAACAAGTAAAGATAATCAATCCAAATAAATAAATGAAGTAATAAACAAATTAAAAACTGCTCCTGCCAAAATAATAGTTAGAATAACCCCAAATTGAATAAATAGCTTTAATTATCTTCCCAAACCAAAACAAAACTATTAAATAAGCGATATAAACAAATTTTTACTACATTAATAAAACACTGATTAAAATAAAAATAAATAAATAAATATATATATAAGATAAGAAATAAAAAAATTAAATTAAATTAAAAATATAAAAAAAAAATAAAAACAAGCAAAATAATTTAACCCAAATAAATAAATAAATAAATAAACAAATAAACTACTTCCAGCAAAATAACCGCCAAAATAGACTACCCACAATGCACCACTGACCTGTATATATAAATAGCTGAGAAAAAAACAATACTCGTGGCCTGACGATTGCATCTAGCATGAAACAGACTGTCACCTCTAAGTGTTGACTTCAATGTTCACTTATATATATATATATATACACACATACATCTTCCAACCAATAACTATCAATAATCAAGCAAATACCACAATCAATCACCCACAGACTTTCCAACAATTCTTCCAGTGAAACCATCTTCAACAAAGCCAAGAAAGACTATGAAACAGCCCTAAAAGATAGTGGATTCCCAGCAACACTCATATACACACCACAGAGTACAAAAACACCAACAGGAAGAGAAACACTACATGGTTCAACCCAGTGTATAACAAAAATGTAAAAACAAACGTTGGAAGAATATTCATTAAACTGATACACAAACACTTCCCTGCATCAAGCACTCTCCACAAGATATTCCACAAAAACACAGCAAAAATCAGTTACAGTTGCATCAAGAACATGACACAAATGATAAAAAAGCACAATCGGTAACAAACCAACAAACTACATGAACAAATTAAACTCACATGTAACAGCAAAACAATTTGCTGATTTTACAGCCACTAATCAGCAGATAACAAAGAAAAAATATACATAGGAATAACTGAAGGACCTTGGAAACAAAGAAACTATGCACACAAAACATCCTTTAGAAAGAGTAAATACCCAAACAACACAAACAAACATAGCTGGGAAATTAAAAACAAAAAGCAAATCACACTAAAAATATCATGGAAAATAAGGAAAGCAGCAACCTACAATAATCAATCCAAAAACTGTAAACTCTGCCTGTAGGAAAAAAGAGGTATAATTAGCTTCCCAAACTGAAACAACTACTAAATAAATGATCAGAACTCATCTCAAAATGCAGACACAAAAACAAATTTTTACTACATTACTTAAAAAACAAAATCTGTAAATGGACAAGAGAAATGAAAATAAATAAATAAAATAAATAAAAGTAAAATAAATGAGTCCAAACAAATAAATAAATAAATAAATAATAAACAAATTAACAAATAATATACCCACAGATAAATGCAAGAAAATGTTGTCATAACAACCAACAATAAAATAATCAATAATAATTAAAAAAGTTAACAACACTATAAATAGCCCCAAAACTGCATTCACATCCCCAATTATTCCTACTCAATAGTCCCTAGAATAATTTGAAACACAATTGTTACTTCTCACCATAACAACAGTTAAAATAATACAATAGACTACAAACAATGCATCACTGACCTGTATATATAAATAGTTGAGCGAAAACACAATGCACATAGCCTAAAAATTGCGTTTAACTTGAAACAGACTGTTGCCTCTGGGTATTGGCTTCAATGTCCACTTTTATATATATATATATATATATATATAGTGGAAAAATCAGACATGGTATAAAATATGTATATATAAAACTATCCTGCTTCTTTTTAATAATATCTTTTATTTTTCTTATTCAGGTGTTTAATTTTTCTTTCTTTCTTTCCTTCTTTCATTTTTTAATTATTTCATTTTTCTTTCTTTCTCAGTCATTTAATTTTTCTTTCCTTTTTTCTTTTTTTTAATTATTTCTTTTTTCTTTCATTCTCAGTCATTTCATTTATTTTTCTTTCCTTTTTTCTTTTTTAAATATTTCATCTTTCTTTCTTTTCTTCTTTCACTTTTTTAATTATTTCTTTTTTCTTTCTTTTTCAGTCATTTAATTTTTCTTTCTTTCTTTCTTGCTTTTTTAATTTTTTAATTTTTCTTTCTTTGCTTCTTCTTTTAATTATTTCTCTTTTCTTTCTTTCTTTCTCTTAGTCATTTAATTTTTTTTAAATATTTATTTTTCTTTCCTTCTTTTAATTATTTCTTTTTTCTTTCCTTCTTACTTTTTTGATTATTCAGTTTTTTCTCAGTCATTTAATTTTTCTTTCTTTCCTTCTCTCTTTTTTTAATTATTTATGTTTTCTTTCCTTTTAATTATTTCTTTTTTCTTTCCTTCTTTCTTTTTTGATTGTTCATTTTTTCTTTCTCAGTCATTTAATTTTTCTTTTCTTCTTTCTTTCTTACATTCTCAATTTCCCAACCTGACTAATGCCACCATCTGCAAACTCATAGACACATTGTCTGCTGTGATTTCAGTTAAATAAAATTCCATCATCAATGCTGAATAGAATGTTTTGTTTCATTTAATAATCCGGAAGTCTTGAACATATACCAGGAAATGCAAAGCAACATAAATTTTTTCTATTTTATTATACAACGCAATTGCATAATTAATTAAATATGCTACCATTTTTTTATAGTACAATAAAATTACCAATTTACTAGTATAGTACCTGTTAGCAAAAATAACAGGATCATTTATACATTGATAAAAAAATTTCACTTATATTAAACAGAATTAGACTTCATATATCCAAACAAGTTTAATTATTTAAAAAGAACTGACAAGGTCTGCCTGTTAAATTTTTTATTATATTTTTATTTTTCCAGTTTTCAGATAAGGTGTTGAGTATTGTGCTACTCAACAACTTTTCTGAAAATTGGAAAATTACAATAAGAATTAAGCAGACTTTGTTGGTTCTTTTTGATCAAACTTATTTGGATGAATACTTGCTGCCTAAATATTCCTCTCTCTCACACACACACACACATATGTATATGAGCACAAATAGTTAGAACGTTCACTTTCTGACCATGAGACTTGAAAGCATAATTTAAAAAAACATCTTTCAGTCTACACTACACATATTTCATATTAGTGTTTGCCTGTGTATGGAAAAATTGCACTCTGAAGATGACAATTTGAAATTGTTGAAAGTACTTCACCTATCAATTTCATCTGACCACGACTCAAATATTAGGATTGCATTATTCAAGGAATTGATAGTAAGTTAATGTCTCATTGTGTTTTGTTAGTGAAGTGATTTCGCCATTAATCACATTAACATTGCTAATTAATTCTTTGTATAAATTGCTTCTTTATAATATAATACATAAGCTGCACACTCTAATATATATATATATATATTTATCAGGGTTTACCATCTAGGCAGGCAAAGTAGGTACTGCCTACCCTGAATAAAATAGATCAGCAGCTACATTTATCCTTCTGTGGTACAATATACACCTAATCATGCAAAATTAAGAAAGTTACTCTGATTATAAAAATACAAAATATTTTAATTTTTTGTAGAATTACTACATAAAAGTCACAAGCTACCTACTCTGAGTAATTACCTATGGCACGTGCCTGATATATATATATATATATATATATAGGAGTTGAGGTTTATATATATATATATGTATATATATATATATATATATAGGAGTTGAGGTTTATATATATATATATATATAGGAGTTGAGGTTTATATATATATATATATATATATAGGAGTTGAGGTTTATATATATATATATATATATATATATATATATATATATAGGAGTTGAGGTTTATTTATATATATATATATATATATATATATATAGGAGTTGAGGTTTATTTATATATATATATATATATATAGGAGTTGAGGTTTATTTATATATATATATATATATAGGAGTTGAGGTTTATATATATATATATATATATAGGAATATAGGAGTTGAGGTTTATATATATATATATATATATATATAGGAATATAGGAGTTGAGGTTTATATATATATATATATATATATATATATATATATAGGAGTAGAGGTTTATATATATATATATATATATAGGAGTAGAGGCTTATCCCTTGTTTCCTGATTGGGTTTTCTGTTCCTTCTAAAGTCTACTTCCACTATATATTCCTAAGATCTCTGACTAAACTTTTAAATTTAATTTACTATTTATTTATTTGTTTTTCCTCAAAGGAATGGTTTGTTTATTCCCCGGTTCACACTCCTCCTCCATCTTTTGAACAGGAGTAGAGCTTTATCCCTTGTTTGCTGTTTAAGATTGAATTTCTGATTCTTCTAAAGTCTTCTTATTCTCTTTCACTCTCAGTAGCCCCTTCCTTCTTAATGCCATTATTTTAGAGAAAAATGTGCAGACTCTGGCAGAATTCACACTTGCATTCCCTTAGGGCAGTGGTTCCCAAATGATGCAGCACATCTCATAGCTGCAGCAGAAGAGGATAGCAGGTGAGGCAGAATGATTGAAAGACAATCAAAGATTTAAAAACAGTTTCCAAAAAATCATATGCCAAAAATAAATATGATATCAAAATTTAAAATATTATTAGGGATGACTTGTAATTGTATACATAGTCCCAATATAAATAGTTATAAATAATTATTGACCAATTTTATCATTGTGATATTTTTGCATTATATCAAGTTTTAAAAATATATTAATTAGGGTTTGCAAATTGGAGGAAAGAGTTATCAATGATAATGTTCTGACTTCAAATCCGTGGTTATCTCCCTTTAACCCTCTCTCTCTCTTTTTTTTTTTTTTTTAAATGTACTTTTTATCACATGAAATTTGGTGGGGTGCAAACAAATTTAATTTTGAAAATGCAGCCCAGAGGGAAAACGTTTGGTGACCACTGCCCATCATTAGATCTGATGTGCTTTGGAGTGTGTCTATGACCAACTTAAATAGTGCCTTTAAAAATTCGAGAAATAAAGCACGTCAAATGTAATGATGGTTTCTCCTAGGGGAGAACACAGATTTGAGTCCTGTCAGAGAGATCGTAGTTTTCTCTAATAAGATTTCTTGAATATTCAGGCCAGTAGAAGAAAATAAAAGAACAATCTACAGACATTTTAATAAAGATATTCACCATTATAAGATAATATTTTGTTATGTTGACATGTGAACTGAAAGCTGAGATCAAGGACCAACTTAATAAAAAATATCCGAATGTCGGACAATTTTTGTCTTTATTTTCACCCAAAATTAAAGCAAACATACGAACATTAGAACGGCCCATGATCAGATACATAATAGACATTCATTGACTCTTATATTAAACAATATATGTTTAAATAATGATCTGCTGACACACATACACTAAATAAAAACTATATATATATATATATATATATATATATATACATGCACACTTTACAATTCGAATTAAGATACCTTTAGTTAATGACCATTTTCACCTATGAATTTTAATTTTAAAATTTGCAGGATTTTCCAAAATTTTTAGCGCCCATAAAAAGTTTGAAAAAATGTACATACAAAATGTACATACAATTTACAGAGAAAAAAAGTACTGGTTCAAATATCACAGAATATATGCCAAAGCCCCATGCCACGGTGTCAACCAATTCCATAACTGAGCCACATCCTTGCCACCGAGATTTTACACTTTAAATATACCATGACCACACTTATTTCCTACTTACATTAATGCAGTACACATGGTCCATTATCAGCCTATTTATTCAACCACAACCAATTAATTACTTTTGTATTTGCTTATCCCCAAATTAACAAATTTACCACCATTAATTTTCTATAATTACTATTATTAACCATCTGCCTCTGGGTGCCTAAACTCAACTCACACCTTTTCAATTCCTTCTGCCCTTCCTACCTCCATGGGGAAAACAACCACACCTGCTCAGCACCTCCTAACTAATCCATTACTGGCTTTACAGTGGTAACAAGGGTTTTTTTCCCTTAGACATCTCTCATGACCGGGTATCCCATAAGCTTTTCATTTGTCAGGACCCTGTGGATATCTTAGGGTATATCCATTCTATGCTGGATACTTCATAGTGCACAGCTCCCATTCTATCCAAACATTGTTCAGTTTTCCTATCTACATAGCCAAGTGTGACAATTTCCCCCCCAGGACACAGACCCAAACACATTTGGAAATCCAAAACTATGCAGGCCAAATGTACTTATTCCCACAATTAATTAGCTTAATTTTTCCAGGGAAAATTAACTCCCAAAGTTCATCAATTAACAACTTAATTCTTCAACCAATGCAGGCAAACAGACACACTTATGACTCTTAAAATAAAAAAGAGTTCCACACTTTGTTACAAAAATGAACAAAATAATCATTTGTCAGTTAATTACAATTAACAAAATAATTCTAAACTTAAAACATTTGAATGCATGCAAAACCATAGTCACAAAAATTTTCAACTCATTAACAGTACACAGAAATCACAGTTGGAATGCCCCATCACAAAATGCCATCAGTCCCTCCTTTTCAAAACAACTTTCCATTCCGTTCATGTACACGAATTCAGGCCTACACATGGCCAACATGCTGCCAGACATACAACATTTGGATGCACACAAAAACATTAAAGTGTGCCAATCAAAATCAACAATAGATTTTCACACATGGTTTTAAACTTTTGTAAAAAGACAAAACAAAACAACAGAAATCTCTCACTAAAATGTTTCATCAAAATTGACATTATTACATCAGTGTGTATGCATGAATGTGGGTGTTCACTGTGCCTTTTCTTTCTTTCTCCTGTCCATCAAAACTTGTTTGCTTACAGGTTTTTATATTTTTTTCCTCATTTTTTTCCATCATCACTTCCTATTTTGGTTTGTTGCTTTGATGTGTGTGTGTGTGTGTGTGTGAGAGCAGTAGGACATAGTAATATCATCATACTTACAGTTAGTTTTTTTTTTCTGTCATTATGTCAAGATTACTTCTTTTTTTTTTTCATATTCCCTTTGTTGAGTCCTCAGTTGGAAAATCCTTTCCGAACTTTCCCACGTTGTGTTGTAAGCCCCTGTTCTGTGCACCTGCTGTGAGGTCCTGGTCACTCCACCAAATAATTATAAAGTTGTATTCACTCTCGATTCTCTTGTCTTCTCCTGGCATCAACAAAGATAATTTTAACCTATCTAATTTATTAATGTTAGGATGTCTATATTTTCTAGTTATCCTGTGGAGTCATACTCCCTCCACTGGGAAGCCATTTCTGACACTAAAGAAAACACATCTACATTACTTGACGATCAAGACTCGGCTTACCAAAAAAAAACTTTCTATCTCTCTCTTTCCCATGCTGACTCAGCCAAACAAAATCAACCTCCTTATTTTGTCTTGTATCTGATCCCTAAGGTCAACCTCAGGAAATCAGAGCAGGGATACAGTTCCTCTAAAAAATAATAGTCTGCTAAACTATTACTTAACATTGATTTCTAATCAACTTTGATCTTCAAATTGCTATCTGCTGTCCTACTGATTACTCTGTTCTCACCCCTTAGCAATGTTCCTTTTTCTAACTCTTCCACACTCCGTAACCCCTTGCATCTCTGTGAATTTACCGCCTTGCCCGGAGTGAACCCAATTAGAAAAAGATTGTTATCTTTTGTCTTCTTAATTCTTTTATTGTTTTCTTTGCTTAATAATGTTTTTCTTTTTCTCATATTTTTCTACAATCAGTAATCACTTGTATGTTAGTGGCTTTATTGTCTTGCTTGGGGTGAAATGATTAAAAAGAAGGTTTAACCCAGTGTGAAGATACTACACTGATATTAGGCAGAAATGCACAGATACTTTGTTTGATCTGAGAAATATTAATGCTGATCTATATGTACATAATCTTATCAGTTTTGATGGGTACTATTCCAGTGACATATATTACACATACACACTTACATGCACTTATATAGAAGTATATATATCTCTTTACAGATATACTTACTCTTCCACAGATACCTTTTTGCTTTTTTTTTTTTTTTCATAACACTGTTTTTTTTTGTCTGTACACTAAAATTAACTTGGATATCTTTTGAAATATTTTATCTAGAGCCTACAGTCAGTGAGGTCAGGCAGGGGATGATCAGGACTAATCCTGTTAGTGTTACTGTTTGCATTCTTTCAGTGAGGTCTAAAGTTGAGGGTAGGGATGACAGATGGATAGAGAAGTAAAAAGGAAGGGATGAAATAATAGAGTTAAAAAAGAAAGAAATTTCATGAAGAAAATAAAATAAAAAGATTTCATGGAGAAAGAAAAAAGAAAGAAAGAAAAGAAAAATTATTTATGAAGAAAGAAAGAAAATAAAAAGATTTCATAAAGAAAGAAAGAAGATAAAAAGAATTCATGAAGAAAGAAAGAAGATAAAAAGAATTCATGAAGAAAGAAAGAGAGAAAGAATTCATGAAAAAAGAAAGAGAGAAAGAAAATAAAAAGATTTCATAAAGAAAGAATTTATGAAGAAAGAAAGAAGATAAAAAGATTTTATAAAAAAAGAAAGAAATATCTCAAAGAAAGAAAGTATCCACGGAGAAAGAAAGAAAATTAGGAAGGAATAAAGAAAGATGTAGAAAGTTGAAAAAAAACAAAGATAGGGAAAAATTAAAAAGATTTTTAAAAAAAGAAACAATTCAAGAATATAATAATTATAGGAAAGAAAGAAACAAGAAATTCAGAGAAAGAAAAAAATGGCAAAAATAGAAGAAGTTCAAATAAAGGAAGAAAGAGAAAAGAAAGAAAGAATCAAATAAGAGAAATGATATTATTAAAGGAATAAAAAAACAAACGTGAAGGAGAAAGAAAGAAAAAAATGACAAAAATAGAAGTTCAAATAAAGGAAGAAAGAGAAAAGAAAGAAAGAAAGAATCAAATAAGAGAAACGATATTATTAAAGGAATAAAAAAACAAACGTGAAGGAGAAAGAAAGAAAAAAATGAGATCAAAAGAAAGAAGTAACTAAATATCAGTTCTAAATGAAAAAAGGAAAGGGTGTGTGAATCAGTGAGTGGGCATAAAACGGAAGAGAGAAAGTAAGTACTTGTTTCGACTTATCTCCCCGACCAAGCTCACGTTCCACGTGGGGGAAGGAGTGAAGATTATAAATGGCTAGTAAGGTAGAGGAGGTTTACATCTGACGGTAAGGGGTTGATTGGGGGTGGGGGGTAGAAGAGATAAGGTTAAAGAGGAAGGATTTCGGAAATTCCTGACATTCTCTCACTTTCAAATTCAGAGACATCTTTTCCAGAGTCACGCAGACGGATGCGGCCGGCGGGTGGAAGTTGGGTGAAGCGAGACTAGGCGGGGCGGAAGACAGAGACAGAGGCAACTGATGAGATGCCAACATCTTGGCTGACATGGAGTTTTATAATGCTTGCGTGTCCCTAGTTCTCACTGGTTAGGCTTTGTGGGTTGGGCTGTAGGGGAGGGGTGAGGTGAGGTGAGGTGAGGTGAGGCAAGGTGGCCAGCTCAATTCTCTGAATGCGTTTGTGTGTGAATCGGCCAGAATTGGCAAACAGAGTTTGAATTTCAGGTGAAGCAGCTTGTGCCCACTTAGCCCAAATACACTTCTTGGAAATACCTTTCATATCACTGATCGTTGTCTCATTGCCAAATAGATATCTTGACGAAAAAAATCAAAAAAATCATTGTCACAGGCATGTCATTATCATTGAGAGAAGACATGAGAAAAAGTTAAGGATTGCATACTTGCTCACCATCCACTGTTCAAAAACCAAGCAGTTACATACATTGTCAATATTGAATGACAATGAAAGCCTACATAAAAATCAACCCAGAAAAAAAACATCATTCATTTTTGATTAGTATTTCTTTCATCTTAATTTCACTTGCTTTTTATTACATTAGTAGTATTACTAGTAATATTATCTTGAATTTTATTATTATTAGATGAAGCATTGTCAGCCATTATTCATTTTTGACTAGGATTTCTTTCATCTTAATTTCACTTGCTTTTTATTACATTAGTAGTATTAGTAGTAATATTATCTTGAATTTTATTATTATTAGATGAAACATTGTCAGCCATTATTCATTTTTCACTAGGATTTCTTTCATCTTCATTTCACTTGCTTTTTATTACATTAGTAGTATTAGTAGTAATATTATCTTGAATTTTATTATTATTAGATGAAGCATTGTAAGGCATTATTCATTTTTGACTAGGATTTCTTTCATCTTAATTTCACTTGCTTTTTATTACATTAGTAGTATTACTAGTAATATTATCTTGAATTTTATTATTATTAGATGAAGCATTGTCAGCCATTATTCATTTTGGACTAGGATTTCTTTCATCTTAATTTCACTTGCTTTTTATTACATTAGTAGTATTAGCAGTAATATTATCTTGAATTTTATTATTATTATTAGATGAAGCATTGTCAGCCATTATTCATTTTTGACTAGGATTTCTTTCATCTTAATTTCACTTGCTTTTTATTACATTAGTAGTATTAGTAGTAATATCATCTTGAATTTTATTATTATTAGATGAAGCATTGTCAGCCATTATTCATTTTTGACTAGGATTTCTTTCATCTTAATTTCACTTGCTTTTTATTACATTAGTAGTATTAGTAGTAATATTATCTTGAATTTTATTATTATTATTAGATGAAGCATTGTCAGCCATTATTCATTTTTGACTAGGATTTCTTTCATCTTAATTTCACTTGCTTTATATTACATTAGTAGTATTAGTAGTAATATTATCTTGAATTTTATTATTATTAGATGAAGCATTGTCAGCCATTATTCATTTTGGACTAGGATTTCTTTCATCTTAATTTCACTTGCTTTTTATTACATTAGTAGTATTAGTAGTAATATTATCTTGAATTTTATTATTATTAGATGAAGCATTGTCAGAAATTATTCATTTTTGACTAGGATTTCCTTCATCTTAATTTCACTTGCTTTTTATTACATTAGTAGTATTAGTAGTAATATTATCTTGAATTTTATTATTATTAGATGAAGCAATGTCAGCCATTATTCATTTTTGACTAGGATTTCTTTCATCTTAATTTCACTTGCTTTTTATTACATTAGTAGTATTACTAGTAATATTATCTTGAATTTTATTATTATTAGATGAAGCATTGTCAGCCATTATTCATTTTTGACTAGGATTTCTTTCATCTTAATTTCACTTGCTTTTTATTACATTAGTAGTATTACTAGTAATATTATCTTGAATTTTATTATTATTAGATGAAACATTGTCAGCCATTATTCATTTTTCACTAGGATTTCTTTCATCTTCATTTCACTTGCTTTTTATTACATTAGTAGTATTAGCAGTAATATTATCTTGAATTTTATTATTATTAGATGAAGCATTGTCAACAATTATTCATTTGACTTACAGAACCTTTGGACAATTTCTACATAATTTATGTCCAGAAAAGAATATATTGTATGAGCACAAGAAAAATTAAATAAAACCTTAACTGCAGTACCTTATAGGATTTTTTAATGACACTTGCATGAAAGATGTATTGCTACCCAAGCCCAAATACACAATTATATATGTATATAGCTAGCTATTTGTATTTGAGGATACCCGTCTATTAGAGCGGCTAGCCAATCCCTATTGCAGACGCTTGCTCAGGCACATTTGTGTTTGTTCAAGACCCACAGAGCCCATCTGTGGTTCATGCTGCAACTATGCTGACCAGACCTTAGTTACAGTTTCTGGGAGAGAGCATGTTATCTAGTGTGACCAACAATTTGAACAAGGCCAGCATGCTCAAGCCCTTGGCCACAATGACTTGTGACTTCATGCTGGCACAGCTATTGACGACCCCCAAGGGTTCCATCTACCCAATTTCACTCACAAGGCTTGGGTCAATCCGTGGTATGGTTTTTCAGGCACTTTTCAAAGGTTTCCGCATGCTGGGATCAACCTCTCCAGTCCAATAACATCAGGTGGTCTCCTTCTTGACAAATCAACCAGGGTGAGAATTCAAACCTGGGTCTCATAGTCAGAATGCGAACACTCTAACCACTCAGCAACCATGTAAGACAAGAATACTGAGTGTAAATGTAAGGGTTCACTTACTTTTGCACATCTTAATTTCAAATTAATATTTTTTTATTCCAGCTTGATAAAATTTTTTGAAAGTGGTTGTAATTCATTTATTACAGGTTTTTCATATAGTTTAATTAATGTTTGTTGATTATCTAGAAAAGATTTTTTTAATATTATCTTAGGGGTTGACTTACTTTTGCACAACACTGTATGTATGTGTATATATATATATATATACATAAGTGAATATTACATGCAAATATGCTATCAATGTAGGATATTATGTATATTCACTAATATATATTCAATAGATCTGTTATATAACATTGAGCCCTATTTTTATAACACCTGAGAAAACAATATATGTATGTGCAAGCATATGTGCATAAACATATATTTTTTATCATACCCATATATATATATATATATATATATATTTTTCAACATTTGGAAATAAATCTGATGATCCACTGTCCTTTAAAAGGGCTGTGGTGAAATAATTTATTATATGGAACCTTAAAGCAATCTGTTTTTATTTAAATTATTAGCTCTGATTTACATTGAGCTCTCTGGATTCTATCCTCATTGGGTCTTCCCATACGGATTACCTAGTTTTTCGTAAACTAAATATATATATATATATATATATACATACACATTTTAGCTGTTGACTCCTATAAGAAGCTAATTTGCTCTTTGACAGGTCTTGATTATTGTTCTGTGGGATGACATGACACCCTCCTACCAGCAGAAAAGCTAGTGTGGGAGCTGGTTTGTCCATGCAGCAGGTTATACTGAGATACATGTTACCATTAACAGGCCTAAGCCTGATCCAGACAAAAGTTGAAGAACTCAAATGTGTTCTGAACAGCCTCTAAAATATTTGGAGCCCAATCACCAGACTTGTGCATGTTGGGAATCTTTTGCAATAGTTTTAAATTTAATTCCTTGACTGCAACATTCTTTTGAGCAAGAATATCTCAGCCACGGAGCCACTGGTAATTTCTGTAGTGTATGGTTATCTTTACATTCTAAAATACATCAGCTTTCATTCTCAGTATATTGATCTGAAATTTTTAGGTTTGCACAATATTTTACAGAAAAGAAAAAAATGTGGTGTTGTACATAAGATAAGAAAGAGCAAGAAATGAAATTCATGGGGCGAAACAGGAAAGATAACAGTGAACTCTAGAATTGAAGAGGTCAAGATTGTAGTGATTGGGAAAATGTTGTGGAGTAAGTAACACATTCCCAGTAACACAAATGAACTAGACAAGATGCCTTAATTAAAGAACTCCAATTGAGGTTGGTTAGGCTAATTTTTAACAGATGTCATGGTGAGTAGTCTTAGCGAGACATAATATTATAACTGCTAGGAGTGAGTTATAACAGTGGCAATGAGAGATCAAAAGCCATATGAATAGGAAAAAAGTACTTTCTTTTTGCTTCATCACATGATAACAGTGATGACAAGAAAAAAGAAAAAGAAAAAAATGAAAAAGAAAAGGGAAAAAAACAGATATTCTTTGAAAAAAGAAGAATTATTAGCCCAAGTGTTAAAAATACAACAGCAACAATAGCAGTTGTTGAAATTCCAGAAACAACAACAACAAAATTTAATTGAAATAATATGGAAGAAAACAGAAAATTTCCCAAGTTCTTTCACTCCCAATATGGTGAAAAATGCCATAACTGAATTCACATACAATTCAGATGTCGGAATTACCTTTTCTGCTTATTTTAGAAGATACAAGCAAATTTTGAGAGAAGAATACAGCGACCGGAAAGATGAGAAAAAAACAAGACTTTTGTTGAGAAGGTTAGCACTGGTAGAACATGAAAAATTCTGTAGTTTTGTACGACCGAAAAAACAGGAGAAATTTGCTTTGAAGAAATGGTAAATATTTTGACTAAAATTTTTAGCGAGAAACGCTCCTTATTCAATACCGATTGGAACAAACTATGGATACTATGCTTACAGATTGTGATTTCACAGTTGCTTATCTGAATGATATATTAATTAAAAGTGTATCTAAGGAACAACATATTGGGCATGTGAAAAAGAGTTTTTGAAAAAATATGTGAGTACGGGTTCAAACTCAGTGAGGAAATGTGCAAAATGTTTTTGCCTAAAATCAAGTACCAATGAGAAATCATTGACAAAAATGGTCATCAACCAGATCTGTCGATGGCAAGTGCTGTTATGAATATGCCTCCTCCAACAAACATTACCAGGTTACAAGCATTTCTGGAACTAGAAAACTATTACCAAACTTATATACCTAATATGCAGAATTTGAGAACTCCACTGAACAATTTGCTTCAAAAAGACATGAAGTGGAACTGGACTGATAAGTGTCAGAAGTTGTTTGAAGAAATCAAGAAAATATTAATGTCAGACTTATCATTAGCTCACTATGATCTAAAAGCAGAAATCATATTGGCTTCAGATGCTAGTGACTATGGTATATGAGCAGTAATGCTACATAAACATGAAAGCCATTGCACATGCTTTGCATTCAATACTACCAGTAGAAAAAATAATACAGCCAAGTTGAAAACGAGGTGTTAATAATAATATTTACAGTGAAAAAATTTCACAAATTTATACACAGAAGGAGTTTTCATTTGGAGACAGACCATCAACCTCTATTATCAATTTATGGTTCAAAAAAGGGATTCCTATGTATACAACTGGGATACCATTTTATTAAATTATGATTTCAGGATGGAATACTAACCATCCAAAAAATAGTACATGCTGATGGTTTATCAAGATTGATACCAAAAAATACTGAATTGTTTGAGGACACTATTATTGCAGTGTTAAAAAGTAAAATAGAAATTAAAAATATATTATGCAATGTAGTACGTGATCTACCATTTATCCGGGAAGAAATCAAAGTAAAGGCAGAAGACATGTTGAGTTTGAAAATAAGAAAAACTAAAAGAAAGTAAGAATGATAGACAGTTTTTAGAATGCAATCCAGACTTGAACACTTGCTTGCTATGGGACAGAGTACTGATGTTTGCACAAAGAGTAGTAATACCTATCATATTACAAAAGCAGATCTCTATCTATAAAAGGCAGGATGTGTGGGTGTGTAACGAATGCACAGCCGCAATTTTCGATGGATTTGCACCAAAATTTACATGCACATGCTCTAAATTAGCGGGAAGGCCAAGACCAACATTGCATTTCCCAACTCTCATCGATAGTTGAAATAATCGATTTTTTCATGCTTCTACAGCAGTTTTCATGTAGTTTGTGGCCATCTTCTACTGGCCAGAGTGAGATCCTATAGCTGGCTGCCACGAATAGGCAGGAAGATTCTATTGGCCAGTGTGAGAGTCAACAGCTGACTGACACGAATGTTAATTAGCATGCTAGCATGCAAAAAATATCGATAGCTGCATTCGTCACAAGTGGGAAAAATTTAAATCTGCATGGCACTTTATTCCAATTGGCTCATTTGCTTGCTTAAACTCAACGTTGATTCTGATTCTGCAGAACTGGGTTGGGTGTGAAAAAGTATTTGTTGTTAACATTCTTTTTTTATTTGTTTTTTCCAGTTACGAGTCCTTTTTTAAAGCTGATCGTTTTGCGTTCATTTTGTTTAGTTCTTTTTTCATAACAGATTTAATGTTTAGTATAGAGCTTAGAAAAAATTTGTAGTGTGAGATAGGCAAGAAGTAAGGCATGTAGCAACATCAGCACGGCAAAGGGCACTCCTTTAAAGGCAAAGAAGGGAAAAAATATTTTAAATCAAGTGATAGTGGTTGCTGTATGAGTCGTATGATTTTTGAATCAAGCACGGGCAACGCCGTTCCATGCTGCTAGTATTACATAAAATTCATAGTGGACATCCAGGAATTTCAAAGATAAAATCTCTTATAAGGAACTATGTATACTGGACCAAAATGAATCAAGACATTGAAAAATTAGTAAAAGCCTGCAGAGGTCGTGCTCTGGCAGCAAAATCACCTACCACAATATTACAACCTCGGCCAAAGACAGATACTCCATGGTCAAGACTGCACATATATTTCACAGGTCCAATAAATGGATCATATTATCTTGTGGTAGTGGATAGCTTCGCTAAGTGACCCGAAGTGCAAAAAGCCAACTTCCACATTTACAGTGAATTTTTTACATGAACTGTTTGCAATATATGGCTTTCCAAATGCCATGGTTTTGGATAATGGTACTCAATTCACTGCTTATGAATTTAAAGAATTTTGGAAAATGTTCTTGATTTAACATATTGCCACTCTGCTGTATAACCTAAGGTGAACAGTTTGTGGCTACTTTTAAGAGAGTTTTGAAAAAAAGCAAGTAATGAAAAAGTTAGTGAAGAAACACTACAAAAATTCTTGAAAGTATACCGAATAATGCCGAATCCCAATACACCATCAATCGTGTTGCGAGCAGAATTGTTCACAAGAAAAATTAAATTGATGTTCAACAAGTTGTTACCAGGTCAAAAACGAATAAGAACAGATAACAAAAGGGACACAAAATTTTTCAAAATTGGGGGAAAATGTTATTCAAATGGAAAAGAAATGTGGGAAGACAGCGTAATAATGTCACAAATTGGAAAAGGTCTGTGATACCAACACCCAAGAATTCGTTGAACATAGAAGGATGATTACCAGATAAAGGAAACATACGGAAAAACTAGAGGTTAACCCAAAACCAAAGAAATACAAAGTTCAGTATGTGGCAAGGCTTGCCAGAAAGAGAAGGGGATGAATACTGAGAAATAAAATAAAATATTTAGTAATAAAAAAATTTTTAAAAGTGGGATGTTGTGGAGTACATAACACACACCCTGTAAACCAAATGAACTAGGCAAGATGCCTTAAATAAAGAACTCAGGTAGTGTGTTGAAGTCAGTCTGGAGAATTTCCAGCAGATGTCACAGCGAGTAGCCTAAGCAAAACATTATAACCACTAGGAGTGAGTTATAATAGAAAACATCCTGCTCAGAGCCTGTTCCATAAAGCAGCAGTTCTTGGGAAGAAGCTGTCTGAATGGAACTTACTCCTTACTAATGGAATACAAAGGGGATGGGGATGATTCACACTTGTGTATGTGATTGACAGGTGCCAGTTGTGAAAGTCAGGAGTGGTTGGACTAAGGAATGTAGCTTGTTAGAACACATGACATAGAAGTGGTGATAGAGCAGTGAGAGGCTAGCAACCTTTC
Organism: Acanthosepion esculentum; assembly: GCA_964036315.1. Taxonomy (NCBI): domain Eukaryota; kingdom Metazoa; phylum Mollusca; class Cephalopoda; order Sepiida; family Sepiidae; genus Acanthosepion; species Acanthosepion esculentum. The sequence goes on along the minus strand of OZ038507.1, from coordinate 4,065,488 downwards.
ATCTCTGGGAAAGGGGTTGTACGGTTGGAAGATTCTGCTCAAATTACACCCCATATACCAATTTACCTCTAAGAATGTAATCATTTGGCTACAATACAGATAATTAAAACCACAACTTAATTCTAACCCAATGACCTTTTTTGATCTCAGACGTTGAATGGGACTATGTCCACTCTACTTTTTGCAAAGTTAAAAAAACATTTTTACATTTCATTGCAAACCCAGTATGTCATTTTGTTAAGAATGGCTTCATTTGGCTACAAATAGAATGCTTTGTTCTTTGATGGTTCCTGCTGATTTTAAATGACCTTGAAGCCAAACTCACAGAACCCATGTCAGAATTCATGCCAGTATAGCAAAAATAATATTGCAGATCATTTTGCCAGAAATTGGTTCAATTACCTGGAAATGGTATACAGTGTCCTTTGATGACTTCTGGTTACCTTGAAAAACCTCTGACATTAACCTTACGGAGCCTATGTTAAGACTTCTTGCAATTATCCATGGAACAACTTGTTCCCATTATATATGTGTGTGTGTGTGTGTGTGTGTGTGTGTGTGTGTGTGTGTGTGTGTGTGTGTGTGTGTGTGTGTGTGACCAAGAAAGAAAAAAGAACATTAAAATGAAGAAAAGTTGAGCTAAGAATTAACTGTGAAAAATACTTCATCTCTGAATTCAAATATCTTCAGTGGTGTGACAATGTCCCAATTAACAGTCGACTTGTCACCTCTCTGACTTTATTCCAACTTCATGATAATTTAATGTTGGAAGGGTATTCAGTTAAGTTAAGTTGGTTAATTTAATGACATATCAACCTTTATTGGGTTATTTAATGTCAAATACAAGTTTTGTAGGACAAAAATTAAGATGAATTAATAGAAAGGTAGACAGAAGTCCAGTTTACACTTAAGTTAAAATTTAGGTCAGATAAATTAATCTAACAATATCTCAAACTTTGTTGGATTATTTAATACTGAATTTCAATTTTATAGTACAAAAATCATAAGGAATTTTATAAAGTGGTGTATATAGATTCCATTTACACTCGAGTTGAAAAGGTAGATATTGGTCAGGTTTATACTTGAGTCTGCTAATATCATCCAAGAAGGTGGTTCCTTTTGAGGGAGATCTTACCTCTTCTGAGGGGATGCATTTGGCATATTCTAAGCTTTGCCAATGGGGAAATTGTTAAAAGTTAACATAGGTCTGGTTTACACTACAGTCAAAATTTATGTTAGAATGATTAATTCAATAACTTATCAATCTTTATTGGTTTATTCAATGTGAAATATAAGACTTTTAGTACAAAAATCAAAACAAATTAATAAAAAGATACACCTGTCTGGTTTGCATTGGAGTAATAAAAAATGGTACGCACAGGCCTCATTTACACTGGAGTCAAAAAGGTGCACATTGATCTGGTTTGCATTGGAGTTAAAAAAGGTACATACAGGTTTGGTTTGCACTGGAATTAAAAAGGTGAACACAGGTCCAGTTTACACTGGAGTCAAAAAAGGGACACACATGTTTGAATTGCACTGGAATAAAAAAAAGCATACACAAGTCCGGTTTGCACCAGAGTCAAAAAAGGTGCACAAGTTCCAATTTATACTGGATTTAGAAAAAAGTGCTCACAGGTCTGGTTTGCACTGGGGTCAAAAAGATGCACACATGTCCAGTTTCCACTGGAGTAAAGAAAAGTTCACAGAGGTCCATTTTGCACTGAAGTGAAAAAGTGCACACAAGTTTAGTTTGTACTGGAGTCAAAAATGGTACACACTGGTCTGGTTCATGCTAGGTTAAAAAAAAGAGCACACAGGCCTAGTTTGCAATAGATTTAAAAAGATGCACAGAGATCTCATATTCAAAGGCTACACAATAGTCTGGTTTGTGCAAGAGTCTAAAAGATAGATATTGGTCAGGTCTAAACCTGAATTTATAGTATCAACTTGAAAGGTAGCCCCTTTTTGAGAAAGAAGAGTCATGCCCTTTTGCTGGGTATGCAGTCAGCATATTCTGGCATGGCAAGTTGGGTATTTAACTGAGAACACTGTGATAACAATCACCACTAAAACGAAAGGAAAACTATCAAGAGAAAATGATTAAAAAATCATCTCAGAATACATGTACTTCAAATTTGTTAGTTATGAGCAGAAGACTTAATAATTTGCTCTTCTTATCATCCAGTCTTGTTTACGTGGTCAGAGAACACATTTAATTCCAAGTAAAGAATACATTTTCAATTTAAAACCAAGAAATCCATATGATGCATCTGTTGTGCGAAAAGTATTTACAAACATCTGACATTTAGGAAGAAGAGTAACAGGTGGCTGTTCCATCTGGAATTGTATTTTCATTGTAGGTACAGTGATTAATTTCCCTCCATGAAGCTGCCTTCAGACTGACTGAAAATATTTCAACACTCGGGTTCATTGCATTGGGCATAATGAAGGAGGTGCTGAAAAGTTCTCAGTCCATCCCACTTCTTAAACTTTGACATATATCAGAATTTGTTTTAGCATTATTTACAGTCAGATTATTGTCCTCATTTTCGTTGATACCATCATAACATTTCAATCATTGTACCCTTCGGCCTTCATCAGGTGTTTGTCAATCCAGGTAATATATAGGAAATTCCAAACTGAACCCTTTATTTAATATATCATTATTATTAGATTATTCTTGCTTTTTATTTACACTATTTATATTCAGACTATTGTCTTCATCTTTACTTTTTTTTATCACAATGTTTCCAATGTTGTGCCCTTTGGCCTTCCTTAGATGTCAATTGATCTAGGTAACCTACAGGGAGTTCCAAACTGAACCCTTTATTTAATCAACAGGGTTAGACTGTTCTCATTCCACTACTCATGTCTAGAGATATCTAGTTCTTATTTTATTTAGCACTGCATACAAGTACACACTGCTTGACCCATGGATAGAACTCCCAACCACTATGAAATCAAATTCACAAACCAATGCTTTTACCCACTAAGTGTACTATAGGACAATTGCTGGAGTAAACTTAGAGCTTTAAACTTAACTTTCACTGCTGATTAGGCTGCTGCTTCCACTGCAGTACTGCTTCTGCTACTGCTACTGATGCTGCTGCTACTGATGCTGCTACTGCTTCTGCTACAGCTAACATGTTGTGATTGCTGTTGTTGGCCATATTTTGATTACTGCTGCTGCTGTTGAAGACTTGGGGTCATTTGTCTTTCTTTCTTTATTATTGGCTCCCATATTGCATTTATTTCTATGCTAAAACTAAGGAGATCCTTATAGCATTCAGACAAAAATTATCCTCATTCTGCTGACCACGTCTAGTGATATCTCAAAAGTACAAAACTGAAATCCAAAGGTGCATTGGGACAGTGAAAGATGCTTTCCATGAGCTAAGCAAAGTATTAAGAAAAATGAAAATGTCATTAGAAACAAAGAAAAGAGTACTGAATTGTTATGTAGTATCAGTCTTACTATATGACAGTGAATGCTGGATAATCTCCTCATAGATGAAGAAAATATTTGAGGCAACAGAAATGTGGTTATACAGAAGGATGCTGAGAATACCATAGATTGAACATATGAGCAATGACAAAGTTTTAGAAAAAATGGAAACAAATAGGACATTTATGCTTAATATCAGAAAGAGATGGTTGAGATTTGTATGGCATATTATGTGAAAAGAGGGCTTGGAAAATTTGACACTCAAGGAACATATTGAAGGTAAGAGGGATAGATGAAAACAGTGCATAACCATTCTTAAAATGTAATTATCCCCCCCCCCACAAGCAAGGCAGTAAAGACACAAAGAGTTAATGAGTGTGAATGAATAAGAAAAAGAAAAACTTTATTAACGATGCATATATATTTTCAATATCTGACTAATAATTCTGAGCCATTATACATTACACCACCCACACATCCAAGCTTACAACCATGGGTATTCCTAAGTGGTTACTCATCTACATACTGACCAAGCTCAACATTGTTTAAATTCGGTGATCATACAGCAACCAATGTTTCAACGTGATGTGGCCGTAAGCCTCAGAAAAATTAAAAGTCTGACTTCCAGCAATATCAGTAACATTAGAATGTGTAAGCAACTTGATGTGACAAGCATTAAAATCACCAAACACAAAGATATTCACAGATGTCTGTACCTAACAAGCTTGTGTAAATGCATGGAAATTGTGGAGAGCCATGATTGCCAATGTTCTGAAGATGCATGGCACATAAAAGATTTCGCACTTATATCAAAAGGTTTTTCATTTGTAATATCTTTACTGAGATTTATCTGCTTGCAGTGGCAATTTAGTAACATTTGTGTAAAATAAAGTTTCAAGAGTTACATGTGAGAAACTTCCAATCATTGTGAGAATTTAACAAAATATTTCATCATTTTTTTATGGTACTAGAATTTAGTATTGTTAATAAGATCCTCACAGTATTTAGTATTTTTCAAGTTATCACTAACATTTTTTTGTTGAGATTTATAAACTCTACGTTTCATTCAATTTTGCAAACCAGTCGATGAAATTTGAATAAGCTGATTTGTTTGGAAAGATACTTTGACTAAAACCCTACAGTTTAATAATTTCTTTAATTCAATTTAATTTTATAGGACTTCATGGTTGTTGTAGCATATCTACGGACGATAATGGGTATATCCCCATTCACATAAATACACTAGTGAATACTGTATGTTGGTCTGCAGTTGGAGATTCATTGTAGAATTCACTTGACTCACTTCTAGCAGTTGACTACTTCTTCTATGTGCCACTAGCTAATCTTATATGTGTTGTTCTTGTCCTAAGTATTATCGTTTATAACCAACCTTCATTTGATTATTCTATTCAGTAACCTTCCCTATGTTACAACAATGGTAAACAATATTTTTTCAGAAATTTTTTTTTCTTTTTTCTTTTTAACAGTGAATAATATATTCTTAGAATTACTTGCTATTGAGTATGTAATATACAACTGAAATAAGGGGCCTGTTTCCTACTGTTATGAAGTAATAATTTGATCCCCCTAGAACTACTACATATTAATATAATTGGAAATATATATATTTCAAGGCTCATATGTGAAATGTAATGATGATATGAAGGACTTAATCTAAACGCTTATATCTGATGGCATAGGTAAACAAGTATTTTGTGTTTTGTCATGATGAAGCATATAAAGCTGGTTAGTTCGGAAGCTGGATGAGATCTGTCGGAAAAGTAACAGGACTGTGGGTGCGTTGTGTGAGCTATGGGTGAAAGAGGGAGAAGCAGATTGTGTTATCACCTAACATGATATCTTGGGAGTATATAACTGTAATCTTAGCTTTCATCATTTGTTGCATCTTTTTCCCACATGCTTTTATGGCAAGAAAAATTGTATGCTCACAATACCTTCAGCATCTGACACTTCCCAGCCAAGAAGAACCTTGCTGTACTGGTACAACCTCTCTATTCATCTGATATTCCTCTTTGACTTTTTCTCTTCCCCAAACTCAAGGGGATCATCAAGGGAACCCGTTTTGAAGGCGTGGAGGTCATCAAGAGGGACTGATGGAGCTGAGGGGCATCCAAGAAAAAATCCTGCCAGCAATGCATAGAAGCATGACAGAGAAGGATGGAAAAGTGCATTAAACTCGGAGGTGATTACTTTAAAGGGGAAACCATATAGTTTGTTGTTTGAAATTTAAATAAATTGTTTGTGCCACCAGTCCTGTTATTTTTCAGACAGACTTCGAATATGCGTTTGTCAGGATGAAGATGGTTAGATTGGAAGATGTGTGTATCTTGAAGGAATAGTTAAAGAAATGTGAATTTGATTTCCAGAATAAAACATGCAGCAAATGACCAAAGGAATTTGCAAATAACTTATAGATTCTTTTGTCTACTTATTCCACTCAATATTAGAAATGGCCCCCAAAAAATTGAGATGACCATTCAACAAGATACTTGCAAAGTATAAACAAGATTCAAAAAGAAGGAAAATTAATGCCACATGAATTATCAAAGTGAAGTATTAGGCAGTGTCTCACCACCGACATTCCATTTCTTTTTAGACATGAAAAAAAATCATTTTTCTTAAGAGGAAGCATATTTTCACTAGAGATAAAAAAAAAATGATTCACGATGATAATTTGAAATGTCAGAAATAATGAATCTATTCTGCAGCATAAATAACAAAACTGCTTTGGACAAAAAAGTTATTACTCGGTATTTGGTAGGAGATGCAAGATTTACAGTATTGTGAAGTGATAAAAACTAGTGAGACCATTGACTGCCTTTCGTATCCTGAATTGGAATCCTTCTTCATTTATGTGCTGTGCCACTTAAGCACGTGGGCTGTCATGACTCTCCACAAATTCCTATCATTTGTAGCTCTAAAGAACATTTGTTACTCTCCCTTCCTCTCCCTGATTGGCCATCAAAGCTTCTCAAGTCGTTTACTCACTGTTTCTCTCTGCCCCTTTTGCCCTTAATATGCTCTGTGAATACATTAAGTGATGAAGCTTGGTGAAGTTGTGACTGCAAGAAAATATTTGATACTGTGTGCTTTGTGGACAAGCAGTCTAAAGGATACTGGATTAAACAATGGCTTCTACATTGAGGGATGCACATTCAAAAACCTACTGGAGAGCACATTTTCTTTATTAAGTCTCTCAAATGCACAGGCCAGTAGACATAATTCACACTGTCTATATTTCTGAGATGAGGTATTGTAACTATTTACATTGTTCAAACTGTTTTCCTCATCTTTATTGTCATATTCATGATGTTTTGGCTGTTGTATGCTCCAGCCTTCTTTAGGTGATGTATGTTGGGCTATGTGATATATGTTGGTCCACTGGGCCATGGTGTCCCCAAAGACACATGGCCCAGTGGATGAAAGTGTTTGTTGAATTAATCCAGTGACTTGACCCAAAGAGTTGTGAGTTCAATACCTGGCCACAGCAAAGGTGAATAGAAAAAAGGAGAGTTGTGTTACTAAAGGGAAATATCTGAAACTGAGATATCCAGAAAAAGGCATGCCACTTCCCTTGATAAAGTTCCTCAAGGAACTTTATCAAGGAAAGTGGCATTGCACCTGGTTGGTCTTCAGATTGGCATCCTGTGTCTTCACAATTCTGCTGGATGTATGTTTTGAATGGGCGATCAATGTCCATGTTTTGCTATATACAACAAAATGTCTCTGATAAGCTGATCCTTATTTCTCAAGGAACGTTCCACAAATCTTGTTTCCTTTTGAATGACCTGTCTAAATGGGAAGTAGATGGCATAGAGCTGCTTTTTTATCGGGTGGTGTTTCCTGGACAGATTCAATACAACATGTAGCATTGTTGTATACAGAAAGAATATTGGACTTTATTAAGAATTTTCAATAAAAATAACTAATAGACTATATTCCAATAATATGTTCACTATAATTTGAACCTGTCTAATTTGTTCATTTTACCAAATCTTAATTTATAGAGGTTTTAAAATTTTTTCTTCGCAAACACCACAAGATAATCATGACTCAGGCTCAACATAGATGTTTTTATGAACTTTGATATAAAAATATACAAAAATCCTATAACTGCCATGACAGTTGCTCAGTTATCTTACTTGCCCTGGTAAGTACAAAAAAAAAGATATTACCCCCATTGTCAATCTTGATAGGGTCCAATCATTTAAAATTACACATAAACAGATGTATGCATGAGCATGCACACACATAGCAACCCCCCTCTATTTTTGTAATTTCATATCTTAACATCTGAGATGAGATTTTATTCTTAGTAACCTTCATGTAGTAAATTTAAATAGTTTGGTGACACTTACTTGTGAAACCTACCTTCCTGAAGAATGGTTTTAGGCCAAAGATTTTACAAATTTCAACCGACAGCGACACTTGCTCGGTCAATGAATACCGAATGTTTCCTTATAAGGAAAATGCTAGTATTACCATTACCATATTATAGGGATAATAATGCTTATGTTGAGATAATAAAAAAAAAGTCTCCACCAGCTTTTTTAATTTAACAGTACTGAAAAATGAAATGATGATAAATATTTTAAACCTTTATTTTTATGTAAAGCTGACACCCGACCTTTCAAATTTGTTTTACACAAAGTCCAAAATATTATTTACGTCTTTATAAAATTAATTTTGGCGTCCGAATATTATTTTTTCCATTTACGTAATGAGCGACGTTTATTATTTGGTCAATCAAGAGTTATCTCCCTTACATCTTCTTCTCGAGGAATTCCAGTATTTTCGCAACCATTTTTTTTTTTAAATGAATCTCGACTTAGTAAGGTTTAAACAATTAATTTATGCGCTCCCAGAAAATTTATTTATAGTTTGATGATAACGCAAAGAATCTCTCACCATAATTCTTATAAAAGTCGTAGAAACTAGCTGGACTATTTACTTTTTTTTTTGTTTCAATTCGTCGTGACAGAAATAAATCGGTAGTATTTTTTTGAGTTTTGTGAAGTGAAATATAACCCTATTTCGTATGATTATTATTATTATATTTATAATTTTACCGAAGCCATGAAAAAGATGTCTTCAAGACCAACCCAAATCAACAAACAAAATCTATAAATTGGGACCGCCAACAACATTTTTAAAATTTAATTTTTAAATCATTATGAGCGAGGTATATCTGTCGGTCTTTTTTCAGAAGACTGCGAAATTCTGATTCTTGGACACCTGTTCAACCTAAAGATAACCTGCTGTATGTTAAGCAATAAATACGCGATTAGGTTGATTTGGGAGGTAATCAAGAAGTAAATAAAATTATTTCTTAATGTTTGTTCCATACATACGAATTGCAAGTCGTTAGATAATCTATTTTCTTTTTTATTCTTTTCCAGTGGATTTTTTTGTTAAATTTTATTTCTCAATTATTATGAAATCACTATGAATAAATTTTCAGCAGTTTCCACATAGATAAGTTTAAAATATTAAAAACATATTAATTAGATTAGTAAATATTAAAAACATTCATTTTATTAAAATATATTAATTCCTTTAGTAGATTTTTGGATGGTAAAAAAAATATCTGCGGAAAAATTATTTTAAAATAGTTTTATTTTCTGCATCTAATCAAATTTTGGCAAACATGGACAAATGTGCCCACAAGAAGATATAATATCAAAAGGAGGGATTTTTCCTTGACACCACTATTATTTTAACTACCTTCACTCTTCATCAATGTTTATTGTTTTAAAAAATGATGATTAGAATTAGAATAAAACCTAAACATATGAAAGTGAATTTATACATTTTTTTGTTCTTGTGAGTTGATAATAAAAGTATTAAACACTATGAAAATACTATTACACATGTCTCCCTTTAGAAGTGAAATTTATGTTTCTCTTATGGTTTTTATGTTTTGAACACATCTGACCTTCAAAACCATTGCATATAACTCGTTTTTTAGTTTCTCTCCACCCTGGGAGTTCTTGGATGGTATGTTCTCACCATGAAGCTTCAAACTGGTAGAACCAAGGAACATAGTTTTTCTTAGCACTTTACATGAAAGTAGCAATAGAACAGTGATGAGTTTGCCACATCCTACCAGAGAGAGCAGTTGGAGGGTGGAAAATAATTTGTCACACACAAGGAAACGGAGATGATTTTAAACTTTATCAAGACTTGAAAGTGAGGATTGGGTAGCTCCCACTCAAATTTGACAGTAGTACTCCATTGTAAGCCTGATCTAGCACTTTTAAAGTTAGTGGATAGCATGAGGAGTCAGGTACTTACTGGTGCGATACAGGGAGCCAACCATTTTACCTCGTATGGATCGTATGAGTTCCAATTGAGGTCAGGTGTGAATTTCAGGCTCAATAATCTCCTAAGGCACCGTGCCTCCCCAAATGTATATCTGTTCAACGTAACTGGCAGTAGTTCAGGGTTCAATCAACAATGATGGAATGTAATGTTGTTGTGGCATTTGCAGATTCTGTTGCTGAGAAACATTTCTAAGAAATCTTTTTTCTCCTACAAGTTTTTTATGTGTTTTGAACAAATTTAACATTCAAAACCATTGTAAATTGTTTTTTTGTGGATCCCCCAGCTGAGAACTCCTGGTTCTCAGTAGGGTCTACTCAGTGGTGTAGCTAAGAGGGGGGCCACTTTTATGAGAGTGGCACTTTTGTGTCTGCTGTGGGCTATAAGCCTGTATTGATATAAATGTAGTTTTAATGTCACAACCGTATTCACAGTTTAAGGATCTTTTCGATTTCGAGTAACTTAATACTTAGTAAAGTAATGTAGAGGCCATTTTCCTTAAATGGAGGCCCTTTCGTTTTTTTGAATTTATGCTTTCCTTCTATCTTATTTTTTTTTTTCTTAATGATGAAAAAACACTTAAGTAAAAAAACATTTAAATTTTAAATTTAATTAAAAAACAACTAAGCAAAAAACAGCAAAGTATTTTTTGTAGAATTTAGAGAGAGAGAACAGGAACCATTCCAGGTGCACAATCCTTTAGGACTATTGCAGGGATATCATCAGGTACATATTCTTTGTGTGGGATCTGGTTTAGAGCTAATAGCAGAAACCATATACAGGTGCATATCACACAACAGAGGCTCAATTCTAAGTGGGAAGTCAGGCAAAGATACTCCAGATGAATCAAGAATAGAATTGGGAGAGAAATTACCAGCAAAGCATTTTGCTTTATCAGCAGATGATGATAAAACCTTAAATTGAGTGAAGAGAGGAGGGATAAAGAACCAAACTTGTGAGAGACTATACACTGACTCATTCTGTCTGCAAGCAAAGACAACCTCATCAAATTAAAAAATTAAACATTTTTTTTTAAATTTTAATTTTTAATCTTTTTTACAATGGAAATGGCAAATCAATTTGATGATTGGTCTGCATGACTGGAAACTTTCTTTTCCTAGCTTTCTTTTCACCCAGCAATATTAGAAAACATTTTTTTCTTATTCTAAGGTTTAATAAAATTTAATTCCAGAAATAATGAACTATTATGGCTCTTATGAACTCTCTTATTGGGGTTTACCAAACATATATGGGCAGCCTCAGTAGAACCTGTCAAAGGTAGAGCAATTTACTCAAACATTTGTTGCAGATAGTGAGAAGAAGACAGGAAGACATTTGGCTTGTATAAATATCAGAAGGATTTTGATAGAATTGTATTCCTCCTTTCTGATATGCAACAGAAATGACAGGAGAAAAGAAATGCTGAACATTAACAATATTCATTTACAGAAACAAAATGCAACAACGAGCTCAAGTGAATTTATTTACAGTGGGCGTCAATGCAGTGTTGAGAGATAGATATCAAGAGAGTGCTTGTTTTATTTAGGTTTGTCTTCAGTGTGTCTAGGTTCTCGGGGTTCAAACTGACAGCGTCAGAAATCCTGCTCAGATTTAATCTTTTTTTATTTTGAGTGTGATTAGTTTGTGAGTTATATGAAGTTGTTGTTTGACTTCATATTCCATGTATTTCTATGGTACATTAATTTTTATGTATTCTTCAACTGTCTGTGAGATGATCTCTTGATCTGATTGTACAGATGGCAATAGCTACATGCATCTGTCTGTGTCGTTGTGTGTCTCCCTCTGTTTTCCACAGTCTGGGCCTGTGCCTTAAATAACTATGGATAGGCTTCCAGACAGGATTTAGGATTTAAGTGGGAAGGTATTTCATTGGTTGATATAGACCAATGAGGATGTTTTAAGGCATTGGAGTCTGTTGCTATGTGGATATTGTGTAGATGCTTGTGTGCGTAGCTAGGTAGCAACAGTACCTCCACTCTGTAGAAGGTTGACTATGTCAGTTTTAATAATAGACGTTAAGTTTTTTTTTTTTTTTTTTTTTTAAGCATATCACCCCAAGCAAGGCTGGAAGCCACTAGCACGCAAGGGGTTACAGAAGGTTTGGAGGAAGAGCAGATAGGAGTGGTAAAGGAGAGGATGTGGAGAAAGATAGTGGATCGATCAAGGCAAGGGGGTTACAGAAGATTTGGAGCGAGAGCAGATAGGAATGAAAGGTGAAAGGATGTGGAGAAGGGAAGTGGATAGATCAAGGCAACTGGAGATGTCGATTGACGTTACACTTAAATAGTTGGAGATTGTATTTGTCAAGGAAACAGGAATAAGGAAGGGAGTTCCACAGGCGAGATGTGCGAGACATGAAGCTATTGGAGTAGAAGAGACGTCTACATCTAACAGTTTCAACGGTGAAGGGGTGGGAACGGGATGCCAACCTCGTAGGACGTTTAAATTCATGAGGCCTAGGAACCAGCGAAAGCAGCTCCTCGGAGCAATTACCGTGAAAGTATTTGTAAAAAAGACAGAGCGAGGCAACGTCGCGTCTGTGAGAGAGCGACTGCAGACGCGATGACAGATCAGGGCCAATTACATTGCATATCCGTCTCTGGATCTTATGATCTTTAGCAAAAGTAACTTTCCTACTGGATTTAGATTGTGTTATGGTCCAGGTTAGGACCAAGGAAGAACAACATGAACACAAGAGTAGAAATAACAAAGATATATTACACGGAATAATAATACAAGATGTGGAAGGTGTTAGTATGACTGTCAGTCTGGTTTGGAGTGAACTACTATCGGTTCGACTCGATTCGTCCCTCTCTCTTGAGAGGCATAGTATAAATAATGTTAGGAAGAGTTCATTCTGTAGTTATAGGTAAGGACCCATAACAGTATGGGTGCCTTTTGCTATGTGGATAATGTGTAGGCATTTGTGTGTGTAGGCGAGTAGCAACACATTAAAACCAGAAGTAAAGAATAATGAGAACTAGGGAGAAGTCAGAAGAATGTAAATGAAAAGTTTTATTTTATACAAAAAAAACAATGCTAACAAGGTTTAGAAATATGTTACATGCCTTCTCTCTTACTCTGAAAAGCAAAGTGAGTGAATATTATAAAAGTCTTCAAGAACACCAGCTACTTTTGTTGACAGAACAATTTTTTCACATGGTTGACAAGTGAGAGAGGGCATACAATACTAGCATATCCGAGATGCATTTATGGCAACACCTGAGATTGATTTGTTTCTATTTTGGTTATTTTGTCTTCAGCATATTGTACAGAACACACATGCTCTTTTTCTTGGTAAGCGACATTCTCTTTCACCACAATATATATGAATTGGAATCAAATTCAGATCAAGTATGGATTGGAATCTGACAGATTGATAAGATAAAGTATAAATAGGAAACATTTGTCAATCTAACATTTTTTACTTCTATTAAAGCTTCATCAGAAAATGAGATATGGAGAAAAAATAAGAAAAATGTCTGGTATTTTTATTTTTGTGTTGTTTGATTTTGATTACTTAATCACGTTTCACATTCATTCGACTTGTTAAATAAACATTAGTATAATTTATGGCGTTCCAAATTCAAGGAGAGATATTTAACAAATTGAATGCATTTGAAACTTGATTAACCAATGAAAATCAAGCACAAAAATAAAAATGCCAGAATTTCTTTCTTCTCCATTTTTTCATATCATTTTCTGATGAAACTTTAATAAAAGTGAAACATCTTAGATTGATAAAAGTTTCCTAGTTGTTTTTTATCTATCATATATATATATATATATATATATATATATATATATATATATATATATATATATATATATATATATATATAATTCAAAACCAGTTAGGTATGGGTTTAGCAACTCCATTCCATGATCATGGGAGACCTGAATGCCAAAGTAGGCAGGGAGAGGGCAGGGAATGTAGCCGGGAAATTTGGACTAAATGAAAAAATGGATCCAATGGTGCACGGCCAATGACCAGGTAATAGCCAACACATGGTTCCAAGAACATCTGAGATGATTATGGACATGGAGGAGAAACTAAAAACCAAATTGACTACATAACTATCAACAAAAGATTCAGGAAGGCAATGGTTCACTGCAAAACCTATCCAAGTGCCGACTGCGGGAGTGATCATCATCCTGTTATATGTAAACTAAGAGTGAAACTACAGAAACTGAAGAAGCCTAATGCATCACCGAAATTGCAATACAACAAACTCTTGAGTGACCCGAACCGAAAGAAAAATATATGGCGAGTGTGTAAAGAAGATACGAGGGACAAAATGGAAATGGAAACTCAAAATAGGACATACTAAGAGAAGCTTTAGTGACATCAGCAAACAATATCATCCCAAAGGAGAATGGACGAAGAAGAAAAAATGAATGGATAACTGATGAGGTTCTAGATATTATGTAAAGGAGACAAAAAACTCTGACAAAATACGGAATGGAATACAGAAAACTACACAACTAAATAAGGACCAAATGCAGACAGGCTAAAGAAGAGGGGCTAAACAAAAAAAATGTGCAGAAATAGAGATTGAGTACAACAGACAAAGGAGACATGCACAAACAAAGGAACTAACAGGACAGAAGACATGCTTGTCAACAGGATGCATAAAATCAAAGGATGGAACTCTCATATTAGAGAAGGAAAAATTCTTCAATACTGGAATGAATATATTGGAGAAGTCTTCCATGATGAAAGAGAACAACCAGCAATACACAGAACTACTGACAGGCATGAAATTCTAAAAACTGAAGTAGAAGTTGCACTGATGAAATTGAGCAGAAACAAGACGACAGGGCCAGACAGAATTGTAACAGAAACACTGACAAACCTTAGGATGATTTTGGCATAGACAAGATTACAGAAATAATAAATGAAATATACAAGAGTGGTGATATACCGGAAGATCTCAGACAATCTATTTTCATAGCAATGCCAAAGAAACCAGGTGCAAATGAATGTGAATGCCACTGAACAATCAGCCTAATGAACCATATTCCAAAACTCATCATCCATATTCTGATGAATAGAGCATGCAGTAGAATCATACCAGAGATAGGACAATAACAGTATGTGTTCGTTAAAGACACTGGAACAAGGAATGTAATATTCATGCTCAGAATGTTATCAGAAAACAAATACAAATGCAGAAGGACCTACACCTGTGTTTTATAGACTATGCAAAGGTGTTTGCCAAAGTATGCCACAAAGATCTGTTGGAACTGCTTGGCAACCTTGATATATTTGGTAAAGGAATTAGAATAATCAAGAACTTATACTGGCAGCAAATGGCCTGCATACAGAGAGAGAATAAGTTCAACAGATATACAAAATTAGAAAGGGGCATAAGGCAAGGACGTGTCTTCTCACCAGACTTATTCAACCTATACAGTGAGGCAATTCTGAGAGAACTGGAAATCCTACCAGGATTCATCATTGGCAGCCACAATCTTAACAACATAAGGTACGCAGATGACACAGTACTGATAGCAAACATGAAAAGGAAATTACAAAACCTCCTACAGAAGGGAGTGAAAGAGAGTGAGAAGGAGGGACTAAGCATAAACTACAAGAAGACATGATGCATGGTCATCAGTAAACGGGTGAGCCTGAAATGTGATTTACAGGTTGGGGACATTAAAATGAAGCAGGTGCGGAAATTTAAATATCTGGGAAGTGTTCTGACAGAGAACGGTAAGTGCGACGCTAAGATCCAAAGACATATTGGGATGGCCAAAGACGCATTCTAAAAGTATTACGAGACCGGAGGATTTCATTGGTAACAAAAAAAGAGTACTGAAGTGCAACATGATATCAGTCCTCCATTATGGCAGTGAATGTTGGATGGTCTCCTCAAAAATGAAGAAGAAACTCGAGGCAATGGAGATATGGTTCTACAGAAGGATGCTGAAGATACCATGGACTGAATATGTAAGCAACGATGAGGTTTTGGAGAGGATGCAAATAAGCAGGATGCTTATACTTAACATCAGGAAGAGGCAGCTGAATTTTCTGCGACACGCAATGAGAAAGGAGAGTGTGGAGAATCTGATACTCACAGGGCACATAGAGGGAAAGAGAGACAAGGGAAAGCAATGCATGACATACCCAGCAGGCGTAAGTAAGTGGATGACACAACAGGGTTTGGGAGAAGTAGCAAAAGGAAAAAACATATTGAGAGCTACAAGGGATAGGAGGAAGTGGAGAGCCATGATCACCTTCATCCTGAAGGGACATGGCATATAAAAGAAGAACTCCATCCAATAAAAACCTACTTGTTATCAAGTGATGGTGTTGAGACACCAGAAGTGCTGAAACAAAATGGCTGTTTTTGTAGTGATGATATAACAGGCTTATGTTATAATTTTTGAATAAATTGTATATATATATATATATATATATATATATATATATATATATATATATATACTATTTACATCATTCCTCAGACTGTTGTCCTCATCTTTATGGCTTTATTATCAACATTTTGGCCATTGTACACTCTGTCCTTCTTCAGGTGATATATGTTGGAATTTTGAACTGAACCCTTTATTTAGTCCACAGGAGTAAATTGCTCTAATTCCACGTGCCATGGCTTTTTAGGATATCTCAGTTTCAGTTAATTCCCTTTAGTAACTGAACTCTCCTAGCTTTTGTTCACTATGCTATAGTTAGATATTGAATTCACAACTCTTTGAGTTAAGTCACACAAGACACATAGTCAAAACATTGTGAATATGGCAATAAAGATGAGGACAACAATTTGAATGATGCCAATAGTTACAATACCTCACCTCAGAAATATAGACAGATCTTCCAGAATAGTTTTCCATTCAAGCTCAAGACAGAAGAAATATTATTGCAAATGGCTGCTGCCAAATGTTTATGCAATCTAGATTCAGACGATAAAGTTGATTAATTCTTCTTATCTTTGATGAGGTAAAAAAAAAAATAATGTCTTTTATCCTCGTTATGATTAAAAGAGAAAAGTAATAATAACGTGTTTCTGCAATCCCTCACAAATTCAAAATGCCTTTTGCTTTTGTCTTCGGTTATTTTTTAGTAGAATTGACTGAGAAAATCACATGACACTCAACTGCTCTGCTTGTTAATATCATTTTGTCCAGGTTACTTTCAGAATGAAAAATGATTCAACTTGAAATTACTGAATGAACCAAACTCTTGGTTAAAATCAGTCTAAGCGTTTCATAGAACATCAACATGCACAAACACATACAAGTATACATATATGAAAGGCATACATATACATACAGACTCTCTCTCTCTTACTTTGTCTCAAATGCACACACACAGACAGAACACACACATACACACACGTGCACAACCCACACACATACACAACTCACACATATACACTCTCTCCCTTACATATGAATACATGCTGCACACTCTTGCATGAATATGTATACACACATACAAACACAACACACATTCATACATGTACACAATACACAAATGCACATACACTCTTCGTGTCATGCCACATACAATCTCTCTTACATATACACTCCCACACATGCAGACACATACACATACATGTACTCTGTTATGCACATTCCACACATACTCAAACTCTCTCACACACACACACTCTGTCATATACACACCACACACAGTTTCTCATGCACACATGAACTAGCCACAAGCATACACTCACTGATATACATGCACACATGCACCACAAACTATACACTCATTTTCTTAGTAGTTCTCTCACTCCTCACACACATGCATTACACACACACACACACTCTCACTCATGCACATACACACATGCATTACACACACTCTCTTACTCATGCACATATACGCATGCATTACACACACTCTCTCACACACACATGCAACATATCCATTTTTCTAAGTTTCCTTGTTTGCAATATTATATTCCTATGAAAATAAAAAGGAATCTAATAATTTACATAATTTCTCCAGTTTAGCTATTCAAAATGTTTATGGGGAAATGCAAAATTTTATATTTCCAATAAAATGTCTAAATGAATTGAAAAAAATACTTATTCACTGCAGAGACTAAATAAATGGAATAGTCATTGAGAAATCGATGTAATTTTCAAGTTGCTGTGCAAAATCTTCCATTTGAGCTTCTATTTTCAAAAAGGAAAAAAATAGCGCCAAGCAAATCTTTATCCTATTTGAATAACTTCAAAGGATTTGCCGTTATCAGAATTGATTTGATATATTTGGTAAAAGATTTCCAAGATGCTGTGGGGATGGAGGTGATGGGAGTGCATCGGTTATTTCCCAACATACACAGATATTCAGAGGATTCTAATTCTCAAGAATATTCTAGAACGATGCCGTTTTGCTCTGAGTTGAAAATCCTTGCCCCTGACTGATCAATGTTGTCATCAATAGATTGCTTTTGGTGAGTGATCAATCCAATGTCAAAAAATTGTAAATGTCTGTGTAATTTGAGCCTGAGAATTCTGTAAAATGCTTCTTCAATTATTGATAATTTCCAGGTTGTCTGCATCTTTGCACCATTCTACTCAGTCATCACTTCTCATGGACACACTGCCTCTCCGTTCAATATATGTAAATTCAAAAATAGCAGTAAATGTTACCAGGTAGCTTCTGCAATATAAAAAAAAGTAGATATATTTATATATGTATTTATTCATTCATATCATCTGAATCCTCATAGACAAAAGAGAATCATGATACACTGACATACATAAATTTACACATAAATGCTGCTTTACAAGACAAAATGCACATAAAGTCTGCTTAACCAATGAAAGACAAACACAAAAATTTAAACTACCAGAATTATCTTTCTTTCTTTTTTCTATATATCTTTTACTTTGACAAAGTTTTAATAAAGACAAAACATGTAAGATTTATGTTTCCTATTTGTTCCTTATTCTATCGCTCTGTCAAATTCTGATTCATAACATCTATCAGCTAAATGACAAATTTTATTTGTATTAAAACTGTATACATATATATATATATATATATATATATATATTATGAAATGGACAAAGTCTGACAATTATTTTAAGACATTTTTATGTTTATACATTCTTTTTATAGATACAAGTATTTAAGTAAATGCTCTGTTTATAATAAACAGTATTAAACAACATTTACTGGCCTGAAAATTTCTCAGACATTCAGGCCGGTAAATGTTGTTTAATACTGTTTATTATAAACAGAGCATTTACTTAAATATTTGTATCTATAAAAAGAATGTATAAACATAAAAATGCTTTAAAATATATATATATACTAGAAAATCCTAAGGAACCAGGCAAATCTACTTAGGTTTCACCTAAACTGGTCTTTAGGATAAGCTGGCTAAAAAAGCAAATGACAAAACAGTATTTATTGATAAAACCATTAAAAACATTAAAAACTAATAAGCATGATGGGTTT